>CM046045.1:3178103-3540603 GCA_025215565.1 Flaveria ramosissima
TTTGTGTTTTTTTGGTAACCCTTAGCAACATGTGGTTGTTTATATTATGCTTGTTTTATTGTGATTTTGTGAAATGATTGTGTGATATTTGGATATGATAAACAATCTTTATAAAATGATCTTAACAAAGCTTATATAAAATGGTTCTTAATCATTAAAAGGCAATAAATGGTTATTAAAATGATTTAATGATTTAAAGATTAAAATGGGTTTTAATCAAAGGACCATAGGGTATCTTGTATTTGAAAGCATGCAAATACAAGTACATAGAGTTTTCTGAAACTTAAATTATGAAATCTCTATATTTTAAAACGAGATCAACACCGTCCTTTTACACAATACTGAGTCACTTGGGAACTCTTAGTGGGATAAAGGTCACCTAACCATTTTGAAGGGAACTTGTGATTTGAGGTGAGAATGCCTTATTTGTGGGATAAAGGTCACCTAACCACTTATTTTGGAAAACTCAACACGTGGATGTAAGTAGGGTGTCTTGATTTGCAAACCATGTCAAATGGATCACCTACGATGTGGTTCCAAATGGTGTGATGGGATTAACATGCCGACTTATATGATTTGTTAAAGTCGATCCATATTATCTCTAGAAGTTGCAAATGGTTGCAATCGTCAATCATTGACCACCTTATGAATTTAAATCGTGGGATAAATGTTGATACATGTATGTCCCTAGATAATGATTTGTAATGTAATAGATCTTGTCTGTCTGACTATGATGTAATATGAATTGATTAATGAAATGATATGGATTGTTTGTGATTTGTAATGTCTGATATTTCATTAATGAGTCTTATTGAATTGATTAATTGGGTTATGATTGTTTGAATGGTTACACATCAAGTTATATTAATTAAAACATTCAAACTTAACTTAATGAAGTTCTCATGCGAATGGCCCATGCGAATGGACCATACGCATGAATAGCTTCATATTGACTCAATCGCACGACTGAACCAGGAGACTGGATCCGTTGTATGATTGACACATAAGATTGGCTCAGTCGCACGACTGAACACTCAGTCGTGCGGATGAATCAACCGCATGGTTCAATCGCACGACTGAACCATACTTATGGTCCAGTCACACGATTGAACAATACTAACCTATAAATAGACCCAATTCGTGGAAAAACGGAAGCATTCATACCATTACGACTCCAGACGTACCCTAGCCGTCCAGAAGCCTCCCAAATCGTTCTCCAAGTTCACAGAACACATTAGATCAATTCCTAATCGACTTCTAACGTTAGATTCAATTCTTGATTGATTCTTCGTGTGTTCTCACTGATTAGATCGCTAATCAAATAGGATTCCGCACTATTTGATCTGGTTTACACGCTAATCACTAGGTATTTCGTTCAAATACCAGGTCCTAACAAGTGGTATCAGAGCTTTGGCTCTTGATTACGTGTGATTCAATCAAGATTGCATAAAAGTTTGTGTTTTTGCACCAAAAACGCAATCTTTGCTGTCAAAAGTGATCTTGGACGTTCCCTGCTCATCAAAGTTTGGTTTCTACGGACTTAGGCGATTAGAACTTGCGAAATTTCGAAATTTTGAATTTTTACGGCTAAAACACGTCAAACCTAGAAAATTTCGCAAAACAGCAGCTTCAGTCGCACGAGTGACCCATTCGCACGACTGGACTCCATTCGCATTGCCCATTCGCACGATTGGACCTAGTCGCACATTCATTCGGCCGACTGAACCGTTCGTTCGCATAGCTCATACGCACCAGATTCATTCGCACGACTGAACCAATCGCTCAGTTCAGCCGCACGATTGAACCAGTCGCAGAGTTCATACGCACGACTAGACCATTCGCATCCTTCAGTCGCATCATGTGAAAGTTTGTTGATTAGTCTTAAAGTTATTCGCCATGGAAGATCAGATGTCAGCCTTTACTGCTGGGAAGGACTCTAGGATACAGAACCTGCTGTTGCTTGAGAGTGAGAGGTGGGTAATCATAATAAACCACCAAAGCTCTTGACTTTAGATGAGTTTCCTCACTGGAAACAACGTTTTGAGATCTACCTCAATGGAGTGGATCCGAATCTGTGGGAAGCCATCGAGATTGGATATAGTACTCCGGTGGGAGCTGATGGAGTTAAGCTAACGTTAGGAGGGATGACGGACGCGCAGAAAGTTAAGTACAATGCAGAGAAAAGAGTTTATGCATTGATTACACAGTCTATCCCCAAAGACATATTCCACCAGTACTCAGAGAATAAGCAGTCCAAGAAACTGTGGGATGAGCTAGAGAAGAGGTACGATGGGAATGCTTCGTTGAAGGCAATCAAGGCCAAGGAGTTAAAGAAGGAATTCGATAACTTCTCATCGATTGGTAACGAGAGTTTAGACGACGTCATAGATAGATTCTACCATTTGATGAGCGAACTACATACACATGGAGTGGAAACTACCATGGAAGAGAAAGTTAGTAACTTTGCAGACGGATTGCCTGAAAAGTGGGCTTCATTCGTGTCTAACCTGAGACAGAATGGAATGCTTGCAAAGCTGGATATTAATGACTTCATTCTTAAGTTGCGAGAAGAAGCACTAGGATGAAGTACAGAGCTCAGAAGTCTTCGTACACTCAAAATCCAGCTTTGTACAACGCCACGCCTCAAGCTAAGACATCTGGAGCACCTCTCCAGACTGCATTTGTGTCTAGCTCGTCGAGTCCTTCACATGCTTCTCCTTCAGGATCAGACACGTCAGGGTCTTCTTGTACCCACTATATTGGATCTGAAGCATGTGCTACTAAACTGAAGACCGAGAACCTCGGTAATGTGACTGTGGAAGTAGCTCGAGAGCATATGGATCTTTTGGCTGCAGTGGTTCATTCATATGATGGACTTGTTGCCGGGAAGATTGGAAACTGCCATCTGGCAGACGAGGATTACGAGCAAGGACGAAATGGAGCTTGAGAGGATGGACATAATGTGGGCCTTAGCTAGTGCTGTCCGGAGGGCGAAGAAGTTTGTTAAAAAGACCGGACAGAACTTGGTAGCTACTAAGGATACCACATTTGGATTTGACAAGAGCAAAGTGACCTGCTTCAACTGTGGAGAGAAGGGGCACTTCAAGACAGAATGTGTCAAGCCAAAGAAGACGGGTAACGGGAACCCATTCTCGTCCTTTACTCGCCAAGACAAGCAAGCTTCCAGTTCTACTTCATCAAGCAAGGATCCAAAAGCCTTGACTGCTCATGATGATGAAGGACAGGATTGGAGCTTTAGGTTTGTCTCACCAGGGGATCAAACATTGCAAATGTAGAAGATATTGATGATGATTCTGCGAGTGAAGGTGATCTAGCAGTTGAGATAGCGATGTCACATAGTGAAGAAGCAACTGCAGCCGAGGTCAGTTACAAGCCTAAAGAGGAGACTTCCACGTCAGAGACAGAAAAGACAGAATCACCAGAACCAGAGACATCTGATGCTGCGTTGATGGCTAACTCTTCTAAACCAACTCAGGTAAGTACTACTGACCAAATGTTTGATAATCATGCTTGTTCTGCTTGTGATACTTTTAGGAATAGCATAGATGAAAAATTTGCTAGGTTATTAGATCATAATGATAACTTAGTAAAAGATTTGCAACTGTGCACTGAGGCTAATAGAGTATTAAAACAAAATGAACATAGTTATAAAGAAAAGATAGACCTTTTGACTAAACAGCTTAGGGAAACCAAAGTAGTTGCCTTTAACCAAGCAATGACATTAGGTACTATCTAAACTCCCTAGAAGACACTAAGAAGCAAAAGGCAGTTCTAGAAGTAGAAGTAAACTCATTAAAACAGAAACTGCATAGTTGGACTAGTTCTTCACACATAGTTCAACACTTAGTGAGAGAAAGGAATAACAGGGAGGGATTGGGTTACAAAGTGGTTCCACCACCACCTGAGACCTTGATGAACACTAAGACTAGACCAGTAAATAATAACCCCATCAAGGATCACGTGGTGTCTACTCCTCTTGTAAGTGATCCAGATACCTCATGTTCATCTATTGAATCTGGATACAAACAAAATGAGGCCACTTCAAAGGCAAAGGGTAAATTGCCTTGTGTTAATCTGGAAAAGGAATTTGAAAAAGTTAACTTAAAGTCAGGGTCAAACAGAGTCAAATCAGAACCTAAAAAATTTCTAATGTTAATTTTTCACATGCTTCAAGTCAAAAACCGGTTAACCAAAAAGAGAAAGATGTTAAACAGGTTAAAACAGTTAACTTTGTTAAACCAAAGAAAACATCAAAAGAACCAGAGTCAAAACCTAAAGTGATTGATGTTACTAGAGTGTCACACACTTCTCCACAGAGAAAGTTTAATCATAAAGTTGATAGCAGGTCGTGCTACAACTGTGGAGAATGTGGACACATTGCTTCCTATTGTCCTTTCTATCAGACACCTAGGAAGAAGATTGAACTTCAGGACTCTAAGCCTAGGTCTTCTAAGAGGAGCTCTCTGACTCCACCTAGAAGAACTAGTGAACCTAAAGTTCAACCTATAAGCCAGTCGACTGTTTATCATAAACAGGCTTTGCACAAGTCTGGCTTATGGAAAGAGAAGTCATCCTGTATGTCTGATATTGATGACAAGAAGGAACCTGAGCTACCCTCACCCTCTAAGGGTCAATGGGTGGAGTTTATGATGTGTGATGCCTCTGGGAAACCCAAGCCAGTAAAGGCTTGGGTTCCTAACCTAAACTAATTCTTTACTTTGTATGTGCAGGGTGTTCGATACAGTGCTGAAATAACACGTGGATTGTAGACAACGGAGCATCCAGGCACATGACAGGAAATAGGGCCCTTTTATCAAACGTCAAGCAAATAAAAGGAGGGCATTTTCCTTTGCTGGAAACAAGGGAGGCTATATCACAGCTCAAGGAGAAGTGGGAAATCAGAAAGTTAAGTTTGATAAGGTGAACTATGTTCAACAACTTCAAAATAACTTACTTTCTGTTTCCCAAATCTGTGATAAAGGATTTAAGGTCATCTTTGACAACAAGAAGTGTTACGTGCTGAAGAAAGACTACGTGATCCCAGAGGACCAAGTTCTGATGACTGCTTCAAGATATAAAGACCTTTATGTCTTGGATCTGTCAAAAGCTGCTACAACGGATGATGAGGTTCAGTGCTTTCTAACTAAAGCTACTGAGAAGGATTCCATCTCCTGGCATCGGAGAATGGGACACTTAGTCCAGTAAGATTTAATCATTTGATTCAGAAGGAGTTTTTTGAGAGGAGTTAATGTCAAGAACTTCCCACTTCCATGACTTTTTGTGTAGCTTGCAAGAAGGCAAACAGACGAAGAAGTCTCATAAGGAAAAGAAAGTTCATTCAACTAAGAACCCTCTTTAACTTCTTCACATGGATCGTTTGGTCCAGTCAGTACAAAGAGCATTGCAAGCGACTTGTACTGTTTTGTGGTCACTGATGACTACTCAAGGTTCAATTGGGTAATGTTTCTGAAATCCAAATCAGAACATTTGAGTCTTCAAGAGTTAGTAACCACACTGGAATCTCTTTACAAGCTGAAGGTTAGACCAAGTACGCTCAGACAACGGGAACAGAATTCAAGAACCAGTGGATGGAGGCATACTGCAAGGAGAAGGGGAATTGTGCATCAATTCACTTCTGCCTACACGCCTCAGATAATGGTGTTGCTGAGAGAAAAAACAGAAGCTTGATAGAGACACAGCACGGACTATGCTGCAGACTCGAAACTGCCTATCCAATTCTGGAATGAGGCAGTGGCAAATGCATGTTATACACTGAATCGAGTCCTGATAGTCAAGCGCCACGGAAAGACATGTTACGAGCTACTACAAAGAACGCAAGCCGAATTTGGAGTATCTTGAACCTTTTGGCGCGTCGTGCACACTTCTAAGAAACACAAGAAGGCAAATTCAGCGAAGGCGGATGAAGGAATTTTTCTAGGATACAACATACCGAACAAGCGAGTTTACAACAACTCAACGGGTCTTGTAGAAGTGTGGTGTAATGTTGACGTTCAGCGATATACCACACCACCTACTGGCAAAGGACCCGCCTACTTCTTCGAATATGATGGATTCTTCAAGTCCTTCAACATCCCTCCCTCTCTCCCTCGGATGATGAGTTAGCTACTAGGATGATGTATGATATTTTGAATACACCATCTAGCTCATAGGGAGAATCATCTACTCAGTCAGGGAAAGTAGTCAATGACAGTGACTCCTCCTCTGAAGATGAAGCTGAAGCAATGACCAGAACAGTCAGGAGGAACGGTTCCAGTTCCTGAAAGTCCACAAGCATCTACCAGTGATGCACCTTCGACTTCGGAACCTCAAACTCCATCTACCACCTCAGAACAGAACCAAATGTTCATAATCTTGGCTCTGAGGTAGCTGTTCCCACTACTCCAGGATCATGACTAAACGTCTATCATCCCCTTGACAATGTCATTGGGGATGTCAGGGAGTACAACCCGAAATCAGCTATACTCAGCTGATTACGCCTCGGTTATGGAGAAGGGTTACATTCATGATGGTGCTTATCGATGTTTTGTCTCGCAGTTTGAGCCAAAATATGTCAGTGATGCACTAAATGATGAGGCGTGGGTGAGTGCCATGCAAGAAGAACTTCTTCAGTTCAAGAAGTTAGAGTGTGGACTCTGGTTGATAGACCTAAAGGTGCTAAAGTCATTGGCACCAAATGGTCCTGAAATGCAAGAAGGATGACCAAGGGGTCATTATCAGGAACAAAGCTCGATTGGTGGTTCAGGGTTTCGCCAAGTCGAGGGGATTGACTACAATGAGGTGTTTGCACCCGTGGCAAGGATAGAAGCCATTCGTATCTTCCTTGCCTATGCATCGTACATGAAGATTAAAGTCTACCAATTAGATGTGAAGAGTGCATTCCTTCATGGGGAAATCAGAGAAACAGTCTATGTCAGTCAATCCGAGGGATTTGAAGATCCTTATCATCGGGATAGAGTTTACAAGCTCGACAAGGCTTTATAACGGGCTTCATCAAGCTCCAAGAGCTTGGTATGAGAAATCTCGACTCATCTTGTGAAACACGGCTTTCGCAGGGGAGTCATTGACTGCACGCTTTTATTAAGAAAAAGATGGCGACCTACTGCTCGTACAGATCTATGTTGATGACATAATCTTCAGTTCAAAGAACGTAGAGTTATGCAAAGAGTTTGAAGCAGTTATGAAGAAAGAGTTTGAGATGAGTGCTATGGGGGAGATGAAGTTCTTTCTCGGGTTACAGGTGGATCAGACTCCAAATGGGATCTTTCTACATCAGACCAAGTATGTAGGAGACATTCTCAATCGCTTTGACATGGAGAATGCTTCTGCTGCTGGGACTCCACTTGCTACGAATCACGATATAGCACCTGATGAAAATGGAGATCTTGTAGATGCCACGATGTACCGAGGAATGATTGGATCCCTAATGTATCTCACTGCCTCAAGACCTGATATCATGTATGCTACATGTTTATGTTCTAGATATCAGGCTAAGCCTAAGGTCAACCATCTGATCGGGGTCAAGAGGATTTTTCGTTATCTGAAGGGTACACCCACACTTGGGTTGTGGTACCCTCATGATGATGACTTTGAGCTTACCACGTATAGTGACTCGGATTACGGGGGCTGCAAGATGAACTACAAGTCTACATCAGCAGGGTGTCAATTCTTTGGGAGAAGATTAGTTACCTGGCAGTGTAAGAAGCAGACATCGGTTGCATTGTCAACCTGTGAAGCTGAGTATGTTGCTGCTGCAAGTTGCTGTTCACAAATCATCTGGATTCAACAGCAAATGCGGGATTACGGTTTAAAGTTTTCTTCTACACCTATTTTGTTGATAACTCTGCTGCAATTGCAGTAACTAAAAATCCGGTCCAACATCCAAAGACCAAACACATCGATATTAAATACCATTTCATAAGAGACTGTTTTGAAAAGAACTTAATTGATGTGGTAAAAATTAATACTGATTTTCAACGCGCTGACCTCTATACTAAAGCCTTTAACCACGTTTTCAATATTTGCTAGAGGTCAACGGCGTTAAAAAGAAAAGTGAGGTTATTCCTGATGATGATCATGTGTAGTCCGATGTAGTTTAGTTAAAGCTTTCTGTAGCTCCAGGAACATCAAACTTGAATCAAATCATGAAGAATTAGATCAAAATATAATAATCACAATCAAACCCCTTTGATCTCTATTGATTGCTAATAATATTGTTTACAAGTAAAACCCTCAATCAATTGGTCATGCAACCATTAACCTAATTCTAATTACAATTAGGCTATTTATAGTCTAGTTTAAGTTTTCATATTTACACATAACCCCCTAGACTATATATTTAGACTAAAACATGCTCAAAGAAAGTAAAATATATTTTGTTCACACAAAATATTTTATTACAATAAAACTCCTAGTCATTTAAATCTTCAACGTCTTGTCTTGGTTCCTCGTCTCGAACGTGTCGGGTTTGACTTTTGTTGACTTTGACCATGACGTTGACTTTGTTTGACTTTCATTGTGTTTGATAAATAGACTATCTTTTCCAGCTCCAACACTTTCTTTTTTAGTTTATTTTATTTGTTTATGTCGTCTGTTTAATTTAAACTCATGTTATTTTGCTGTTTATTAAAATCCTAAAATAATTAACAAGTAATGATTGTAGTATTTTAGGGGGAGAATATGTCAGCAAGTAACATTAAAAAAAACGAAGGAGAAGGAGTGGATAGCTGATATAAGGTAGATCGTATCTGTGATACCGATTCAAAACCTTTGGAAAATGATAGTACACAGGAACAAATCAAGAGGGACTTTAAAAATTTAAATTTTAGAAAAGATGCAAAAATTCAAAGTATAAGTCTGTGTAGTCTAAGCAATATAAAGGGAAGATGATAGAAACTGGTAACTCCTAAGGTAACACAAAGAAAGTAGACCTAGGAGTTGCTAGACCACAAATGATATGTCAGTAGATTCAACACAAAATATGATTAGACCTGACTGGTGATCTCAAGATCAAACTAAGTTGTTCAACTGACTGTGGGCTTCCATCTTATCACTGGTTAACACAATCAACAATATTCCAATAAGGGGTAATGAGCATGTAAACGCCACAAATGTGTGCGGATGACCATAATTAGAGCAAAGCAAGAAAAAAACTGAAAGACAAATGCAATAAAGCTAATGACTTATGTTGTTGGTGCATTTTATGCAAAATAAAATAAGCTGCTCTAACAAGGAGATAGGTTGTGTGCCTCTCTGCTGTGCGATGGCACTGACCTGAGGATAAGCATAACCTAGATATTCTAGAATTCATTGTTGTTTGCCGCCTCTCTGCTGTGCGATGGCACTGACCTGAGGACTGGCTTCTCTTTGAAAGCTCTAAAAATAGTCTCTTCTTGTAATAATACCCGTAGACCGCTCAAAAGCTCCTGAGGAATGTTGACTACCATATAAGTGTGGGATCCACAAATGTTAGTTTGAAATAATCAAACCTAAAACAATCACCAGTCTGTGTCAAAAGTTTGTGTATGGATTTAAGTGGACAAATATATTGACAATCATTGTGGCTGAAATTCTCGAAAGTTCAAATCAATGTGAAAATCTAAGAGTTCCATTATGATTCCCTAAAGTTGCTAATGACTCTGGATGAACACCAAGAATTGAGCATCAAAAGACTCTGACAATAAGTCCCAAATGATTTGACTTGCCTGTATGATTCCAAAATTGAATTGGTCCAGGTGTGGTCAATCCAAGTTGAAGCTGTCTATTCCGGAACCAAATCCCGTAGATGTCCATCTTAGGATTTATCTCTCACAAAAAGCCAAAAACAAGTCTTGTTTTGAGTATTTAGTTTAAATTTTCTAAGTGAGTTAGTAGTTTTAGTTTGTTAGTTTGTCAGACTACATCAGGAAAATCAGTAAGGAATCAACTCACTAAAAGGGTCATGTCTGAGATGACCACATGTGCTTTAAATGTTTAAAAGGGTCACGTCTGAGGTGACTAAATTGTTTAAAAAGATCACGTCTGAGGTGATCAAAAAGTTTTCAAGTTATAATGATCATGTCTGAGATGATCAAAAGCTCATAACGTTAATTTAAAAAGTTAAAAGGGTTTTAAATGTAAATTGGTAAAAATGGCAGAAAATTAACTAAGTGTGACCCATCACACGATTGGACCATGAGAATGGACCAACCATGCGAATGGCTCCCACTCGCACGAATGGACATGAGATTGAGCCATTCACACGAATGGCTTATCAGAATGACCCATTCGACCGATTGGAAGGGGGCGAATGAGTCAGTCGACCCACTGAGATTCATTCGGTCAACTGAACATGCGAATGAAAGGTACGATTGAGTCAGTCGACTGACTGAACCTCAGTCGGTCAACAGCATGCGACTGACAGGGCCAATCGCACGATTGAGCCTCAGTCGCCCGAATGAACTGAGCGACTGAGGCCAGTCGGCCGATTGAACTCAGCTTCAGTATTTAAAGGGCACAGTCGATCGCATTTCATTCATCACACCCCAATCGCTCTCAAATCGCACACCCTACCGTTATTCTGCCAAAATTTCATTAGACTCTGTTTTCTTCTTGATCTTGATTCACTGACTCTCGCTATTGATTATACAGGTAGTTTGAAGTTCCATCTTCCCGAAACCTGAAGGATTTAAACCCTAATTTGGGTTATTCGATTGTAAAACAAGAACCGAGACTTAAAAGACCTAATAACCTACCAAAACTATGCAAAACGATAAAATTAATTTTAATAGGTTATTAGTAACAAGAATGTGAGTCTATTGAACCGGTTATCCATGTTAAAACACCTGTTTTGTTAAAGATTCGAACGGTAGGCGACTGAACTATAGCACAGGCGACTGGTCGCCCGGATGAACTCCAATCGCACGATTGAAACTTGCGATTGGGTCAATCGCCCGAATGAACCATGCGTTTAAGCTGAGTCAGCCGACTGAACCATTCGCAGACTCAGTCAGCAGACTGAACCCAATCGCATGTCTCATTGACCAGAATGAGCTCAGTCGCATGAAAGGACAGCCGACTGACTTCAGTCGCATGATTCATTCGCACGAATGAATCAGAATGAATTTCAACATTACACTTAGAACAGAATTTTAATGTATTATGTACTAATGGTTCTATGTCATGTGTTCTCAGGATAATGGCTGAGAGATGGTCCATAAATCCAAAGCACAACATCTGTGCTCATTTGGATCACACTACTAGGAACGGGGCCGAGTTCACCGATATTATAGCCTTCCTCAGACGTTCCCGGATCCATAAGGCTATCTCCACTCCCTGCACGCCCTACAGATCACTACATCAGGCATTCTGGGAGAATGCCTCTGTGGACCGCTCTCGTGAGCCCTACAGCATTCGGAGCTCTATACTGGGTCATGATATCGAGATCACTGCTGCTGACATCCAGAGGGTCCTAGAGTTTGGAGATGATACTGATCATCCTACCAGATTACATCCACTGACCGTGAGGGGATGCTTTATGAGGATCAAGTACGCTGGGGACATAAACTCAGGTGTGCTCAACAAGAGCAACCTGTGCCCCCAGTACAAGTACTTAGCCCATGTGATCCTTAAGTGCGTGGCTTCGAGGAGGGGTGGGTTCGACGACCTCTCAGACCAGATCCAAAATGCCTACGTGGCACTGGTGCTGAACCACCCCTTCAGGTTTTCTAGTATGATTTTCTCCTATCTGGTGGAGAACTTGGAGGCAAAGGGAAAGGAGGGGTTTTGTATGTACCCCAGGTTTTTACAGCTCATCTTCAACGAGAAGCTGCCACATTTGCCCAAAGAGAGTCATGATGCAGTGGCACTGGAGATCATGGATGATACGACTCTGGGTCGGATGAGGGTTTATAGGGGGAAGCAGGTGAAGCCCCAAGTTAAGAGATTGATTGGCCACCTGGCCAACGAGAGGTATGTGGCACCAGGCAGACGCAAATGGCGTCATGAGGACAGTGACTCTGATGATGAGAGGCTGCTCCTCCCAGAGATTGACTCGGATGATGATGATAGTGGAGACGCTGGGGACGATATGCCTGCCCCACCGAGAGGCACTGTGTCTGACGTTATTCCCCCAGTGTCTGCCCCAGCTGGAGATGTTGCAGAGTCAGCTGGATTTCATCAAGATTTTGTTCATGGTGCTGAGGAAGAGGAGGAGCTGGATTTCATCAAGATTTTGTTCAGTGTCTGCCTCACGCGAACTGTGGGAAGCAAAGTTGTTCCCACAGAACACGGGCTACGGGTGGTTGGTGAACACCCGAGAGACTCCAGAGAGACTGATACTGACCCGAGTTATGCACCGGGTTCAGCAGGCAGGGTTGTAGGGGGAGCATCCACCTCCACAGGGACGAGGAGGAAGAGGATGGCTCAGCCCCATGGTCTGAAGAAGAAGAAGCGTCGGTTGACCTTCGTTACATCCATAGCCTCTACTTCCACCCCCACAGCCACCACTACCACCTCCACAGCTATACCATCTACCACCACAGCCACCACATCCACCACAGCTGCCACAGCCACCACCATACCTACCACCACAGTACAGATCCCATCCACCTCCATACCATTTACACCCACATCACCTCCACCATTTTACCGACCCATCTTCACTACAGCCACCACCACCACCACCTCACACCATGCAGGACCGTCAGCCCAGTCCTCACACACTTATGGATCACCTCTACCTCCAATCGGGGTAGAGGAACAGCTGTCAGCGCTAAACCAGATGGTGATGCGCTTACTAGCTGCCGATAAGGAGAAAGCTGCACAGATACGCCAGCTTATCGACCTGACTGCTGCACAATCTCACCAGATGGCAGAGCAGGCTCGAGTTATAGAGCAGCAGGCCCAGCTGATGGATGCACAGCGAGTAGAGATGTCCCAACTCTAGGAGCAGCATGCCCAATCAGCTAAAAGGATAGATGAGTTGGAGACCACCAACAAGACCATCATGCTGCGGCTCAAGGGATCCAAGGATGAGCCCTTAAAGATCAAGGAAGGAGATGGAGATGATGGAGACGATGGTGATGATGATGATGAAGATGATGATGAGGATGAAGAGGATGATACAGAGGATGAGGAGGAAACTGACGAAGATAGGACAGAGAGGAAGGACGATGATGATGAAGCAGAAGGAGGGGATGCGGCTGCATCGGCCTCTGCTTCAGGTCAAGAGAGGAGGTCAAAGAATAGACAAGACCAATCAGCTACCACCTCTGCTCCTCCGAGTGATGAGACTATGATTCAGGATAAAAGTAAAGACTAGATGTTTATGTATTTATTTACTTTTGTGTCTGAATCCTGTATTGAAAACAATGTATTGAATGTTTATATATTAAGTTAATGTATTTCTGTTTGATTACTTACTAATGATTTATGTGTTGGATGTTTAAATCAAACAGATCCAAATTATCAAAGAGATGAGTTTGATGTTGCTCCCCTTCAACAGGTCAAGACTCAACTAACCATGATTCTTGATCTGCAAGGGATCGTAAGAAGGTCTGTGAGTTATACCCCTGAAGAAGGGGAAATAATTCATGACCTATCTAACGAGCAACTCGCAGAGATTTTCAAGCACAATCCGGATAAAATAGTTAAAGAAGCTCCAACATGTGATTCGACTAGTTGATGAAGTCGAGGTCGAAGATATCGCCGCAGAGGAGTACCCTCAGTACGCTGACAATGAGGGTAATGTGGTCCCCAATCTGGGTGAGTCCCTCGTCAGTGATACTTTTGAGGTGTTGAACAAGATGGAGCAGGAAACTGAGAAGGCAGAAGGAACAGCCCAAGCCTCAAATGATGATGTTGACATTTGAAAGGCTGAGTGGGCTGCATGTTTTGAAGAAGTTAGAGCCCAACATGCTGCACCGAAGAAAGATGCCTACACCAAGCTCTACAGAGTCAAGAAACACCACAAGGTGTCTGGCAGGATTATAGCATGGGCGTATTTTGATGATCTTAATGCTTATGCAGTTAAGAGAGAACAGGGCATAGAGTACTTCAGATTCTCACATGATCTGAAGACTCTACCAGGTTTTAAGGTCAACCAGCTGGCTAAACTAAATCTTTTGTATGCTGACCCGAGGAAGATGTTAGGCTGGTTCGAGGCTGCCCTTAAGAAGGAGTACCACACCAGATGGGTGAACTTCAGACCCCAACAGCCGACTAGGTACATAAGAAGGTCTGAGGTTGATGCCATTACTGGCAAACCCAAGATAGTGTTGAAGTGGAGTCCTCCGCGCACAATGTCAAGAATTCCACTCAGGGAAATGCCATAGGACTTCACTCCATACTTTAAGTGGTGGTACTATGATTGGAGAACAGCTGAAGCGGTCATAGTCCTAAGCAAAGAGGGACAAATGGATACGATCAGGGTATTCGACCCGATGTGGCTTACTAACTTGTCGGCTAATGATGTCTATACATTATACAAGTGGCCACTGTTCTATGACACGCAAGATATTGTACAAGCCCTCCAGTTTCAAAACGTTATACGACTCTGCTTCGCGTTTGAAATTCATGCGGGAGTCACAAAAGAGGAGAAGTACAAGTAATACAAGGAGGTTATGCAGAAGACAAGAGATTAGAGAGATCTAGGTCCAAGGGGGAGTTTGTTGATACATGTATGTCCCTAGATCATGATTTGTAATGTAATAGATCTTGTCTGTCTGACTATGATGTAATATGAATTGATTAATGAAATGATATGGATTGTTTGTGATTTATAATGTCTAATATTTCATTAATGAGTCGTTATTGAATTGATTAATTGGGTTTATGATTGTTTGAATGGTTACACATCAAGTTATATTAGTTAAAACATTCAAACTTAACTTAATGAAGTTCTCATGCGAATGGCCCATGCGAATGGACCATACGCATGAATAACTTCATACGATTGACTCAATCGCATGACAGAACCAGGAGACTAGATCAGTCGTATGATTGACACATAAGATTGGCTCAGTCGCACGACTGAACACTCAGTCATGCAGATGAATCAACCGCATGGTTCAATCGCACGACTGAACCATACTTATGGTCCAGTCGCACGATTGAACAATACTAACCTATAAATAGACCCAATTCGTGGAAAAACGTAAGCATTCATACCATTACGACTCCAGACGTACCCTAGCCGTCCAGAAGCCTCCCAAATCGTTCTCCAAGTTCACAGAACACATTAGATCGATTCCTAATCGACTTTTAACGTTAGATTCAATTCTTGATTGATTCTTCGTGTGTTCTCACTGATTGGATCGCCAATCAAATAGGATTCCGCACTATTTGATCTGGTTTACACGCTAATCACTAGGTATTTCGTTCAAATACCAGGTCCTAACAATAAAGGTCACCTAACCACAATTTAAATGAAATGTTGGATTCTAGATTTTAATATGAAAATGGCCATAAAAGGTATTTATTATTAAAATAACAATATCAAAAATACTAAAATAGATCTTTGTTAAATTTTGTAGATGGCCTCCAATAATGATAATCATGATAACTCATCCGCGTTCGCCCAATCTTTACGAGCGATTCTCCAAAAGGAACGTCTAAATCATAACAGTTTTATTGATTGGTATCGAAACTTGAGAATCGTTCTCAAGCAAGAGAAACAATCATATGTTTTAGACGACCCTATTCCCGATCAACCTGCTGAGGATGATGAGGAGGCCTTTAACGATTGGTTAAAATACACTGAGGACTCGGTCCAAGTGTCTTGTCTCATGCTGGCGAGCATGACTCCGGATCTCCAACAGCAAGCGAGGGTTGAGCGCTTCGAAACGGTTCGAGCACTCCATGCATGTCGTATGGACGACAACCAATCGGTTTCATCTTATGTACTTAAGATGAAAAGCCACATTGACCGCCTCGAAAGGCTTAATTGTCATGTCTCGAAGGAATTGGCCACAGATTTGATCCTCAATGGCCTTACCAAGAAGTTCGAGACATTTGTGTTGAACTACAACATGAATGCTTGGGACAAAAGCATTGGTGAGCTTCACTCAATGCTCAAAACGGCCGAGGCGGCCATGGGTAAAAGGGTTTTACCCGTTCTCACCATCAATGAAGGTGGGAACAAGAAAAGTCCTCATCCCACACCCAAGGCAAAGGTTGCCAAGGGCAAGGGACCTGTATGGGGAAAAGGGAAAGGGGTGGTAAGGGTGCCACCCAAACCACAAGAGAAGAAGCAAAAGGTTGCTTCCAATGACCCATGCTTCAAGTGTGGGGAGATTTGACATTGGGCAAGGAATTGTCCTGTCCATCTCCAAGAGTTGAAAGCAAAGAAGGATGCTGGGCAAACCTCAGGTACAATATACATGATCCATATTGATTTAAACATGACATCCTCTAACACATGGGTATTAGATACCGGATGTGGAACTCACATTTGCAATTTGTTGCAGGGTTTCAAAAGAAGCAGTAACTTCAACAAAGGGGATGTTAGCCTCTACATGGGCAATGGGGCTAAAGTTCAAGTTGAAGCCTGTGGTGACTACATCTTGAAACTTCCAAATGGTTTGGAAGTAATTTTGAACAATGTTTTGTATGCTCCTAGTTTGACTAGGAATATTATTTCTGTAGCCCTATTAAAACAATTTGGATATGTATTATCATTTGTTGAAAAAGATATTCATGTTTTATTAAATGATATGTTCTACTTTAAAGCTATTCCCATTAATGGTATTTATGAATTGGTTCATGAAAATACTTTAAATAGTTCATTGTACCAAACTAGCACCAAGAAACTCAAGTTGGATTTGAGTGATACCTATCTTTGGCATTGTCGTCTTGGTCATATAAACAAGAAAAGAATTCAAACACTACAAAAGAATGGTCTTTTAAAAACAAGTGAATATGATTCATTTGATGTGTGTGAGTCTTGTTTACAAGGTAAAATGACTAAGGCACCCTTTAGTGGGACTAACGAAAGGGCAAAAGATTTGTTAGGAATCATACATTCGGATGTATGTGGTCCTTTTAAGCCAATGACTAGGAATGGTGAAAGATACTTCATTACCTTTACCGACGATTATAGTCGCTATAGGTATGTGTACCTGTTAAGACACAAAGATGAAGGTTTTGAAATGTTCAAGATCTTTCAAAATGAAGTACAAAATCAACTCAACAAGTCGATTAAAGTTCTCCGCACCGATGGAGGAGGTGAATACCTAAGTGAAGCTTTTCAAGATCATCTTAGGAGTTGTGAAATTGTCTCACAACTCACTCCACCTGGAACACCACAACATAATGGTGTGTCTGAGAGGAGGAATCGAACCTTATTGGATATGGTCCGATCTATGATGGCTAGAAGCACATTACCTCTATCATTTTTGGGTTTCGCTTTGCTCTCCGCGGCCCGTATTCTAAATATGGCCCCAACCAAAAAGGTGGAAAGGACACCCTTTGAGATATGGCATGGAAGAGTTCTATCCCTATCATACTTAAGGGTCTGGGGTTGTGAGGCTTATGTTAAGACTCCCACCCCAAACAAATTGGAAGTCCGATCCACCAAGTGTATCTTTGTTGGATATCCTAGAGATTCTTTTGGATATTATTTCTATGATCCACTGGAACAAAAGGTGTTTGTTGCCAGAAAGGGTGAGTTCTTAGAAGCAAAGTTTCTTATGGAAGGAACTAGAAGTAGAACAGTGGATCTTGAGGAGGATCAAGAACCACAACCCGATGCACGTTTGGTTGAAACTAGCACTCAACATGAGGATGTTGAGGATGATCAAGTGGTTGATCAATATACACAAAACGTTCGCAGATCTGGTAGAATTAGTAATCCACCTGAAAGATATGGATTTTTCGTTGATGGATGCTATGTGGTAGATTCCGATGAACCAACCACCTATCGTGATGCAGTGACCAGTTCGGATTGTGACAAATGGCTCGAGGCCATGAGCGTTGAGATGCAATCCATGCATGACAATCAAGTATGGGACTTGGTTGTACCACCTCTTAACTCCAAAGTAGTTGGAAGTAAGTGGGTTTTCAAGAAGAAAACCGATATGCATGGAAACTTGGATACTTATAAGGCTAGACTTGTAGCAAAAGGTTTCACTCAAACTCAAGGAGTTGATTATGATGAAACCTTCTCACCTGTTGCGATGCTAAAGTCTATAAGGATATTGTTTGCCATAGCTGCTCATTATGATTATGAGATTTGGCAAATGGATGTCAAAACCGCTTTCCTAAATGGATATCTTGAGGAAGATGTCTATATGGTTCAGCCTGAAGGTTTTGTCGATCCAAAACATCTTGATAAAGTATGCAAGTTAAAGAAATCAATCTATGGATTGAAACAAGCATCGAGAAGTTGGAATCACCGTTTTGATGAAGAAATAATTAAATTCGGATTCATCAAGAACGCTAATGAAGCTTGTGTATATAAGAAAGCTAGTGGGAGCATCATCACTTTTCTAGTATTATATGTTGATGACATACTACTATTTGTAAATGACATTCCAACCTTGGAAGGTGTAAAAACCTGGCTTGGAAGTTGTTTTTCCATCAAGGATGTTGGTGAGGCCGCCTATATTCTGGGAATAAAGATCTATAGGGATAGATCAAGGCGGTTGATTGGTTTAAATCAAAGTGCATACATTGATAAAATCTTGAAAAGGTTCAAGATGGAGAACTCTAAGAAAGGTACGGTACCTATTCAAAGAGGAACGATATTGAGTAATATGCACTCGACCGGACGTGTCATGCGCCTTAGGCATGACAAGCCGAAACCAGCAAAATCCTGGAAACAGTCATTGGATGGCTGTTAAGAACATACTTAAGTACCTAAGGAGGACAAAAGATATGTTCCTAATCTATGGATCTAGTGATGATGAACTCATTGTAAAAGGTTACACGGATGCGAGTTTCCAAACCGATCGTGATGATTCACGGTCACAATCGGGATATATTTTCATTCTGAATGGAGGAGCGGTCTCTTGGAAGAGCTCCAAACAGGATGTGGTGGCTCTATCAACTACAGAATCAGAATACGTTGGCGCCTCATTGGCAGCTCAAGAAGCTGCATGGTTGAAGAAATTCATTGCCGATCTAGGGGTTGTCCCTTCCATTCAGGACCCCCTAGAGATCTTTTGTGATAACGAGGGTGCGATTGCCCAAATCAAGGAACCTCGTGCTCATCAAAAGACTAGGCACATTGAGCGGAGATTCAACTACATACGAGATGAAGTTGAAAAGGGAAAGATATGTATTCGCAAAGTTCACACGGATCAAAACATTACGGATCCTCTCACGAAGCTCCTTGAAAAAGCAAAGCATGAAGGTCATACTTGTGCCATGGGACTTCGATATTTTAGTGATTGGATTTGATCTGTAATTTTGTATTTGGATATGTGGAACCTTTTATTATTTGAATAAAATTATTTGGTTATAATGTTTCAATTAATGTTCCAATTTAGCATGTTTAATCCATGAGTAAATTGTTTACTCTAAATGTCCGTAGTCGTTCAGACTTGTGGGAACAAGTGTGAGGGTAAGATTATTATGAACTTGGATTGGTTGATATTCATAAGGATGAATATAGAGCAATGGGTTGCTACCAAGGTTCATAGATATTTGTGGGATACAAATATTGGACTAACCCGCATCTCAAATTTTACTACATGGAATCTTATTGATTGATCATAAGTAAATTTGAGTAAAGGCAAATATCATTTGGTATCCTCAGACCTGAGATACATATTGGGTTTTGATATTCACCAAGTGTCATACCTTGATCTGGTTATCCGTCGTTCTGAAATAATGGACAGTACATGAGACTATGTTCAGGTGTGACACAAGGTGATTGTGAGAAACGTATGTAGTCAAGATAGGATTTGTTCCTCTTATTCGTTGAGAATTAGATGTCCAATGCCTGGATAAGTTAAATCAACAAGGAATGATCACTCTGTGTCCTTGGATTTAACATGACATCTGTAACAAAAGGATAGATGATTAATTCACCTAAATCATTTCAAGTAGGATACTTGAATGGGATGATGTTATTGAATGGCTATAAGTCATGCGTATTAAGGGTAGTAAACCGTTGTTAGGCGGTATTTACTACTTGCATCAATCTTCTATGAATCTTGTGCAAGTGGGAGATTGTTGGATTCTATATGCCCAAGACACATAGTGTCAGGATCAGCGATCTCAAGTTTGATGTATTAGAGAGTAATGCTGCGGAATGAGATCAAGAATTAGACAAATTATAGCAAGAGTTTGATATTTGTAAACAAATACGAGAGAATATATTTTTGTGATAAGGAATGTTTCAATAATGCCCAATATTATTGCTCAAATCATTCACCGTTACAATAAGGTTGACACTCCTTATATAGAGTGCAATCACTGCTGTAATCACGGGATGGTGATTACTAGCAGATCTAGTACAAAAATAACTAACACCTAACAAACTACTGAAATGTTCACAACTACTGAGAACATGTCAGAGTGCTAAGTATAAAACATGAAACTACTGAAAAGAAAACTACTGAAACTACAACGACTGAAGAACAAACTCTTCAGTCGTTTTACAAAACTATTGAAAAGATAAAACATAAAACTACTGAAAAGTAAACCGTCACAACTACTGAAGAAGTCCTCTTCAGCTGTTATGTCAACATCTGATATTTGGTCTTCAGCACTTGTGTCTTCAGACTTTGTCTTCAGTACTTGTCTTCAGACTTTGTCTTCAGCACTTGTGTCTTCAGACTTTGTCTTCAGGTGTTATCTTCAGCTGTTGTGGACTTCAGTAGTTGTTGTGACGTCTGTGGGACTTAAAAGGTTTTTCTGATCCGGCTCATTGGTTCTTTTGGTCCAACAAACTCCCCCTGAACCAATGCAGCCAAAACCTTTAACTTTATTGAGGTCCCACTTATTGTTGGCAAAATAGTTGGTCTTTTTCCTTCTTGATCAGTTGAGAAGATGACCCATATAAGCACCGGCCTAGAAATAAGTCTCTGATGATTTGGTTGGCAAAGAATGGATGGGAGCTCTGTATTAGGGAATTGGACACTGAGCTGATCCCCCATCCATGAGACTTACTTCCCATGTATAAGCCTGTAGGATTCTCTGGTGTATGCTCTGAGAAACATGATTTGTTCTTCCATGGTAAGTTCTCTGGTTCACCATCAAATAATCCTTCACGCCCATACAGCTCTGAGATGTACTTGGCCTGTTTGCCATTTTTGAGCTCAACTGTTGTGATCTGTCTGTATGCAAACTCATCTGGGTGATTACCCTCAAGTAACAGACTGAGCTCATTTTGTTTGAAGTTTTCCAGCTTCTTGTAGACCAACCCCTTTTTAATAACTCTGTTCTCTAACATCTTTTGCGGTGGCTGTTTAGTCTCATAAGCCTTCTTGAAGTCTTCTACGATTTCCCAGGGTGATACTACAAGGACCACAGTGATCTCTTCATCTATGATCCTTTTTACCTGGCCCTTGTATCTCGCAGGAATGTCTTTCTTTACAATTCTGTGAGCCACCCTAGGATCAGGCCATATCCTCACCTTTTCCTTTTGATATTGAAATGTGTTGGCAAGGGTGTACAATCTCAGAGCCTCTTTCTTCATACTTATTATTGATGAAGAAGCAGCATACGTTTTGTCTATGCTTTTCAGCATTTCCTCATCATGAAGCCTTTGCTGGTGTTCTTCTTCAATCTTTACTCTCACTGTTTCCATTTGTGAGGTGGGAGTGATGGGCATAGATTTTGCTTTAGGCAAAGTTAGGACTGCGGAAAGAGGCAGCCTATCTTCTTCCTCATCATCCTCTTCTTCTTCTTCTTCTAGCCTCAACATCCTTCTCTTCTTCTTCTTGGATGCATCATCGGCTGTTGGTTTTGAGGGTAAAGGAGTTGGTTTAATGGGTTGTGGTAGTGGTGATTTTGAAGTGGTAGGTTTTGCAGGTTGTTCTAGCATTCTTGTAGTGAGTGAGGCTTTGGAGTGTTTTGCTAGTTCATTTCTGTTCCCAGCACCTGCTTCATTTAGTGCTTCAATCACTAATCCCTTTGTGTATGCTTCAGACGTACAGATCTTGGTGGTTATTGCCAAGATACTGTCCCTGGTCCATGACTTAATCTCTATCAATGATCTCCCAAGATACTTTGCAATGAACCTGATCATGATCCCCAATCTTTCTCTTTCTAACACATCATAACTTGCCCATCTTGAGTTAATTTCTTCAACTTCAAGTCTTCTAATCTCTGAGTCAAGCTGTACAGTATCGAACCCTTGCCTATACAGTTGATCAATAATGGAGTCCATAGATTTACTATGTGTAGCATCCGCCATTTTGATCATCTCATCAAGTTTGAGCTCTTTTTGAAGTTCTTTTTCTTTCCTTTCAATCTTCCTCTTCTTATAGTGATATGAAACTCTTTGTGACTTTCACTCACTTGATCAGTGTCAGCTCCCTTCACATACTCTTCTTCCTTCTCAGTCTCCTTCACAACCTCCTCTTCCTTCTCAATCTCCTGTTCTTTCAATATGCTCTTCCCTTTTGCTTTCACTAACTGACTCTCCCCCTTTTGGTTGCATTGGTTGCAAGGGTTTGAGTAGTAGAAAGCCTTGTGCTCACAATCTCCTCCACCAGGGGCTGTATGATTGAGGGAAGCCTCTCATCCAAGGTTTTGATCACAATGTCTGTGATCATTGGGTGATGAGAGGTAGGGATTTCTGGAAGATAGCAGCTGTTTGCTCAGAGGGGTTATGTCCCTGAGAAGCAGTGCCAGAAGTAAAGGCTGGTGGGTTGTAAGTTTTGATTGGCTGAGTGTGTAGGAGACCTTCAGGTGAAGGTGCCATCTGTGGGTGTATGGTGGTGTCAGATGGACTTGATTCTTGAGAGAATTGGTCAAGTAGTCTTTGTAGTCTACTGACTTCTTCCTCAAGAATTGTGTTCTGGGCTAGAACATCATAAAAGAAGCCCAGGTCATCATCAGCAGATGCTGAATCACCTGACCTCCTGCTTGTAGCAGGATGTACATGCCCTGGGTGTAGACCAGTTGTAGCATGTGCCCCTTTTTCTTGGAACTGGGTACTTCCATCCTCAGGACGATGTCCTTCATCAGCTGTTGCCCCTGATGAGGTCTTAGCAATGTTACCAGCCTCAGTCTGATCATGTGCTGATGCAGAAGAGGTGGCAGCCTCACCAGATATTCTGATCTCCTTATCTACACTAGGAGACAGAACATTTAAACCCCTGTGCTGTGGGTTGTCAGAAGCATGTTGATCCTCTTCCTCTATATCTGTGGCTTTCCCCTTTGGTGGTTGTTGGGGAGGAGGAGAGGCATGCAGCTAAGTCAGCACGTTTGCAATTATAAGTGTTGGACTTTGGGGGGCATTTTCATGAGGAGAAAGGGTAAAATCAGTATGCACCTGGGGAGAATGGTGCGTTTCAATGGCAATCTCCTCAAATGAGGAAGATTCCAGATTTGTGGGTACCCCTTCTTTGGTTGCTTCAGGCTCCTTTTGAGAGGAATCCTGAGCGCCTGTGGCTGGTTGAGTCTCTGATACTACTGGGGGGTTTACACCAGCAAGTATATCCTGTCTTGGTGGTACAGGAGCATCTTCAGGGAACTCATCTCCCTGAATAGCTGTTTTGGGTCGTTTTGTTTTTGGTTTGGTGGGGACTTTGGATTTTGTGGTGGTGGCTGTGGGTTCCAGCTGCGTGGGTTTGCGCAGCTTGGCAGCCATTTTGAGTGATTGGTCAGAGTTGTGCCGGGAGTATACTTCAGGCAATACAACCATAGCAGGGACTCCCAGGCCAACAAGTCCCTCAGCTTGAAGTTGGTTTTCAATTATGGCCATTATGAACCGAGGATATAATATCCAACGGTTAGAAAGTTGTTTTTGGGCCATATCCTTGAGCTCTAAGAATAGTATTTCAGAAAAATTTAAAGGTTGTTGCTCAAGGATGGAGTACAATACCTGTTGCCACCTTGTGGACATTTGATCCCATGATGAAGTCTTGGGGGCCAGACAGACATTGACCATATGAAAGATGAGCCGTTCAGCATCCTGGAAATGTTTCTTCAATATGGTACAGGCACTCAGGTTACCTTCGTATCCATGATGGGCAAAGGATAGATCTGTTGTGCCCTTTGGATAACTAGTCGGGAAAGTGGCATCATCTAGATTGAGGGTTTGGCGAAGAATCTCTGGAGTGATGACCACCTTTTGACTATTGACAAACGCTTGAAGAGACTCTGTGTCATTCTCCTCCGAGACAAGAGTGACGTTTGTCCAGAATTGGCCAAGAGATTCGGCATATATGGTGGGGTTTAACAGAAAAGCTGTTTGGTAAGGTGACTGGACCATTAAATTAATGGCGTTGTGAAACTTGGTCCAGTATGGCGATTTGGTAAGGTGAGCGACACAGTTGTGTCGTGGTTTTAGTTGCATGGACGCCATGGAAGAAGAGAGGTTACAGAGTTTTTGAACGTTAGGTTTGAGAGGAGAGGTGAGAAAAACTCTGAAGGTAGGATAAGGTATTTATAGGGTAGGGTTATGAAACGACTGAAGGTTTTGGTGTTAGTCATCATTCGTTGAAACTACTGATGACGTGGCATTAACTTTCAGAGGTTTGAAATGACTGACCGTATTGGTATGATCATCAGTTATTATAAAACAACTGAAGACTTGGTTTTAACCGTCAGACGTTGAAACAGCTGAAGTCTTGATTTAGTCGTCAGTAGTTATAAAACTACTGAAGACAACTTTGACTTCAAGTAGTGAAACAACTGACATGATGTTTGTCATCAGTAGTTGTGAAACTACTGAAGACAGTGGTTTTGTCATCAGTTGTTGTAAACAGCTGAAGACTTGGTGTTAGTCTTCAGTAGTTGTTAACTATTGAAGACATAGGTTTGGCTTCAGTTGTTTGGAAACAGCAGTTGGAGAAACAACTGAAGAGAAATTACTCATCAGCTGTTTTCGTCAATTCATAGCTTTTCAGCTGTTTTAGTCTGACCTCCACACTTACTCATCAGACTTACATCTGAGTTTCAGAGGTTTCATTGGGCATCAGTACTTATCTGTATTTCTGACATCAGTAGTTGTAGCTACATCAGCTGTTGTGATTTCATCAGCTGTTGTAACTACATCAGCTGTTTTAACAAATAAAGTACTTCAGTACTTGTGAGGAATGTAGCCTTCAGTAGTTATAAAAACTACTGAGGGGAAAGGAACTCATCAGTACTTATATATGACATGGTTACCAATGATCATCAGTATTTATTACTGAGATCATCAGTAGTTGTCACTTATTCTAGCTGCAGCATACCAAGCCTTAACACCAGGTTGTGGAAAGTTGAACTATCCAAAGGCTTAGTAAAATTGTCTGCAAGCTCATCAGCACTAGGAACAAACTTTGGATCAATCAGACCTTTTTCAAAACAATCTCTAATAAAATGATGTCTAATTTCAATATGTTTAGTCCTAGAGTGCTGGACAGGATTCTTGACAATACAAAGAGCTGAAGAGCTGTCCATTAACAATGGAGTCTTAGTCTCAGTTATGCCATAATCCAATAATTGGTTTTGAAGCCATAATACCTGAGATGTACAACTTGCAGCAGCAATGTACTCGGCTTCAGCAGTTGATGTAGCAACTGAGGTTTGTTTGTTACTCTGCCAAGAAATCAAACAGTTGCCTAGGAATTGACATCCACCAGAAGTTGATTTCCTGGTCAACTTACACCCTGCATAGTCACTGTCAGAAAAAGCAACTAATTTACCAGAATGTCTAGTAGAATACCATAAACCTAGAGATGGAGTGCCTTGCAGATATCTAAAGATCCTCTTGACTGCAATCAAATGAGACTCCTTAGGTGCAGCCTGAAATCTAGCACAAACACATGTAGCAAACATAATATCTGGTCTAGAAGCTGTTAAGTACATCAAGGACCCAATCATACATCTGTAAAGTGTTTCATCAACCACTTTACCTTTCTGATCTGTATCCAGTTGTGTGGTGTTGCACATGGGAGTAGAACAGGGTTTACAATTTTGTAAATCAAATTTTTCCAAAACATTTTTTGTGTATTTGGACTGATGAATGAAAATTCCATCAGCCTTTTGTTTGATTTGCAAACCCAGAAAGAATTGTAATTCCCCCATGGCACTCATTTCAAACTTTTGTTGCATCAACTTTGTAAAGGCATCACACAACTGTGGATCAGAAGATGCAAAAATAATATCATCTACATAAATTTGAACAAGTAGATTATGCTGCCCAGCTTTCTTAATGAATAAAGTTTTATCTATGGAACCTCTAGTAAAATTATTTTCAAGAAGAAAGTTTGATAATGTCTCATACCAGGCTCTAGGAGCTTGTTTCAACCCATAAAGAGCCTTATCAAGCTTATACACCCAATTAGGATGCTTGTTGTCCTCAAAACCCGGTGGTTGACATGCATAAACCTCTTCTTTAATTTTCCCATACAAAAAAGCACTTTTGACATCCATTTGAAAAACTTTAAGATTTTGATAAGCAGCATAAGCTAAAAACAGTCGAATTGCTTCCAGTCTGGCTACAGGAGCAAAGGTTTCATCATAATCAATACCTTCTTCTTGTGCAAACCCCTGAACAACCAGTCTGGCCTTGTTCTTAACAATAAGCCCATTTTCATCAGTTTTGTTCCTAAACACCCATTTAGTGCCTATTACACACTTACCTGGAGGTAGAGGAACCAGTTCCCACACTTGCTGTTTCTTGAACTGAAGAAGCTCAAGCTGCATGGCATCAACCCATCCATTATCCTTTAAAGCAATGTGATAATTCTTTGGCTCTTGCTGACTGATGAAGAGAGCATAGAAGCAGAAATTTGACAATTGACTTCTTGTTGATACTCCAGCAGTGATATCACCAATGATTTGAGACATAGGGTGATTCTTCAGATCTTGGTACACAATGAGATCAGTGCAAGTGTTTGTAGCAGGCTCAGCAGCAACAGATGGTGATGGTGAAGTATTTCCTTGAAACCAATCAGTAGATGGTAATTCAAAGGAAGTTGAAGTTGTAGAAATCTCATCAGCATTTGTTGTGGATTGTGCTGCTGGAGCTACAGGAACATCAGGTCTAGCTGAATCAGGCAGTTGATCACTAAACTTGAAGAGGTGAGTACTACTATCATCATCATCAGCACCAGCAGTACCACCAGGTGGTGAACTGTTGACAGGAGCAACAGCAGGAGTTTGATGAGGAGCATATTGCAGTATGTCCAAATCAAATATCTCCACAGGGCTTTGTGGAATCTTGTCCTTTGGAGATTCATTAAACTTAACATGTAGAGTCTCTTCAACCATCTTTGTTCTACAGTTGAAGACTCTGTATGCTTTGCAAGTTAATGAATAACCAACAAAGTACCCTGCATCCGCCTTAGAATCAAATTTTTGGAGTTGATCCCGTGTGTTGAGAATGAAACAAGGACATCCAAAAGCTCTGAAGAATGAAATTAGAGGGGCCAAATGATGAAGAACTTCATATGGAGTTTTCATCAACCTCTTATTTACTAGAGCTCTATTTTGTACATAGCAAGCTGTATTAATAGCTTCAGCCCAAAAAGTCATTGGCAGTCCAGAGTCAGCCAACATGGACCTTGCAGCTTCAATAAGGGTCCTGTTCTTTCTCTCCACTACTCCATTTTGTTCAGGAGTTCTTGGAATGCTAAAATGCCTCTTGATTCCCTTTGAGAGGTAGAACTCATCAAGTGTATTGTTTCTAAATTCTGTTCCATTATCACTTCTAATACACTTGACTGAGAGGGAATACTGCTTCTCAACATACAACACAAAGTTAATAATCTTCTGAGCTGCTTCATCCTTTAAATGCAAGAAGAAAGTCCATACAAATCTGGAGTAATCATCCACAATTACCAGACAGTATTTCTTCTTAGCCATACTCATCACTCTCACAGGACCAAAGAGATCCATGTGAAGAAGCTGTAAGCAGGCTGTGGACTTAGGTTCTTCTATGGAGGGAAATGAAGCTTTGTGTTGTTTTCCTTTTAAACAAGCAGTGCAGTCATCTTCACATTTGAACTCTGTTGGACTAAAAGAACCAATGAGCTGGATCAGAAAAACCTTTAAGTCCCACAGACGTCACAACAACTACTGAAGTCCACAAAGTCTGAAGACACAAGTGCTGAAGACAAAGTCTGAAGACACAAGTGCTGAAGACAAAGTCTGAAGACACAAGTGCTGAAGACAAAGTCTGAAGACAAGTGCTGAAGACAAAGTCTGAAGACAAGTGCTGAAGACAAAGTATCAGACGTTGTCACAACAGCTGAAGAGGACTTCTTCAGTAGTTGTGACGGTTTGCTTTCAGTAGTTTTATATTTTCTCTTTTCAGTAGTTTTGTAAAACGACTGAAGAGTCTGTTCTTCAGTTGTTGTAGTATCAGTAGTTTCTTTTCAGTTGTTTCATGTTTTATACTTAGCACTCTGACATGTTCTCAGTAGTTGTGAACATTTCAGTAGTTTATTAAGAATTAGTTATTTTTGTACTAGATCTGCTAGTAATCACCATCCCGTGATTGCAGCAGTGATTGCACTCTATATAAGGAGTGCCAACCTTATTGTAACTGTGAATGATTTAGCAATAATATTGGGCATTATTGAAACATTCCAAAACACAGAAAAATATTCTCTCGCATTTGTTTACAAGTAACAAACTCTTGCTATAATTTGACTAATTCTTCTCTTCATTCCGCTGCATTACACTCTAATACTTCAAACTTGTGATCGTTGATCCTGTCAAATGGTATCAGAGCCAGTTAATCATTGATCGATCTAATAATTGATCATTGAAACTGCTCTTCAAGATCCAAGTTTGAGTGAATTAGCATTCTTTTGCAAGAAACTGTTATAGAGATTGAATTTTCTGTGCTTTTAATCATTCATCCTGAGACTTATTCTTGGTTTTCATTGAGTTTGTTGTGGTGTGTCTAAATTTTTGCTTGAATAAAATTGTTTTTAGTTTCAAAATGACTACTCCTTCCAATGATCCTCACAATACTGGTTCCTCAACCAAGCCTCCAATGCTGGTTAGGAATGAGTATAACATATGGCAACGTCGTATGCTCCATCACCTGTCTGTTAACAGCTCAGGTTGTTGGACATCAGTGGTACATGGTCCACACAAGCCTATGGTGAATAACCCGGAAACCAATCAAATGGTTCCGAAGAGGAAGGATCAATACTCAGATGAGGATAAGAAATTGTTTGAGATAGATGCAAAAGCCCATGGAATTCTGGCCATGGCACTACCCAATGAAATTTATTCTGGGCTAATGCATTATGAATCTGCCCATGACCTCTGGAATGCCTTGAAAGAACAATTTGGAGGAACAGATGAGGTCTTGGCAAATAATAGAGAGATCCTTGCCCAACAATATGAGACATTTCTCATAGGAAGGGTGAGACACTGACTCAACAGTTTGAGCGGTTCTCTTGTTTGATCTCTGAATTGAAAATGGTCAAACATGAGTATACTAATGTTCAGATGAATAACAGATTTCTCAGATCACTGCCTGAGAGATGGGATACATATACCATTGTCCTACGCTCCAGTGCAAATTTGGACAAACTATCTCTCACCCAACTTCATGGGAAATTGCTCACATTTGAGAGAGAGATAGAACAAAAGAGAAAACTGTCTTCATCTGGTAAGCTCACTGAGGACTTTGTACCAGGCAACACTGCTCTGGTTAGTCATGAGTCAGAATATGCTTCATCTGAATGCCAGTATGATGAGCATATTGATTTCTCTTCAAACATTTCTGATTCAGCATTTGTGAGTGTTGATAGTCAATTTTCTGGGTGTAATAATGACAATCTATGCTTCATCATGGATGATCTCAAGGGGATTGCTGATGATGACTTAGAAGAGATGGATATTTTGAGCCAAATGGCCTTGATAAATATCAGATCTCAGAAGTTCTACAAAAGAACTGGAAGAAAGTTCCCAGGACTCTCTGGCAAAACCAAAGTTGGTTTTGACAAGAGTAAGTTGAGGTGTCACAGATGCCAAAGGCTTGGACACTTTGCTAGAGAATGTAGATCATCTGGATCTAATTCCTCTGCACCTTTTGTGACTTTTCCTAGCAATAGTCAACAAAACAAAGGGCAACATCCTGTCAATTCTAGTCATCAGTCTCAACTACAATCTCCTGCATATTTTGTTCCTCAGGGTCAAATGCCTTATCCTTACCCGTGTTATTACATGCCACAAACCAGTCAAGTTCAAGCTCCTATGGTACCACAACCTCATGCACTTCCAGAACCTCAACCATCTCATCAACCCCCTCAACCTCAACAACATAGCTTCTTCACCCCAGAAGTTGTTGATTGGAGTAGCTTGCCAGATGACATGTCTGGTCATGAACAACTGTTCACAAGTGCTGATCAACATGGTGGTGATAGTCCTTTTGGAAATCTGGCACTTATGGCTCTGGAATCAACTGAGGGTTCCTGCTCAACTGCATCATCTTCACAGGTAACTCAGGTATCTTCAGAGGCCAAAGCCAAGTTATGTTCTGAATCTTGCATTGCTGCCTTTGTCTCTATTAGAGAGGCAAATGTAGCATTAATAAATGAAAAACTTGAGTTTGAGAAAACAATTTCCAAAAGACAAGCTGAGTATGAGTCTGCTCTTAATAGTAAAAATGATGAGATTTATAAGCTTAAATGCCAATTAAATGATGAAAAGGCTAAGCTAGAGGTTATTCTGGAGGACCAGAAAAGTCTTAAAGAAACCCTTGCAGTCACCCAAGTAGAGTGTGATCGATGGGTGCAATCATGCAAAGGTTTTGAGATGCTTCTTAGTAAGCAATCAGCTTCCAATGTGAAGTTTGGCATTGGTTATAATCACACTGCTCCTCCTACAGATTTTGCTCCAAGAGTAGAGGTGAAATCTGATGGAGAAAGCAATAACCAATCCACCTCATCATGTGATTCACTTTCTGATAAAGCATCATCAAAAGTTGAAGTCAGCAATAAGCCCTCTCAGAACCTATCAGCTAATGTTGATAGTTCAATTGCTGACACTCACATGATCAAAGAGTTGGTCAACTCAGGAGTTATTTCTGAAAGTCCTGAAAGGACTGGAGAGCAAGATTTAACTCCTGAAGTTCAAGCTCCAACTACTGACAGCACTGAAAAGAAGAAAACTGTCAGTAGAAAGAGTTTGAAGACTACTAAAGAGGAAGCCAAGAAAGCAAATAGTGCTTCCAAAGTACTGAAGAGCAAGTCTTCAGTAGTTTCATCCTCTTTAGTTGATGATCAACATAAGATGAAAAAGAAACCATGTGAAGTATGTGGTTTGTTTAATCATCTCACTGATGATTGTTGGTACAAAAGAGGATCCAAACTCAAACATAAAGATGAAATTAAAGAGAAAATGGTTAAAATGAAAAATGAGTTTAAAGCCACATTTGTACCAGCAACATCAAATCCTGTAATCCTTAAGTCCAAAAAGAAATCCAAAAAGGAAGGGGTTAAACAGGTAACAGCTGAGGTTGCTCAAAAGAAGAAGGTGCAACATAAGAACTTATCAAACTCCAGTGCTAATGTGTCTGAAGAGCTGAAAGCTTTATCACAAAATCAGACACAGCTGGTTATGATGGTTCAACATCTATTGGGAAGAGTCAACCAATTAGATGTTCCTATGTTGAATCCACAGAAAAGGAGGTCCAAGCCAAAGGATTCCTCTTTTCCACCATCTTCTTCCTCTCAAGCTGTTATTTCTAGCAAACTTGTTAGTCCACCATCTGTTGATGTGAATAGGCCCAAAACCAAAAAGGTTTGGGTCTCAAAATCTAACTAATTTGCTTTGTTCTGCAGGGTTCTTCAACATGCCACAGAGGCATCTGGTATGTAGACAGTGGAGGATCCATGCATATGACAGGAAACAGATCACTTCTTAATGACTACTCTCAAGGAAGGAAGGGATTTGTATCTTTTGGCAATGATGCAAAGGGTTACATCATCGGCAAAGGCTTTGTTTCCAATGGGGAAATAAAGTTTGATGATGTTAACCATGTGGAAAATCTCAAGTACAACCTCTTGAGTGTCAGTCAAATGTGTGACAAAGGCCATGTTGCTCTTTTCACAAGTCAGAACTGCCGGATTCTGTCATCCAAAGTTCTGAGTTTGATTGACAAGGTGTTGGATAAACACACTCTCCTTAAGGCCAACAGGACAGGAAGAGTGTATGCCTTAGATCTTTCTAAGAAAATAGATCTCAAAGGCCATCCTTGCCTATTTTCCAAGGCTTCCCCTCAAGAATCTACACTATGGCATAGAAGGCTGGGTCATGTTAATCTCAAAAACATAAATCAGCTGATTAACCATGGTTTAGTAAGGGGATTGCCTATGAAGGAGTTTAAATGTGAAGATGACTGCACTGCTTGTCTAAAAGGAAAACAGCACAAAGTTTCATTTCCTTCCATAGAAGAACCTAAGTCCACAGCCTGCTTACAGCTTCTTCACATGGATCTCTTTGGTCCTGTGAGAGTGATGAGTATGGCTAAGAAGAAATACTGTCTAGTAATTGTGGATGATTACTCCAGATTTGTATGGACTTTCTTTTTGCATTCAAAGGATGAAGCACCTCAGAAGATTATCAACTTTGTGTTGTATGTTGAGAAGCAGTATTCCCTCTCAGTCAAGTGTATTAGAAGTGATAATGGAACTGAATTTAGAAACAATACACTTGATGAGTTCTACCTCTCAAAGGGAATCAAGAGGCATTTTAGCATTCCAAGAACTCCTGAACAAAATGGAGTAGTGGAGAGAAAGAACAGGACCCTTATTGAAGCTGCAAGGTCCATGTTGGCTGACTCTGGATTGCCAATGACTTTTTGGGCTGAAGCTATCAATACTGCTTGTTATGTACAAAATAGAGCTCTAGTGAATAAGAGGTTGATGAAAACTCCATATGAAGTTCTTCATCATTTGGCCCCTCTAATTTCATTCTTTAGAGCTTTTGGATGTCCTTGTTTCATTCTCAACACAAGGGATCAACTCCAGAAATTTGATTCTAAGGTGGATGCAGGATATTTTGTTGGTTATTCATCAACTTGCAAAGCATACAGAGTCTTCAACTGTAGAACAAAGATGGTTGAAGAGACTCTACATGTTAAGTTTAATGAATCTCCAAAGGACAAGATTCCACAAAATCCTGTGGAGATATTTGATTTGGACATACTACAATATGCTCCTCATCAAACTCCTGCTGTTGCTCATGTCAACAGTTCTCCACCTGGTGGTACTGCTGGTGCTGATGATGATGATAGTAGTACTCACCTCTTCAGATTTACTGATCAACTGCCTGATTCAGCTAGACCTGATGTTCCTGCAGCTCCAGCAGCACAATCCACAACAAATGCTGATGAGATTTCTACAACTTCAACTTCCTTTGAACTACCATCAACTGATTGGTTTCAAGGAAATTCTTCACCATCACCATCTGTTGCTGCTGAGCCTGCTACAAACACTTGCACTGATCTCATTGTGTATCAAGATCTGAAGAATCACCCTATGTCTCAAATCATTGGTGATATCACTGCTGGAGTATCAACAAGAAGTCAATTGTCAAATTTCTGCTTCTATGCTCTCTTCATTAGTCAGCAAGAGCCAAAGAATTATCACATTGCATTAAAGGACAATGGATGGGTTGATGCCATGCAGCTTGAGCTTCTTCAGTTCAAGAAACAACAAGTGTGGGAACTTGTTCCTCTACCTCCAGGTAAGTGTGCAATAGGCACTAAATGGGTGTTTAGGAATAAGACTGATGAAAATGGGCTTATTGTTAAGAACAAGGCCAGACTGGTGGTTCAGGGGTTTGCACAAGAAGAAGGTATTGATTATGATGAAACCTTTGCTCCTGTAGCCAGACTGGAAGCAATTCGATTGTTTTTAGCTTATGCTGCTTATCAAAATCTTAAAGTTTTTCAAATGGATGTCAAAAGTGCTTTTCTGTATGGGAAAATTAAAGAAGAGGTTTATGTATGTCAACCACCAGGTTTTGAGGACAACAAACATCCTAATTGGGTGTATAAGCTTGATAAGGCTCTTTATGGGTTGAAACAAGCTCCTAGGGCCTGGTATGAGACATTATCAAACTTTCTTCTTGAAAATAATTTTACTAGAGGCACCATAGATAAAACTTTGTTCATTAAGAAAGCAGGGCAGCATAATCTACTTGTTCAAATTTATGTAGATGATATTATTTTTGCATCCTCTGATCCACAGTTGTGTGATGACTTTACAAAGCTGATGCAACAAAAGTTTGAAATGAGTGCAATGGGGGAATTACAATTCTTTCTGGGTTTGCAAATCAAACAAAAGGCTGATGGAATTTTCATTCATCAGTCCAAATATACAAAAAATCTTTTGGAAAAATTTGATTTACAAAATTGTAAACCCTGTTCTACTCCCATGTGCAACACCACACAACTGGATACAGATCAGAAAGGTAAAGTGGTTGATGAAACACTTTACAGATGTATGATTGGGTCCTTGATGTACCTAACAGCTTCTAGACCAGATATTATGTTTGCTACATGTGTTTGTGCTAGATTTCAGGCTGCACCTAAGGAGTCTCATTTGATTGCAGTCAAGAGGATCTTTAGATATTTGCAAGGCACTCCATCTCTAGGTTTATGGTATTCTACTAGACATTCTGGTAAATTAGTTGCTTTTTCTGACAGTGACTATGCAGGGTGTAAGTTGACCAGGAAATCAACTTCTGGTGGATGCCAATTCCTAGGCAACTGTTTGATTTCTTGGCAGAGTAAGAAACAAACCTCAGTTGCTACATCAACTGCTGAAGCCGAGTACATTGCTGCTGCAAGTTGTACATCTCAGGTATTATGGCTTCAAAACCAATTATTGGATTATGGCATAACTGAGACTAAGACTCCATTGTTAATGGACAGTTCTTCAGCTCTTTGTATTGTCAAGAATCCTGTCCAGCACTCTAGGACTAAACATATTGAAATCAGACATCACTTTATTAGAGATTGTTTTGAAAAAGGTCTGATTGATCCAAAATTTGTTCCTAGTGCTGATGAGCTTGCAGACATTTTTACTAAGCCTTTGGATAGTTCAACTTCCACAACCTGGTGTTAAGGCTTGGTATGCTGCAGCTAGAATAAGTGACAACTACCGATAATCTCAGTAATAAATACTGATGATCATTGGTAACCATGTCATATATAAGTACTTCATTTGTTAAAACAGCTGATGTAGTTATAACAGCTGATGAAATCACAACAGCTGATGTAACTACAACTGCTGATGTCAGAAATGCAGATAAGTACTGATGACCAATGAAACAAACTCGGATTTAAATGTGGAGGTCAGACTGAAACAGCTGAAAAGCTAAGAATTGACGACAACAGCTGATGAGTAATTTCTCTTCAGTTGTTTTTACAACTGCTGTTTCTAAACAACTGAAGCCACAGCTATGTCTTCAGTAGTTTACAACTACTGAAGACTACCACTAAGTCTTCAGCTGTTTACACCAACTGATGACAAAACCACTGTCTTCAGTAGTTACATAACTACTGATGACAAACACCATGTCCTCAGTTGTTTCACCACCTGAAGTCGGAATTGTCCTCAGTAGTTTTATAACTACTGAAGACTAAATCAAAGACTTCAGCTGTTTCAATGTCTGACGGTTAAAACCAAGTCTTCAGTTGTTTTATAACAACTGATGATCACACCAATACGGTCAGTCATTTCAAACCTCTAAAAGTTAATGCCACGTCATCACCAGTTTCACCAAATGATGACTCACCAAAACCTTCAGTCGGTTCATAACCCTACCCTATAAATCCCTTATCTCACCAGAGTTTTTCTCACCTTTACTCTCAAACCTAACGTTCAAAAACTCTGTACCCTCTCTTCATCCATGGCGACCATGCAACTAAAACCTCGACACAACTGTGTCGCTCACCTTACTAAATCACCATTCTGGACCAAGTTTCACAACGCCATTGATTTAATGGTCCAGTCACCTTACCAAACAGCCTTTCTGATAAACCCCACCATATATGCCGAATCCCTTAGCCAATTCTGGACAAACGTCACTCTTGTCTCTGAGGAGAATGACACAGAGTCACTTCATTCGTTTGTCCATAGCCAAAAGGTGGTCATCAATCCAGAGATTCTTCGCCAAACCCTCAATCTGGATGATGCCACTTTCCCGACTAGCTATCCAAAGGGCACCACTGATCTATCATTTGCCCACCATGGATACGAAGGCAACCTGAGTGCCTCTACCATATTGAAGAAACATTTCCAGGATGCTGAACGGCTTATCTTTCATATGGTAAATGTCTGCCTGGCTCCAAAGACTTCATCATGGGATCAAATGTCCACAAGGTGGCAACAGGTATTGTACTCTATCCTTGAGCAACAACCTTTAAATTTTTCTGAAATATTATTCTTAGAGCTCAAGGATATGGCCCAAAAACAACTTTCTAACCGTTGGATATTATATCCTCGGTTTATAATGGCCATAATTGAAAACCAGCTTCAAGCTGAGGGACTTGTTGGCCTGGGAGTCCCTGCTATGGCTGTATTGCCTGAAGTATACTCCCGGCACAACTCTGACCAATCACTCAAAATGGCTGCCAAGCTGCGCAAACCCACGCAGCTGGAACCCACAGCCACCACCACAAAATCCAAAGTCCCCACCAAACCAAAAACAAAACGAACCAAAACAGCTATTCAGGAAGATGAGTCCCCTGAAGATGCTCCTGTACCACCAAGACAGGATATACTTACTGGTGTAAACCCCCCAGTAGTATCAGAGACTCACCCAGCCACAGCCGCTCAGGATTCCTCTCAAAAGGAACCTGAAGCAACCAAAGAAGGGGTACCCACAAATCTGGAATCTTCCTCATTTGAGGAGATTGCCATTGAAACTCACCATTCTCCCCAGGTGCATAATACCCTATCTCCTCATGAAAATGCCCCCCAAAGTCCAACACTTATAATTGCAAATGTGCTGACTCAGCTGCATGCCTCTCCTCCTCCCCGACAACCACCTAAAGGGAAAACCACAGATATTGAGGTAGAGGATCAACATGCTTCTGACAACCCACAGCACAGGGGTTTAAATGTTCAGTCTCCTAGTGTAGATACGGAGACAAGAATATCTGGTGAGGCTGCCACCTCTTCTGCATCAGCACATGATCAGACTGAGGCTGGTAACATGGCTAAGACCTCATCAGAGGCAACAGCTGATGAAGGACATCGTCCTGAGGCTGGAAGTCCCCAGTTCCAAGAAAAAGGGGCACATGCTACATCTGGTCTACACCCAGAGCATGTACATCTTGCTACTAGCAGGAGGTCAGGTGATTCAGCATCTGCTGATGATGACCTGGGCTTCTTTTATGATGTTCTAGCCCAGAACACAATTCTTGAGGAAGAAGTCAGTAGACTACAAAGACTACTTGACCAATTCTCTCAAGAAGCAAGTCCATCTGATACCACCATACACCCACAGATGGCACCTTCACCTGAAGGTCTCCTAAACACTCAGCCACTAAAAACATTCAATCCACCAGCCTCTACTTCTGGCACTGTTTCTCAGGGACAGAACCCCTCTGAGCAAACAGCTGCTATATTCCACAAATCCCTACCTCTCATCACCCCAATGATCACCGACATTGTGATCAAAACCTTGGATGACAAACTTCCCTCAATCATACAGCCACTGGTGGAGGAGATTGTGAGCACAAGGCTTTCTACTACTCAAACCCTTGCAACCAATGCAACCAAAAAGGGGGAGAGTCAGTCAGTGAAAGACAAAGGGAAGCGCATATTGATAGAGAGAGAACAGGAGGAAGAAGAGGTTGTTGTGAAAGAGACTGAGAAGGAGGAAGAGTATGTGAAGGGAGCTGACACTGATCAAGTGAGTGAAAGTCACAAAGACTTTCACATCACATATAAGAAGAGGAAGATTGAAAGAAAAGAAAAAGAACTCCAACTTGATGAGATGGTCAAAATGGCGGATGCTACACATAGTAAATCTATGGACTCCATTATTGACCAACTATACAGACAAGGGTTCGATACTGCACAGCTTGACTCAGAGATTAGAAGACTTGAAGTTGAAGAAATTAACTCAAGATGGGCAAGTTATGATGTGCTAGAAAGAGAAAGACTGGAGATCATGATCAGATTCATTGCAAAGTATCTTGGAAGATCATTGATAGAGATTAAGTCATGGACCAGGGACAGTATCTTGGCAATAACCACCAAGATCTGTACGTCTGAAGCATACACAAAGGGATTAGTGATTGAAGCATTAAATGAAGCAGGTGCTGGAAACAGAAACGAACTAGCAAAATACTCCAAAGCCTCACTCATTACAAGAATGCTAGAACAACCTGCAAAACCTACCACTTCAAAATCACCACTACCACAACCCATTAAACCAACTCCTTTACCCTCAAAACCAACAGCCGATGATGCATCCAAGAAGAAGAAGAGAAGGATGTTGAGGCTAGAAGAAGAAGAAGAAGAGGATGATGAGGAAGAAGATAGGCTGCCTCTTTCTGCAGTCCTAACTTTGCCTAAAGCCAAATCTATGCCCATCACTCCCACCTCACAGATGGAAACTGTGAGAGTAAAGATCGAAGAAGAGCAACTGCAAAGGCTTCATGATGAGGAGATGCTAAAGAGTATAGATAAAACTTATGCTGCTTCTTCATCAATAATAAGTATGAAGAAAGAAGCTCTGAGACTGTACACCCTTGCCAACACATTTCAATATCAAAAGGAAAAGGTGAGGATGTGGCCTGATCCTAGGGTGGCTCACAGAATTGTGAAGAAGGACATTCCTGCACGATACAAGGGCCAGATAAAAAGGATCGTAGATGAAGAGATCACAGTGGTCCTTGTAGTATCACCCTGGGAGATTGTAGAAGACTTCAAGAAGGCTTATGAGACTAAACAGCCTCCCCAAAAGATGTTAGAAAACAGAGTAATCAAGAAGGGGTTAGTCTACAAGAAGCTTGAGAACTTCAAACAAAATGAGCTCAGTCTGTTACTTGAAGGTAATCACCCAGATGAGTTTGCCTACAGACAGATCACAACAGTTGAGCTCAAAAATGGCAAACAGGCCAAATACATCTCAGAGCTGTATGGGCGTGAAGGATTGTTCGATGGTGAACCAGAGAATCTTACTATGGAAGAACAAATCATGTTTCTCAGAGCATACACCAGAGAATCCTACAGGCTTATACATGGGAAGTGAGTTTCATGGATGGGGGAACAGCTCAGTGTCCAATTCCCCAATACAGAGCTCCCATCCATACTTTGCCAACCAAATCATCAGAGACTTACTTCCAGGCCGGTGCTTATATGGGTCATCTTCTCAACTGATCAAGAAGGAAAAAGACCATCCATTTTGCCAACAATAAGTGGGACCTCAATAAAGTTAAAGGTTTTGGCTGCATTGGTTCAGGGGGAGTTTGTTGGACCAAAAGAACCAATGAGCCGGATCAGAAAAACCTTTAAGTCCCACAGACGTCACAACAACTACTGAAGTCCACAACAGCTGAAGACAACAACTGATTACAAAGTCTGAAGACACAAGTGCTGAAGACAAAGTCTGAAGACAAAGTGCTGAAGACAAAGTCTGAAGACACAAGTGCTGAAGACAAAGTCTGAAGACAAGTGCTGAAGACAAAGTCTGAAGACAAGTGCTGAAGACAAAGTATCAGACGTTGTCACAACAGCTGAAGAGGACTTCTTCAGTAGTTGTGACGGTTTGCTTTCAGTAGTTTTATATTTTCTCTTTTCAGTAGTTTTGTAAAACGACTGAAGAGTTTGTTCTTCAGTCGTTGTAGTATCAGTAGTTTCTTTTCAGTTGTTTCATGTTTTATACTTAGCACTCTGACATGTTCTCAGTAGTTGTGAACATTTCAGTAGTTTATTAAGAATTAGTTATTTTTGTACTAGATCTGCTAGTAATCACCATCCCGTGATTACAGCAGTGATTGCACTCTATATAAGGAGTGCCAACCTTATTGTAACTGTGAATGATTTAGCAATAATATTGGGCATTATTGAAACATTCCAAATCACAGAAAAATATTCTCTCGCATTTGTTTACAAGTAACAAACTCTTGCTATAATTTGACTAATTCTTCTCTTCATTCCGCTGCATTACACTCTAATACTTCAAACTTGTGATCGTTGATCCTGTCACAGTAGAACTTTCTCCCCTTAGTCTCCTTTTCCTCTCTCTCTCTTCCTCCTCAATTTCCTCAGGAGTCATTATCTTTTCCCTTGTCACAATAGACCTTGTGACTCAGGGTGGATTGAGGCTTGGCCTTCATTGCTTGGTGTAGCTTCAATGCTCTGGGCAGAGAGAGAGGCTGAGAAACACCTACACCAGCAGGTGTCTCAGATGGAGTTTGGACCTCTGCAGCAGTTGTGATGATGAGACAGGGGTCTCAGGTTCTGCCACTGGGCCTTCAGTCAAGGTTTCCCCTATGAAACTAATCTTAGGGTCCACCTCAACATCCAGTTGACCGATGACATTGCCTGATTGCTAGTCCCTTCTTAGAGTGAACTCTGCAAGGATCTGTCTTGGATTCTTTGAGCCAGCTATCAGCTTGTCTTGAATTGCTCGGATTGACAAGTGGCAAGTTGACTAAATCCAGTCTTTCATAGAAGCTCAGGCTTGGAATGAAAAACTTCTTGTTGGCCCTGAACTCTGTGAAGTATAAGGGCTCTTTGTCATCATCATACCTCCACCTTATGATGTAGTTGCAGTTCCTTGTGGTGGAGATGAGACAGCCCTTGGTATACCTTCCTCAAAGAGACTCCTGATGAGTGAGTCTATAGAGTCCACATTAATGTGAACTTGAGGAAGTTGCTGAGATGCACAACAGCAAGTGAGGATGGTGAGTCCTCTATGTCCATTCTCTGTGAAGAACTCCCAGGTTCTGTGGTTATAATAACTTTCTCCCCCTTTTGGTAGCATCACCCACTTGCATAGGTGAGCTGGAGGATAAGTCAATCACTTCCACAGGTCTTGTGTTCCTGGTGAGTGAGCTCTCCTTAAAGGTCTCCCAGCTAGTTTTTCCTTCAGATATAAAATCTGGAGTTGCTGATCATTGACCCTGTTTTGTAAGGTAGTCACCTGAGATTCCAAGTGACTAACCTTAGAGACTAAATAGGTGCATGTTTTTGACAATTTTTGCACCTTTAGTCACAAATTCCCCTCATCTTCATCAGAAGAATCATTGGGGGATGAGATGATTGGACCAAAGTCCTCTCTCTCACCACCAGCTGAGTTTCTTGGCTGCTGGTTTTCCTCTGCTCACTGGCAGCCTCAGTTGAGATGCCAATGGGCTGAGTTGCCATGGTTGAGGTCTTAATGATGTAATCACTTTCAAAAGTGAGAGCCTCTTCCATATGGACATCCTGAACAGGTTCGGAAGTGTCCACCTCAGTAGTAGGTGACTGATGTGGGATAGACTGAGGAGAGTCAGAGGTACTCATCTCTCTTTGAGTAGGGGAGGAGAAGAGAGACTCATGGTACTCACTGAATCCTAAGTCTTCATCAGTATAGAAGGATAGGTTGGAAAATGGGTTTGAGATCCAAAGGCTGGGATGGTAGCTGTCCCCTGAAGGTTGTTCACTTGAGTGTTGAGACTCAGAGTGAAGGCTTAAGGCTGTTGGGCTAGTGAGCTCATCAGGGTGAGCTTGAGGAACCTCAGCCCTGATAGGTGAAGAATGGGAGTGGTTTGCTCCTCAGGAGAAGTGGGAGCTCTAGTATCCACTTCTTCCTGTAAGGTTGAGTATATGGGGGCCTGCACAGACTCAATAGCCTGAGAAGGGGTTCGTTTGGATTTTTTTGGTAGGTGAGGGTGATTTCTGTCTTTTTAGGGGAAGGATAAAGAGGTGTGGGTTCAACACTAGCTTGTGTTGCTAGGTTGTCACCTTGAGCAATGAGCTCTAACATTTTTGGGACTAGGGCTGTTTCTACCCTGAGAAGCCTACAGTTGGCTTCTTCATTATTTTAAAGATGCCGGGCTTCATCTGTCCCAATTTAAGAATATTACTTGTTTCCCTCAACTGTGAGCCTAGCATCACAGTTGAGAATGTGTTGAACATATCTAGGAAACATGTAATACTCTAAGGAGTCTAAGTTTGCAAGTAAATTAGTATAAACAAATTGTGAATACCTGAACTTGACCCCTGAACCATTCCATGAACTATAAAGGAGAGATCCTCAGGAATCTGGTCCCATCCACCATGCTTGTTTGATAAGCTGTGGATAACCACATGGAGCAGGTATTTCCATTGGGATGAGACCTTCCCTTCCTGAAGGTCTTTACAGAGAAATCTCCTTCATAGCCCATCTGCTCAAAGGAATGATTAAAGCTTCCTTTGGGAAGGACGCTCACCTTCTTCATCATCCAGCTGCAAATGTTGGTTAATGATGGCCGGAGTGATGAAGATTGTCCTCCCTTGCACTGTGGCAGACAGTGCCTTCTCCCCATCCATAATGACCTCTTGGCAGGTCTTCCAGAATTCAAGCAAGTGATCCTCATATAGAGTAGGATCAATGGTTAGGGAGGTGAAATAGTTTGACAGAGTCAAGAATTGGCAAATCTCTGAGAAACTTGCATCTTTCTCAGAGCTTAACAGAGCAACTTGATTATGTTGCCTGTGAATTGCATGGAGAAATCTGGGTTGTTTCTGCGGTTAGGTTGGCCATTTAAGAGTTAAGAAAGGTGAAGAAAGGTTGAAAGCAAAGGCGGTTTAGAGAATTAGTTAGAGGAATAGTAGAATTGAGGAAGATAGTGGGAAGGAAAGAGGGGAACCGTTGGGTATTTATGTGAAAAGGGATTTGAACCAAAGTTAATGAAAGAGGATAAACTTTGAAATCCGGAAGTCGGTCCCACCTCTGAAAAGGTAGTTTACTTTTGCTCAAAAAGTGGTTTTTCTTAGAATTCGAAAAGCTTCCAAAGGTTATTTGTCTTCGGAAGTTTTGATTGAAAAAGCTTCCGAAGCTAAAATGGCTTCGGAAGATTTTCCTGAGAGTCTTGAAGATTTATGCTTCGGAAGAGAAATAAACCTTGGATGCTTTGTATAGGAATAAACAAAGCTTCCGAAGGTTAATTTTGCTTCGGAAGGAAAAGGTCCTTAAAAATGAATAAGTGTCTGAGATAGAATTTTAAGCTTCGGAAGATGAGTTTAGACTTCTTCCGAAGGTAAAATCTCTTAGACAGTTATTTATTTTGAAGACATGTTTTTCTTCCGAAGATAAAACTTATCTTCCGAAGATCAGAAAATTTTCAAGAATCTAAGGAAAGTTTTCAAAAAGAATTTTACATCCAAAGAAAACATGAGCTTATGAAAGTGATGAACTAGACAACTTAGGACACACATATTTAAGAAGAAATAATTAGAATTAGTTTTAAGAAAAGTCTACTCAAAGTTAATCATCCCAATAGCTGATATCAGATACTTAAATCTCTGTTCATCAAAAGCTTTTGTGAACAGATCAGCATATTGTTCATCTGTATGAACTTTGACTAGTTTAATTAATCCCTTTTCATAGTTATCTCTTATTAAATGATACCTGATGTTGATGTGTTTGGTCCTTGAGTGCTGCACAGGGTTCTCAGTGATAGAGATAGCACTATTGTTGTCTATGTGGATAGGAGTCTCTTGAAGTTAAATCCATAGTCCAGCATCTGATTTTGAATCCAAAGCACTTGAGCACAGCAGCTTGCAGCAGCAATGTATTCAGCCTCAGCAGTTGATGCAGACACACAGGATTGTTTCTTGCATTGCCATGAGACAACCCTTCCACCAAGGAATTGACATCCCCCAGATGTAGACTTTGTCAGTCATTTGCAACCACCATAATCACTATCTGTATAGGCATACAGATTGAAATTAGGATTCTTTGGATACCATAGACCAAGTGTTGAAGCACCTTTGAGGTATCTTAAATCCTTTCACAGTGATTAAGTGAGACATCTTAGGGTTGGCTTGATATCTTGCACAAATACATGTAGCAAACATGATATCAGGCCTGCTAGCTGTAAGATACATAAGAGACCCAATCATAGCCCTGTATAAGTGTTCATCTACACACTCCCCTCAAGATCTGGACCAAGGGAGTGGTTTCTGGCTATGGGTGTCTTAGCAATCTTACAATCAGTCATGTTGAACCTCTTGAGTATGTCTTGAACATACTTTGACTGACTTATGAAGATGCCATCTTCAACCTGCTTCACTTGAATTCCCAGAAAGAAGTTGAGTTCTCCCATTGAACTCATTTCAAATCTGTCTTTCATCAGCTTCTCAAAGTCTTTGCAGAGCTTTGGATTAGTTGAACCAAAGATGATGTCATCTACATATACTTGAACTAGCAATAAGTCATTTCCCTGTCCTTTGATGAAGAGAGTTCCATCTATAGTACCTCTCCTGTATCCATGTTTACAAAGATACTCAGATAGTGTCTCATACCACTTCCTGGTGCCTGATGCAGCCCATAAAGAGCTTTGTCAAGCTTGCAGACATAATCAGGATGATCAGGGTCTACAAAACCAGGTGGCTGTTTGACATAAACCTCTTCATCAATCACTCCATATAAGAAAGCACACTTTACATCAAGTTGGTAGACCTTGAAGTTCTTGGATGCAGCAAATGCCAGGATTATCCTAACAGCTTAAGTCTTGCTACAGGAGCAAAGACATCAGTGTAGTCAATCCCTTCTTCTTGTGTGTATCCTTGAACAACTAGTCTTGCCTTGTTTTTGATGATGATTCCTCTATCATCCTTCTTATTCCTAAAAACCATTTGGTTCCAATGGTAGTCTTCCATGAGGAAGAGGACAAAGGTTCCAAACTTCTGCCTTTTGAATTGAAGCAGCTCCTGTTGCATAGCTTCAACCCAACTTCCATCCTTTAGAGCTTCATCAACTTTCTTTGGCTCTATCTGAGATAAGAAACAAGAGTGAAGACAAACATTTGCTTCATGGGTTTGTCCTCTTGTTCTTACCCCTGTGACAACATCTCCAATGATGTTTGTGGTGGGGTGAGACTTGTGGATCCTTAGCTGAGGGATCACAGCAAGTGTTGAGAAAGATCCAAATTTGAGAAATTTAGATCTGGCTGGAAGATTCACCCTCCACATTATCACACTTATCAAGATTAACTTGATCCAATGAGTGTGTGACATCATTGATGTTGTCATCTATGGTATGGTTATTAGCATCAAGAAATTCCTGATCACTATCACCATCACCATTGTTGTCTTCTACAATTGAGGTGTCTTTATCTGGTTGAGAGGCCTCTGAGCTGGAATTTGAAGGCATGCCAGATGTATCAGCTGAATTTGTCATTGTTGTGCTGATAGAAACCTCATTTGCTGTAAGTAGTTCCAACTGGAGCTGAAGATGTATGAGTTGAAGGTCTTCCTAGCTCAAATCTTGGATCAGGATCACCTGTATTTAAATTTTCTGCAGATCCTGAAACATGCTCACAAGATTTGTTAAAACAGTTGGTAACTAAATCAAGATCAAACAGCCAATCCGGACCAGAACCAGCCACACAAGGAGTGTGCTCATTGAAAGTCACATTGGCTGACTCCTCAACAATTCTAGTTCTGAGATTGTATACTCTATAAGCTTTAGCTTGGAAGAGTATCCAATGAAGTGTCCATCATCTGATTTCTCAGCAAACTTGGCAATTTGATCTTTGGTATTCAAGATGGTGCAGGGACATCCAAATGACCTGAGAAAACCAATGAAAGGTTTCCTCTTGTGCCAAAGTTCATAAGGAGTCTTACCATGTGTCTTAACTACTAAAACTCTGTTTTGCACATAGCAAGCAGTATTAACTGCCTCTGCCCAGAAGGTGATAGGCAGTTTAGAGTCAGACAACATAGTTCTTGCAGCTTCAATAAGTGTCCTGTTCTCTCTCAGCAACTCCGTTTTGCTGAGGAGTCCTGGGAGCACTATATTGTCTTGTAATACCTTTTTCATCACAAAATGTATCAAGGATTTGGTTCTTGAATTCAGTTCCTTGATCACATCTTATGGTTTTGACCTTGTGATCACATTGATTCTCAACTTTTAAGATGAAATTCTTCAGAATCTCAGGGGTTTCATCCTTAGTTCTAAGGAAGAAGACCCAAGTGAATCTTGTAAAATCATCTGTGATCACCAAACAGTAAGAGGTCCTTCCTAAACTCATTACACTGGTGGGGCCAAAGAGATCCATATGTAACAAGTGTAGGGGAGTAGTGATGGAGTTCTTTTCCTTAGGCTTGTGAGATACTTTGTGTTTGCTTCCCTTTCAGGCATGCCACACAATGATCATCACTAGTAAACTCTTTCTTTGGCATTCCAGTTACCAAGTCATGTTTAATTAATTTATTCATGTTCTTAAAGTTTACATGGCACATTCTTTATGCCATAGGAAAGACTCATCACTATTTGCTTTAGATAGAAAGCATGAAACTTCTCCTGAGGGAGATGTTTCTTGCAAATCCATCTTGTACATGTTCCCTTTCCTGGGGGCTCTGAGCAGGATATGCTCATGAGGAATGACCACACCAGGTTTGAGAACAATGCACTCATGCTCAGTAAAGAGCATGTTATGACTCTGATCACAAATTGGGATACACTCAGAAGATTGTACCCAAGCTCCTTAACAAAGTTTACCTTCTCAATGCTGAGCTTACCATTTGTGACCTTGCCCCTTCCAGAAATGTAACCACCTTCATCTCCTCCAAAAGCAACTGGTCCTCCATCAATCCTCTCAAAATTATGGAGTAGAGACCTATTGCCTGTCATGTGCCTGGAACAGCCACTGTCAATTATCCAGACATTCCTGTTGGTCTTGAGCTGTTCCTGCACAGAGAAGATGATTAGTTACATTTGGAAACCCAAGCCTTACTTGTCTTGGGCTCATTAAGTAAAAGAAGGTAATGCAACAGTAATAGATCCTATGGTTGTACTATAGGGATCTTCAGCTGTTGTTGATGGAGAAACCTCAGTCATTTGGTCTTTCTTAGACTTCCACACCACCTTTGGAGTCTTGGACTTGACCTTCAAAACCTTAGAAGCTTTTGGAACTTCACAAGTTTTGATGACTGATCCTTCGGAAGAGTCTACAGTCACTGCAGCAGACTTTAGTGCTTCGGAAGAATTCCTTTCTTCCGAGACCAACTTTGCTTCCGAAGGTAATTTTCCACTTACCTCCTTCTTTGATTTGGAGCTTCCGAAGGAAACAGACTTTCCTTCCGAAGCTTGAGATTTCTTGAGACTCTTTGAAGTCTTTGTTTTAGTCATGTGGACAGTACTTTTAGGATTGTATGGGCAATCCTTAGCAATGTGAGAAGTACTTTCACACATGACACATAACATTTTCTTCTTCAAAGAAGTCTCCTTTGAGAACAAGACTGACTTTGGTCACATCCCTTCTCCATCTTCATCTTGGTAGATGCTGAGACAGTTCCCTTGGGCTGTGAACTGTTCTTGGAGTTTGATGGTCCAGGCTGTGCAGCAGTGGTACACAGCAAATCAGTCTTCTTCTTGGTACTGAGATGATTTGAACAAGAACCATGACTCTTAGCTAAGGAGTCTTGGTTGATGTCTTCAGTCCTTACTACTTTGAAACCTGCAGAGATAAAAACTTGTTTCTGCTTAGCATCAAAAGTAGCCTTGATTTCTTGAGCCTTCTTTGCTTTTCTTTTGCTCTTTCTGATCAAGTTCTTTCTCTTGGACTTGGTCATCCAGTTGATTTCTTCTCCTCAGAAGGATAGTGGCCCTTGGAAGAATCCTCTTCTTCACTCTTCTCAGAGGAATTCTTCACTATCACTTCTTCATCATCCTCACTTACAGGATCTATGAGAGGAAGCTCATCTTCACAAGTTCCACACCTAGGAGATCTTACAGACAAGATTGTGTGTGGAGGAGCTATCTCATTTGATCCTAGTCCCTGTCTATTTTGATAACAAACCTTGTTGTGCAGGGATGAGGATATCATGTTCTTGAAGGTCTCTTCTTCAAGAACACTTTTCTCTGCCTTGGCTTTGCTGATCACAAGCTCAGCCTGGCACTCAGTTAACTTAGTGATGAGATCTTGGATCTGAGTTCTGAAATCTGTATGTTCATGTTTTAGTACTGAAATGGTTTTCTCCAAGTCTTCTATCTTTAACTTGTAATCATTTTCAGACTTTCTAAAATCAGATTTTAATATGTTTAATGACTCAAGATCAGATCTCATCTCTAGGTTATAGGACCTGTATCTATTTACTTTAGCAATGCATTCAGGGGAGCAAAGATGTTCCAATACCTTGGCTTCATCATGGTCAGCCATCAGTGCTTGGTTTGGAGAAGCATCCTCCACCTGAAAACTCCAGTCAAAGCCTCCTTCTTCAACAGCAACAGCAGCATGTTGCTTTGTCTTCTCAGCTTGAGGAGCTTTGTCAGCAAAGTTTGGTCTGGGTTGTGTTTGGCCCCCATTTGTTTTAGGTGCCTTACACTCCCTGGCAAAGTGACCCATAAGGTTACAGTTGTAACACTTAACTTTGCTTTTATCCAGCCCAAACTTGCTGCTGGTAGCATTGCTTGGAAATCTTCTTCCTGTCCTCTTGTAGAACTTCTTGGCTCTGTGAGTGAGGAGAGCCATCTGCTGAACTATCTCCATGTATTCCAGGTCATCTGGATGGATACAGTCCAGGTCTTCAAGAGTGAAGAGATAATTCCCACAGCTTTCATCTGCAGACACAAAGGCTTGAGAAGAACTTGTCTCTTGGAATGGGCTTCCTTGAGTAAAGTTCTCCCTTGGTGTCTCCGGGAAGGTGATGAAAGGACCCTTTTGTGAGTTGTCAGGGTAGCATAAGAGATGATGCTGAGGTTCTATGCTGTCCCTTTCAACCACATGAAGGGCTGAACCCATTTGATTGTTGGAGTTGCCAGATGAACCTTGCATGTTCATCTCCATCTGGTATCCACTGAGAATCCCATACAACTCTGTAAGAGTAAGAGTCTTAAGGTTCTCAGTCCTCTTGATCACCACACAATAGTGTGTCCATTGCCTAGGAAGTGAGGACATGAACTTCCTTACAATGTCCCTGTTCTCAAGAGGAACTCCTCCATCCACTAGGGTATCCACAATCTCAACATACCTGAAGTATTGTTGAGTCATGGTCTCACCTGCTTTGAAGGTGAAATTTTCAAACTGCTGCTTCAGAAGATCTTTCTTGTTCTCCTTGGCTTCAGAGGAGCCTTCATACATCAGCTTCAGTGCATCCCACAGCTGTTTGGCTGTCTTGCACTTCTTGAAGCCTCTGTATACAGAGTTTGGGAGAGCAGTCTGAAGAGCAGTCATGGCCTTCCTATCAATTCTACTCTTTTTCTATCTTCATCTGAGTAGTTGGCCACATCTTTAGGAATCATACCAGCACCAGTAGCAGAGGGGGTGCTGGGTATGAAAGGTCCATTCTCAACAGATTCCCACATTCTTGAATCAAGAGACCTGATGAAGCCTTCCATCCTCATGCACCAGGTGTCAAAATCATCAAGAGTGATCAGTGGGGATTTGTTCATGGTTCCAGTCTCCATATCAGTCTTAGAGATGGCAGCCATTTGAAGAGTTTAGCTTTTGTGTGTGTGAGGGATCTTAAGATGGTTAGATCTTATATCAAGAGCCTGGAATGCTCTGATACCAATTGCAGGACCGTTTAAGGGCTTAACACAATTACAACACAACACACAATGAGGAGAATAACTAATCTCTAATCAAACAGTGAACTGGGTAACCAAGGTGAAGCTAAGAACACAAGTAAGTAAAGAGACAGAACAAGAGAGTTGGGTTTCAAGGAGGCAGTATATTGCTTTCTCAAGTTCTCTTACAAGTGTTACAAAGCATTAAGAAAAGATACAAGAACTTGAAATACTTATACTACAACCTACAGCCGGCCATACTTTGAAGGCCAGCTGGATACAATTGACTAGACACTAACAAAATCAATTGTAGGATCAAAAGGCATATCTGCCTTTTGACCTTGTGACTATGACATGCCATAGCTCACATCCTTATACATTACAAAAAGGATAAAGTACATAAAGTGGAAAGTTACAGACTCAAGACCTCAATGTACAGTTACCAAAAGCATGACCCTTTTCACCAACTCATGTAAGTTGGTGACTTTACAGAGATGCAGCGGAAAAGGTGCTTTATGGAACAGTACATCAGATAAAGCATGTGTACTAAAAGTCTTCGGAAGAAATCTGTCTTCATAGGATGAGGCTTCGGAAGACTTTGTCTCTGAAGCTTCGGAAGACTTCATATTTGGCTTCGGAAGATATTGGTCTTGGCTTCGGAAGATTTTACACTTAGAGTATTTTCTAATGCTTTGTGTAAAACTTCCGAAGCATTCTTCACTTCAGTACTTAGTGCATGTTTGCTGAGACACTTAAGCTGTTTTTGGGTTGCATCAGACTTCAGGAATCCTTACAGTAACTCTGATTCCTTCTTGTCATCAGTATCAGTCACACAGGTAGTCTTCTCTTTCCATAAACCAGATTTGTGCAATGCCTGTTTATGATAAACAGTCGTCTGGCTTACAGGTTGAACTTTAGGTTCACTAGATCTTCTAGGTGGAGTTAGAGAACTCCTCTTACAAGACCTAGGTCTAGAGTCCTGAAGATCAATCTTCTTCCTAGGTGTCTGATAGAAAGGACAATAGGAAGCAATATGTCCACATTCTCCACAGTTGTAGCACAATCTGCTATCAACCTTATAGTTTGACTTTCTTTGTGGAGAAATGCGTGACACTTTAGTAACATCAATCACTTTAGGTTTTGACTCTTGCATGTTTGATGTTTTCTCTGGTTTAACAAATTTAACTGATTTAACTTGTTTAACTTGTTCAACTTTTTGGTTAACTGGTTTTAGACTTGTAGCATGTGAAAAATTAACATTTGAAGTCTTTTTGGGTTCTGATTTGACTCTGTTTGACCCTGACTTTAAGTTAACTTTTTCAAATTCATTTTCCAGATTAACACAAGGCAATTTACCCTTTGCCTTTGAAGTGGCCTCCTTTTGTTTCTGTCCAGATTCAGTAGATGAACATGATGTGTCTGGATCAGTAACAAGAGGAGTGGTCACCACATGATCCTTGATTGGGTTGTTGTTTACTGGTCTAGACTTGGTGTTCATCAAGGTCTCAGGTGGTGGTGGAACCACTTTGTATCCTAATCCCTCCCCATTATTTCTTTCTCTCACTAAGTGTTGAACTATGTGTGAAGAACTAGTCCAACTATGCAGTTTCTGTTTTAAGGAATTAACTTCTACTTCTAGAACTGCCTTTTGTTTCTTAGTGTCCTCTAGGGAGTTTAGATAGTACCTAATGTCATTTGATTGGTTAAAGGCAACTACTTCGGTTTCCCTAAGTTGCTTAGTCAATAGGTCTATCTTTTCTTTATAACTATGCTCATTTTGTTTTAGAACTCTATTGGCCTCAGTGCACAGTTGTAAGTCCTTTACTAAGTTATCATTGTGATCTAATAACCTAGCAAATTTTTCATCAATGCTATTCCTAAATTTATCACAGTTAGAACAAGCATGATTATTAAACAATTGGTCAGTTGTACTTACCTGTGTTGTTTCAGAGGAGTTAGCCATCAACGCAGCATCAGACGTCTCTGGTTCTGGTGATTCTGACTTTTCTGAATCTGACTTGGAAGTTTCCTTTTTTGGTGTGTAACTGACTTCAGCTGCAGTTGTTTCTTCACTGTGTGACATTGCTATATCAACTGCTATATCACCTTCACTCGCAGAATCATCATCAAGATCTTCAACACTGGCAATGTTGGATTCTGGGTTAACAAATCTAAAGCTCCAGTCCTGTCCTTCATCATCATGAGCAGTCAAGGCTTTTGGGTCCTTGTTTGATGAAGTAGAACTCGAGGCTTGCTTGTCTTGGTGAGTAAAGGATGAGAACGGGTTCCCATTACCCGTCTTCTTTGGTTTGACACATTCCCTCTTGAAGTGCCCTTTCTCTCCACAGTTGAAGCAAGTCACCTTGCTCTTGTCAAAACCAAATGTGGTGTCCTTAGTAGCTATCAAGTTCTGTCCAGTCTTCTTAACAAACTTCTTCGCCCTTCGGACAGCGCTAGCTAAGGCCCACATTATATCCATCCTTTCCAGCTCCATTTCGTCTACCTGCTCATAGTCTTCATCTGCCAAATGACAGTTTCCAATCTTCCCAGCCACAAGTCCATCATATGAATGAACTACTGCAGCTAGAAGATCCATATGCTCTCGTGCTACTTCTACGGTCACATTACCGAGGTTCTCGGTCTTCAATTTAGTAGCACTTGCTTCTGATCCAATATAATGGGTACATGATGACCCTGACGTGTCTGATCCAGAAGTAGAGGCATGTGAAGGACCTGACGAGCTAGACACAAATGCTGTCTGGAGAGGTGCTCCAGAAGTCTTAGCTTGAGGCGTGGCATTGTATAAAGCTGGGTTTTGTGTATATGATGACTTCTGTGCTCTATACTTCATCCTTAGTGCTTCTTCACGCAGTCTAAGAATAAAGTCATTTATATCCAGCTTTATAAGTATACCATTCTGTCTAAGGTTAGACACGAATGAGGCCCACTTATCAGGCAATCCATCTGCGAAGTTGCTTACTTTTTCTTCCATAGTTGTCTCCACTCCATGTGTATGCAACTCGCTCATCAAATGGTAGAATCTGTCTATGACTTCATCTAACCCCTCGTTACCAATTGATGAGAAGTTATCGAATTCTTTCTTTAACTCCTTTGCCTTGATAGCCTTTAACGATGCATTCCCATCATACCTTTTCTCTAGCTCATCCCACAGTTTCTTGGACTGCTTGTTCTCTGAGTACTGGTGGAATATATCTTTGGGGATAGACTGAGTTATCATCGCATAAACTCTTTTCTCAGCATTATACTTTACTTTCTGAGCATCAGTCATCCCACTCAACGTTAGTTTTACTCCATCTGCTCCCACCGGTGTACTATACCCTACTTCGATAGCTTCCCACAGATTAGGATCTACTCCATTGAGGTAGATCTCAAAACGTTGTTTCCAGTGAGGAAACTCATCTAACGTCAAGAGCTTTGGTGGTTTATTGTGAATACCCACCTCACTCTCAAGCAGCAGCAGGTTCTGTATTCTTGAGTCCTTCCCCGCAGTAAAGGCTGACATCTGATCTTCCATGGTTACGAAACTTAGAGTCTAATCAAATCAACTTTAACTGGTGCGACTGAAGAATGCGAATGGTCCTCTCGTGCGAATGAACTCTGCGATTGGTCCAACCGTGCGACTGAACAGGGCGAATGGTTCAGTCGTGCGAATGAATCTGGTGCGTGTGAGCTATGCGAACGAAAGGGTTCAATCGTGCGAATGAGGGTGCGACTAGGTCCAGTCGTGCGAATGAACACTGCGAATGAGTCTAGTCGTGCGAATGAGTCACTCGTGCGACTGAAGCTGCTGTTTTGCGAAAATTTCTAGGTTTGACGGGTTTCAGCCGTAAAAATTCGAAATTTTGCAAGTCCAAATCGTCTAAGTCCGTAGAAACTGAACTTCTATGAGCAGGGAACGTTCAAGATCACTTTTGATGCAAAAGATTGCGTTTTTCGTGCAAAAACACAAACTTTTATGCAATCTTGATTGAATCAACACGAAATCAAGAGCCTATGCTCTGATACCACTTGTTAGGACCTGGTATTTGAACGGAATACCGAGTGATTGCGTGTTAAACCAACTCAAATAGTGCGGAATCCTATTTGATTGGCGATCCAATCAGTGAGAACACACGATGAATCAATCAAGAATTGATTTCAACGTCAGAAGTCGATTAGGAACCGATCTGATGTGTTCTATGAACTTGGAGAACGATTTGGGAGGCTTCTGGACGGCTAGGGTACGTCTGGAGTCGTAATGGGATGATTGCTTACGTTTTCCCACGAATTGGGTCTATTTATAGGTTAGTACTGTTCAATCGTGCGACTGGGCCATAAGTATGGTTCAGTCGTGCGATTGAACCATGCGGTTGATTCATCCGCACGACTGAGTGTTCAGTCGTGCGATTGAGTCAATCTTATGTGTCAATCATACGACTGATCCAGTCTCCTGGTTCAGTCGTGCGATTGAGTCAATCGTATGAAGTTATTCATGCGTGTGGTCCATTCGCATGGGCCATGCGCATGAGAACTTCATTAAGTTAAGTTTGAATGTTCTATTTAATATAACTTAATGTGCACTCATTCAAACATTCATAAACCCAATCAATTCAATCACAACTCATTAATGAAATATTAAACATTACAAGTAACAACCAAATCATATCATTTCATTAATCAATTACAATTACATCAAAATCAGACAGACAAGTTCATTACATTACAAATCATGATCTAGGGACATACATGTATCAACAATATGTGTTTACAAATAATCCCTCAATCAATTGGTCATTCAACCATTCCCAACGCTAATGACAATTAACCTATTTATAGTCTAGACTAATATTCACTAATTGCACTTAACTCCCTAGACTTAGGCTAATTAATACAAAATTACATATTAAGCATAAAATTGACTAAAAACAAGATAAAATATATTTTGTTCACACAAAATATATTTATTACAATATAACTCCTAGTCATCTAAAACTTCAACGTCTCATCTCGGTTCCTCGTCTCGTACATGTCGGGTTTGACATTTGTTGACTTTGACCGTGATGTTGACTTTTGTTGACTTTGACTATGTTGATAATATAGGCTATCTTTTCCAGCTCCAACACAAGGAATTGACATCCCCCAGATGTAGACTTTGTAGTCATGTTGCAACCACCATAACCACTATCTCTATAAACATACAGATTGAAGTCAGGATTCTTTGGATACCATAGACTAAGTGTTGAGGCACCTTTGAGGCATCTTAAAATCCTTTTGACAGTGATTAGGTGAGACATCTTAGGGTTGGCTTGATATCTTGCACAAATACATGTAGCAAACATGATATCAGGCCTGCTAGCTGTAAGATACATAAGAGACCCAATCATAGCCCTGTATAAATGTTCATCTACACACTCCCCCTCAAGATCAGGTCCAAGGGCGTGGTTTCTGGTTATGGGTGTCTTAGCAATCTTACAATCAGTCATGTTGAACCTCTTGAGTATGTCCTGAACATACTTTGACTGACTTATGAAGATGCCATCTTCAACTTGCTTCACTTGAATTCCCAGAAAGAAATTGAGTTCTCCCATTGCACTCATTTCAAATCTGTCTTTCATCAGCTTCTCAAAGTCTTTTTAGAGCTTTGGATTAGTTGAACCAAAGATGATGTCATCTACATATACTTGTACTAGCAATAAGTCATTTCCCTGTCCTTTGATGAAGAGAGTTCCATCTATAGTACCTCTCCTGTATCCATGTTTATAAAGATACTCAGATAATGTCTCATACCACTTCCTGGGTGCCTGATGCAGCCCATAAAGAGCTTTGTCAAGCTTGTAGACATAATCAGGATGATTAGGGTCTACAAAACCAGGTGGTTGTTTGACATAAACCTTTTCATCAATCACTCCATACAGGAAAGCACACTTTACATCAAGTTTAAAGACTTTGAAGTTCTTGGATGCAGCAAATGCCTGGAATATCCTAACAGCTTCTAATCTTGCTACAGGAGCAAAGACATCAGTGTAGTCAATCCCTTCTTCTTGTGTGTATCTGTGACATCCGTCACTTTAAGGTCCGTCAATTAACGTGTTTGTCCGTCATCTATTCTATGATTGGTCATTCCTCATCTCTATTTGACTCTTTATGTGGATATCATGTGTGCAATATTATCGTTGTGTGTGCATTCGTTATAACCATGTGTTGACCTTAAAAAGACTTTTAAAACTTTCATTTTTGAAAACGTCAAATATATCATTTTACAAATATAATAAATGTTTTTAATATAACCATTTCTTAAGTCATAACAACATTAAATATGCTTTTACAATTAATATAAAACACCTAACGAAGTCGTTTTTCTACCGAACCAAATTTGGGAAAACTCGGGGGTTAAGTGCAGGGACTAAACTTATAATTTTGCAAACTTAGGCTGGGTATAAATACCCTCATACCAGCCCTAATCCTCATTATCACCATCTTCTTCATCTTCATCCTCTACACCCACAAAAGCACCATTCTTGCACCAAATCCAACCCGAGAGGTCTTGTTTTCTTCGTCTTGACACCGTCTACAGCTTAGACTACCCCTCTTTAGCAGGTAGTTGTCTTTGGTTGTCCGTTTTCTAGCCTTTTCACGGCTGTCCAAAACTAGGGTTTTGGGTGTTCGGGTTCAACCCGAACATACAAGGTCGTATGGGTGCGAGTGAGGTCTCTTTGCTTGTGTTTCATGCTTGTGTATGTCTGTTGAGTGTTTCTGGAGGTCCTTGTGGTGTAAAACCCGTGTTTAGAGCAGCTCGGGGGCTGCTCATCCCGACCACAGTCGTGATTCTGCAGATCAGGCGACTGGGTCATCCATGCGATTGAGCCGTGCGACTGAGTGGGTCGTGCGACTGGATCATGCGTCTGAGTCAATCGCGCGACTGAGTTGTGCGACTAGGCATGTCGTGCGACTGAGTTGTGCAACTGAGTGTCTGTATGCGATTGAGTCATGCGTGCGAATGAGTGTATGCGATTGAGTCACGCGATTGAGTGTTTGTGTGCGATTGATTCAGGTGACCGACTGAATGTGTGCGAATGTGCGTGATTCGCACGACTGGAGTCCAATCGCACGAATGAAGGTTCAACCGTACGAAAGTAGCTAATTTGCACGATTGAAGGTTGATTCGTGCGTATGGAAGTTGAGTCGTGCGATTGGGTGTTGTGTGGTACGACTGAATGCCAGTCATACGAATGAAGGCTCAATCGTACGAATGAAGCTGATTCGCACGATTGAGGGTTGATTCGCACGAATGGAGGTTGAGTCGTGCGTCTGACCTTGTTATGCGACTGAAATTGTTGTGTTTGATTCCTTATGCGTGGTGTGAGTAAGTCGTGTGGTGTTGAGGTAACACTAACACAATAATGCCATTATTCGGCCACAAATATTAAAGTCAACGCGAGAAAGGGCACAGAAACTATTTTGAACAAATTGAACTAACGCTTTACAACGATCAAATTGACTTATAACTATTGATACTTATTCAATGCTTCTTCAATAACAACGAGACTTTTACTTAAACATCATCATTAATGGCGACTATGTCTTGTACTCGGATCTACATAAGATCTAGTACGTGTGTCAGTCTGTGTGTGTTATACGCGACCCGGCCGATACGACCCGAACCGACCCATCATTATTGCGCGCTTATACATATCATATCATTAATGCTATACAATGTTGGACCAAAAGAACCAATGAGCCGGATCAGAAAAACCTTTAAGTCCCACAGACGTCACAACAACTACTGAAGTCCACAACAGCTGAAGACAACAACTGATTACAAAGTCTGAAGACACAAGCGCTGAAGACAAAGTCTGAAGACAAGTGCTGAAGACAAAGTCAAAGGCACAAGTGCTGAAGACAAAGTCTGAAGACAAGTGCTGAAGACAAAGTATCAGACGTTGTCACAACAGCTGAAGAGGACTTCTTCAGTAGTTGTGACGGTTTGCTTTCAGTAGTTTTATATTTTCTCTTTTCAGTAGTTTTGTAAAACGACTGAAGAGTTTGTTCTTCAGTCGTTGTAGTATCAGTAGTTTCTTTTCAGTTGTTTCATGTTTTATACTTAGCACTCTGACATGTTCTCAGTAGTTGTGAACATTTCAGTAGTTTATTAAGGATTAGTTATTTTTGTACTAGATCTGCTAGTAATCACCATCCCGTGATTACAGCAGTGATTGCACTCTATATAAGGAGTGCCAACCTTATTGTAACCGTGAATGATTTAGCAATAATATTGGGCATTATTGAAACATTCCATATCACAGAAAAATATTCTCTCGCATTTGTTTACAAGTAACAAACTCTTGCTATAATTTGACTAATTCTTCTCTTCATTCCGCTGCATTACACTCTAATACTTCAAACTTGTGATCTTGATCCTGTCAAATGGTATCAGAGCAGGTTAATCATTGATCGATCTAATAATTGATCATTGAAACTGCTCTTCAAGATCCAAGTTTGAGTGAATTAGTATCCTTTTTGCAAGAAACTGTTATAGAGATTGAATTTTCTGTGCTTTTAATCATTCATCCTGAGACTTATTCTTGGTTTTCATTGAGTTTGTTGTGGTGTGTCAAAATTTTTGCTTGAATAAAATTGTTTTTGGTTTCAAAATGACTACTCCTTCCAATGATCCTCACAATACTGGTTCCTCAACCAAGCCTCCAATGCTGGTTAGGAATGAGTATAACATATGGCAACGTCGTATGCTCCATCACCTGTCTGTTAACAGTTCAGGTTGTTGGACATCAGTGGTACATGGTCCACATAAGCCTATGGTGAATAACCCGGAAACCAATCAAATGGTTCCGAAGAGGAAGGATCAATACTCAGATGAGGATAAGAAATTATTTGAGATAGATGCAAAAGCTCATGGAATTCTAGCCATGGCACTACCCAATGAAATTTATTCTGGGTTAATGCATTATGAATCTGCCCATGACCTCTGGAATGCCTTGAAAGAACAATTTGGAGGAACAGATGAGGTCTTGGCAAATAATAGAGAGATCCTTGCCCAACAATATGAGACATTCTCTCATAGGAAGGGTGAGACACTGACTCAACAGTTTGAGCGGTTCTCTTGTTTGATCTCTGAATTGAAAATGGTCAAACATGAGTATACTAATGTTCAGATGAATAACAGATTTCTCAGATCACTGCCTGAGAGATGGGATACATATACCATTGTCCTACGCTCCAGTGCAAATTTGGACAAACTATCTCTCACCCAACTTCATGGGAAATTGCTCACATTTGAGAGAGAGATAGAACAAAAGAGAAAACTGTCTTCATCTGGTAAGCTCACTGAGGACTTTGTACCAGGCAACACTGCTCTGGTTAGTCATGAGTCAGAATATGCTTCATCTGAATGCCAGTATGATGAGCATATTGATTTCTCTTCAAACATTTCTGATTCAGCATTTGTGAGTGTTGATAGTCAATTTTCTGGGTGTAATAATGACAATCTATGCTTCATCATGGATGATCTCAAGGGGATTGCTGATGATGACTTAGAAGAGATGGATATTTTGAGCCAAATGGCCTTGATAAATATCAGATCTCAGAAGTTCTACAAAAGAACTGGAAGAAAGTTCCCAGGACTCTCTGGCAAAACCAAAGTTGGTTTTGACAAGAGTAAGTTGAGGTGTCACAGATGCCAAAGGCTTGGACACTTTGCTAGAGAATGTAGATCATCTGGATCTAATTCCTCTGCACCTTTTGTGACTTTTCCTAGCAATAGTCAACAAAACAAAGGGCAACATCCTGTCAATTCTAGTCATCAGTCTCAACTACAATCTCCTGCATATTTTGTTCCTCAGGGTCAAATGCCTTATCCTTACCCGTGTTATTACATGCCACAAACCAGTCAAGTTCAAGCTCCTATGGTACCACAACCTCATGCACTTCCAGAACCTCAACCATCTCATCAACCCCCTCAACCTCAACAACATAGCTTCTTCACCCCAGAAGTTGTTGATTGGAGCAGCTTGCCAGATGACATGTCTGGTCATGAACAACTGTTCACAAGTGCTGATCAACATGGTGGTGATAGTCCTTTTGGAAATCTGGCACTTATGGCTCTGGAATCAACTGAGGGTTCCTGCTCAACTGCATCATCTTCACAGGTAACTCAGGTATCTTCAGAGGCCAAAGCCAAGTTATGTTCTGAATCTTGCATTGCTGCCTTTGTCTCTATTAGAGAGGCAAATGTAGCATTAATAAATGAAAAACTTGAGTTTGAGAAAACAATTTCCAAAAGACAAGCTGAGTATGAGTCTGCTCTTAATAGTAAAAATGATGAGATTTATAAGCTTAAATGCCAATTAAATGATGAAAAGGCTAAGCTAGAGGTTATTCTGGAGGACCAGAAAAGTCTTAAAGAAACCCTTGCAGTCACCCAAGTAGAGTGTGATCGATGGGTGAAATCATGCAAAGGTTTTGAGATGCTTCTTAGTAAGCAATCAGCTTCCAATGTGAAGTTTGGCATTGGTTATAATCACACTGCTCCTCCTACAGATTTTGCTCCAAGAGTAGAGGTGAAATCTGATGGAGAAAGCAATAACCAATCCACCTCATCATGTGATTCACTTTCTGATAAAGCATCATCAAAAGTTGAAGTCAGCAATAAGCCCTCTCAGAACCTATCAGCTAATGTTGATAGTTCAATTGCTGACACTCACATGATCAAAGAGTTGGTCAACTCAGGAGTTATTTCTGAAAGTCCTGAAAGGACTGGAGAGCAAGATTTAACTCCTGAAGTTCAAGCTCCAACTACTGACAGCACTGAAAAGAAGAAAACTGTCAGTAGAAAGAGTTTGAAGACTACTAAAGAGGAAGCCAAGAAAGCAAATAGTGCTTCCAAAGTACTGAAGAGCAAGTCTTCAGTAGTTTCATCCTCTTTAGTTGATGATCAACATAAGATGAAAAAGAAACCATGTGAAGTATGTGGTTTGTTTAATCATCTCACTGATGATTGTTGGTACAAAAGAGGATCCAAACTCAAACATAAAGATGAAATTAAAGAGAAAATGGTTAAAATGAAAAATGAGTTTAAAGCCACATTTGTACCAGCAACATCAAATCCTGTAATCCTTAAGTCCAAAAAGAAATCCAAAAAGGAAGGGGTTAAACAGGTAACAGCTGAGGTTGCTCAAAAGAAGAAGGTGCAACATAAGAACTTATCAAACTCCAGTGCTAATGTGTCTGAAGAGCTGAAAGCTTTATCACAAAATCAGACACAGCTGGTTATGATGGTTCAACATCTATTGGGAAGAGTCAACCAATTAGATGTTCCTATGTTGAATCCACAGAAAAGGAGGTCCAAGCCAAAGGATTCCTCTTTTCCACCATCTTCTTCCTCTCAAGCTGTTATTTCTAGCAAACTTGTTAGTCCACCATCTGTTGATGTGAATAGGCCCAAAACCAAAAAGGTTTGGGTCTCAAAATCTAACTAATTTGCTTTGTTCTGCAGGGTTCTTCAACATGCCACAGAGGCATCTGGTATGTAGACAGTGGAGGATCCATGCATATGACAGGAAACAGATCACTTCTTAATGACTACTCTCAAGGAAGGAAGGGATTTGTATCTTTTGGCAATGATGCAAAGGGTTACATCATCGGCAAAGGCTTTGTTTCCAATGGGGAAATAAAGTTTGATGATGTTAACCATGTGGAAAATCTCAAGTACAACCTCTTGAGTGTCAGTCAAATGTGTGACAAAGGCCATGTTGCTCTTTTCACAAGTCAGAACTGCCGGATTCTGTCATCCAAAGTTCTGAGTTTGATTGACAAGGTGTTGGATAAACACACTCTCCTTAAGGCCAACAGGACAGGAAGAGTGTATGCCTTAGATCTTTCTAAGAAAATAGATCTCAAAGGCCATCCTTGCCTATTTTCCAAGGCTTCCCCTCAAGAATCTACACTATGGCATAGAAGGCTGGGTCATGTTAATCTCAAAAACATAAATCAGCTGATTAACCATGGTTTAGTAAGGGGATTGCCTATGAAGGAGTTTAAATGTGAAGATGACTGCACTGCTTGTCTAAAAGGAAAACAGCACAAAGTTTCATTTCCTTCCATAGAAGAACCTAAGTCCACAGCCTGCTTACAGCTTCTTCACATGGATCTCTTTGGTCCTGTGAGAGTGATGAGTATGGCTAAGAAGAAATACTGTCTAGTAATTGTGGATGATTACTCCAGATTTGTATGGACTTTCTTTTTGCATTCAAAGGATGAAGCACCTCAGAAGATTATCAACTTTGTGTTGTATGTTGAGAAGCAGTATTCCCTCTCAGTCAAGTGTATTAGAAGTGATAATGGAACTGAATTTAGAAACAATACACTTGATGAGTTCTACCTCTCAAAGGGAATCAAGAGGCATTTTAGCATTCCAAGAACTCCTGAACAAAATGGAGTAGTGGAGAGAAAGAACAGGACCCTTATTGAAGCTGCAAGGTCCATGTTGGCTGACTCTGGATTGCCAATGACTTTTTGGGCTGAAGCTATCAATACTGCTTGTTATGTACAAAATAGAGCTCTAGTGAATAAGAGGTTGATGAAAACTCCATATGAAGTTCTTCATCATTTGGCCCCTCTAATTTCATTCTTTAGAGCTTTTGGATGTCCTTGTTTCATTCTCAACACAAGGGATCAACTCCAGAAATTTGATTCTAAGGTGGATGCAGGATATTTTGTTGGTTATTCATCAACTTGCAAAGCATACAGAGTCTTCAACTGTAGAACAAAGATGGTTGAAGAGACTCTACATGTTAAGTTTAATGAATCTCCAAAGGACAAGATTCCACAAAATCCTGTGGAGATATTTGATTTGGACATACTACAATATGCTCCTCATCAAACTCCTGCTGTTGCTCATGTCAACAGTTCTCCACCTGGTGGTACTGCTGGTGCTGATGATGATGATAGTAGTACTCACCTCTTCAGATTTACTGATCAACTGCCTGATTCAGCTAGACCTGATGTTCCTGCAGCTCCAGCAGCACAATCCACAACAAATGCTGATGAGATTTCTACAACTTCAACTTCCTTTGAACTACCATCAACTGATTGGTTTCAAGGAAATTCTTCACCATCACCATCTGTTGCTGCTGAGCCTGCTACAAACACTTGCACTGATCTCATTGTGTATCAAGATCTGAAGAATCACCCTATGTCTCAAATCATTGGTGATATCACTGCTGGAGTATCAACAAGAAGTCAATTGTCAAATTTCTGCTTCTATGCTCTCTTCATTAGTCAGCAAGAGCCAAAGAATTATCACATTGCATTAAAGGACAATGGATGGGTTGATGCCATGCAGCTTGAGCTTCTTCAGTTCAAGAAACAACAAGTGTGGGAACTTGTTCCTCTACCTCCAGGTAAGTGTGCAATAGGCACTAAATGGGTGTTTAGGAATAAGACTGATGAAAATGGGCTTATTGTTAAGAACAAGGCCAGACTGGTGGTTCAGGGGTTTGCACAAGAAGAAGGTATTGATTATGATGAAACCTTTGCTCCTGTAGCCAGACTGGAAGCAATTCGATTGTTTTTAGCTATGCTGCTTATCAAAATCTTAAAGTTTTTCAAATGGATGTCAAAAGTGCTTTTCTGTATGGGAAAATTAAAGAAGAGGTTTATGTATGTCAACCACCAGGTTTTGAGGACAACAAACATCCTAATTGGGTGTATAAGCTTGATAAGGCTCTTTATGGGTTGAAACAAGCTCCTAGGGCCTGGTATGAGACATTATCAAACTTTCTTCTTGAAAATAATTTTACTAGAGGCACCATAGATAAAACTTTGTTCATTAAGAAAGCAGGGCAGCATAATCTACTTGTTCAAATTTATGTAGATGATATTATTTTTGCATCCTCTGATCCACAGTTGTGTGATGACTTTACAAAGCTGATGCAACAAAAGTTTGAAATGAGTGCAATGGGGGAATTACAATTCTTTCTGGGTTTGCAAATCAAACAAAAGGCTGATGGAATTTTCATTCATCAGTCCAAATATACAAAAAATCTTTTGGAAAAATTTGATTTACAAAATTGTAAACCCTGTTCTACTCCCATGTGCAACACCACACAACTGGATACAGATCAGAAAGGTAAAGTGGTTGATGAAACACTTTACAGATGTATGATTGGGTCCTTGATGTACCTAACAGCTTCTAGACCAGATATTATGTTTGCTACATGTGTTTGTGCTAGATTTCAGGCTGCACCTAAGGAGTCTCATTTGATTGCAGTCAAGAGGATCTTTAGATATTTGCAAGGCACTCCATCTCTAGGTTTATGGTATTCTACTAGACATTCTGGTAAATTAGTTGCTTTTTCTGACAGTGACTATGCAGGGTGTAAGTTGACCAGGAAATCAACTTCTGGTGGATGCCAATTCCTAGGCAACTGTTTGATTTCTTGGCAGAGTAAGAAACAAACCTCAGTTGCTACATCAACTGCTGAAGCCGAGTACATTGCTGCTGCAAGTTGTACATCTCAGGTATTATGGCTTCAAAACCAATTATTGGATTATGGCATAACTGAGACTAAGACTCCATTGTTAATGGACAGTTCTTCAGCTCTTTGTATTGTCAAGAATCCTGTCCAGCACTCTAGGACTAAACATATTGAAATCAGACATCACTTTATTAGAGATTGTTTTGAAAAAGGTCTGATTGATCCAAAATTTGTTCCTAGTGCTGATGAGCTTGCAGACATTTTTACTAAGCCTTTGGATAGTTCAACTTTCCACAACCTGGTGTTAAGGCTTGGTATGCTGCAGCTAGAATAAGTGACAACTACCGATAATCTCAGTAATAAATACTGATGATCATTGGTAACCATGTCATATATAAGTACTTCATTTGTTAAAACAGCTGATGTAGTTATAACAGCTGATGAAATCACAACAGCTGATGTAACTACAACTGCTGATGTCAGAAATGCAGATAAGTACTGATGACCAATGAAACAAACTCGGATTTAAATGTGGAGGTCAGACTGAAACAGCTGAAAAGCTAAGAATTGACGACAACAGCTGATGAGTAATTTCTCTTCAGTTGTTTTTACAACTGCTGTTTCTAAACAACTGAAGCCACAGCTATGTCTTCAGTAGTTTACAACTACTGAAGACTACCACTAAGTCTTCAGCTGTTTACACCAACTGATGACAAAACCACTGTCTTCAGTAGTTACATAACTACTGATGACAAACACCATGTCCTCAGTTGTTTCACACCTGAAGTCGAAATTGTCCTCAGTAGTTTTATAACTACTGAAGACTAAATCAAAGACTTCAGCTGTTTCAATGTCTGACGGTTAAAACCAAGTCTTCAGTTGTTTTATAACAACTGATGATCACACCAATACGGTCAGTCATTTCAAACCTCTAAAGTTAATGCCACGTCATCACCAGTTTCACCAAATGATGACTCACCAAAACCTTCAGTCGGTTCATAACCCTACCCTATAAATCCCTTATCTCACCAGAGTTTTTCTCACCTTTACTCTCAAACCTAACGTTCAAAAACTCTGTACCCTCTCTTCATCCATGGCGACCATGCAACTAAAACCTCGACACAACTGTGTCGCTCACCTTACTAAATCACCATTCTGGACCAAGTTTCACAACGCCATTGATTTAATGGTCCAGTCACCTTACCAAACAGCCTTTCTGATAAACCCCACCATATATGCCGAATCCCTTAGCCAATTCTGGACAAACGTCACTCTTGTCTCTGAGGAGAATGACACAGAGTCACTTCATTCGTTTGTCCATAGCCAAAAGGTGGTCATCAATCCAGAGATTCTTCGCCAAACCCTCAATCTGGATGATGCCACTTTCCCGACTAGCTATCCAAAGGGCACCACTGATCTATCATTTGCCCACCATGGATACGAAGGCAACCTGAGTGCCTCTACCATATTGAAGAAACATTTCCAGGATGCTGAACGGCTTATCTTTCATATGGTAAATGTCTGCCTGGCTCCAAAGACTTCATCATGGGATCAAATGTCCACAAGGTGGCAACAGGTATTGTACTCTATCCTTGAGCAACAACCTTTAAATTTTTCTGAAATATTATTCTTAGAGCTCAAGGATATGGCCCAAAAACAACTTTCTAACCGTTGGATATTATATCCTCGGTTTATAATGGCCATAATTGAAAACCAGCTTCAAGCTGAGGGACTTGTTGGCCTGGGAGTCCCTGCTATGGCTGTATTGCCTGAAGTATACTCCCGGCACAACTCTGACCAATCACTCAAAATGGCTGCCAAGCTGCGCAAACCCACGCAGCTGGAACCCACAGCCACCACCACAAAATCCAAAGTCCCCACCAAACCAAAAACAAAACGAACCAAAACAGCTATTCAGGAAGATGAGTCCCCTGAAGATGCTCCTGTACCACCAAGACAGGATATACTTACTGGTGTAAACCCCCCAGTAGTATCAGAGACTCACCCAGCCACAGCCGCTCAGGATTCCTCTCAAAAGGAACCTGAAGCAACCAAAGAAGGGGTACCCACAAATCTGGAATCTTCCTCATTTGAGGAGATTGCCATTGAAACTCACCATTCTCCCCAGGTGCATAATACCCTATCTCCCAATGAAAATGCCCCCCAAAGTCCAACACTTATAATTGCAAATGTGCTGACTCAGCTGCATGCCTCTCCTCCTCCCCAACAACACCTAAAGGGAAAACCACAGATATTGAGGTAGAGGATCAACATGCTTCTGACAACCCACAGCACAGGGGTTTAAATGTTCAGTCTCCTAGTGTAGATACGGAGACAAGAATATCTGGTGAGGCTGCCACCTCTTCTGCATCAGCACATGATCAGACTGAGGCTGGTAACATGGCTAAGACCTCATCAGAGGCAACAGCTGATGAAGGACATCGTCCTGAGGCTGGAAGTCCCCAGTTCCAAGAAAAAGGGGCACATGCTACATCTGGTCTACACCCAGAGCATGTACATCTTGCTACTAGCAGGAGGTCAGGTGATTCAGCATCTGCTGATGATGACCTGGGCTTCTTTTATGATGTTCTAGCCCAGAACACAATTCTTGAGGAAGAAGTCAGTAGACTACAAAGACTACTTGACCAATTCTCTCAAGAAGCAAGTCCATCTGATACCACCATACACCCACAGATGGCACCTTCACCTGAAGGTCTCCTAAACACTCAGCCACTAAAAACATTCAATCCACCAGCCTCTACTTCTGGCACTGCTTCTCAGGGACAGAACCCCTCTGAGCAAACAGCTGCTATATTCCACAAATCCCTACCTCTCATCACCCCAATGATCACCGACATTGTGATCAAAACCTTGGATGATAAACTTCCCTCAATCATACAGCCACTGGTGGAGGAGATTGTGAGCACAAGGCTTTCTACTACTCAAACCCTTGCAACCAATGCAACCAAAAAGGGGGAGAGTCAGTTAGTGAAAGACAAAGGGAAGCGCATATTGATAGAGAGAGAACAGGAGGAAGAAGAGGTTGTTGTGAAAGAGACTGAGAAGGAGGAAGAGTATGTGAAGGGAGCTGACACTGATCAAGTGAGTGAAAGTCACAAAGACTTTCACATCACATATAAGAAGAGGAAGATTGAAAGAAAAGAAAAAGAACTCCAACTTGATGAGATGGTCAAAATGGCGGATGCTACACATAGTAAATCTATGGACTCCATTATTGACCAACTATACAGACAAGGGTTCGATACTGCACAGCTTGACTCAGAGATTAGAAGACTTGAAGTTGAAGAAATTAACTCAAGATGGGCAAGTTATGATGTGCTAGAAAGAGAAAGACTGGAGATCATGATCAGATTCATTGCAAAGTATCTTGGAAGATCATTGATAGAGATTAAGTCATGGACCAGGGACAGTATCTTGGCAATAACCACCAAGATCTGTACGTCTGAAGCATACACAAAGGGATTAGTGATTGAAGCATTAAATGAAGCAGGTGCTGGAAACAGAAACGAACTAGCAAAATACTCCAAAGCCTCACTCATTACAAGAATGCTAGAACAACCTGCAAAACCTACCACTTCAAAATCACCACTACCACAACCCATTAAACCAACTCCTTTACCCTCAAAACCAACAGCCGATGATGCATCCAAGAAGAAGAAGAGAAGGATGTTGAGGCTAGAAGAAGAAGAAGAAGAGGATGATGAGGAAGAAGATAGGCTGCCTCTTTCTGCAGTCCTAACTTTGCCTAAAGCCAAATCTATGCCCATCACTCCCACCTCACAGATGGAAACTGTGAGAGTAAAGATCGAAGAAGAGCAACTGCAAAGGCTTCATGATGAGGAGATGCTAAAGAGTATAGATAAAACTTATGCTGCCTCTTCATCAATAATAAGTATGAAGAAAGAAGCTCTGAGACTGTACACCCTTGCCAACACATTTCAATATCAAAAGGAAAAGGTGAGGATGTGGCCTGATCCTAGGGTGGCTCACAGAATTGTGAAGAAGGACATTCCTGCACGATACAAGGGCCAGATAAAAAGGATCGTAGATGAAGAGATCACAGTGGTCCTTGTAGTATCACCCTGGGAGATTGTAGAAGACTTCAAGAAGGCTTATGAGACTAAACAGCCTCCCCAAAAGATGTTAGAAAACAGAGTAATCAAGAAGGGGTTAGTCTACAAGAAGCTTGAGAACTTCAAACAAAATGAGCTCAGTCTGTTACTTGAAGGTAATCACCCAGATGAGTTTGCCTACAGACAGATCACAACAGTTGAGCTCAAAAATGGCAAACAGGCCAAATACATCTCAGAGCTGTATGGGCGTGAAGGATTGTTCGATGGTGAACCAGAGAATCTTACTATGGAAGAACAAATCATGTTTCTCAGAGCATACACCAGAGAATCCTACAGGCTTATACATGGGAAGTGAGTTTCATGGATGGGGGAACAGCTCAGTGTCCAATTCCCCAATACAGAGCTCCCATCCATACTTTGCCAACCAAATCATCAGAGACTTACTTCCAGGCCGGTGCTTATATGGGTCATCTTCTCAACTGATCAAGAAGGAAAAAGACCATCCATTTTGCCAACAATAAGTGGGACCTCAATAAAGTTAAAGGTTTTGGCTGCATTGGTTCAGGGGGAGTTTGTTGGACCAAAAGAACCAATGAGCCGGATCAGAAAAACCTTTAAGTCCCACAGACGTCACAACAACTACTGAAGTCCACAACAGCTGAAGACAACAACTGATTACAAAGTCTGAAGACACAAGTGCTGAAGACAAAGTCTGAAGACAAGTGCTGAAGACAAAGTCTGAAGGCACAAGTGCTGAAGACAAAGTCTGAAGACAAGTGCTGAAGACAAAGTATCAGACGTTGTCACAACAGCTGAAGAGGACTTCTTCAGTAGTTGTGACGGTTTGCTTTCAGTAGTTTTATATTTTCTCTTTTTAGTAGTTTTGTAAAACGACTGAAGAGTTTGTTCTTCAGTCGTTGTAGTATCAGTAGTTTCTTTTCAGTTGTTTCATGTTTTATACTTAGCACTCTGACATGTTCTCAGTAGTTGTGAACATTTCAGTAGTTTATTAAGGATTAGTTATTTTTGTACTAGATCTGCTAGTAATCACCATCCCGTGATTACAGCAGTGATTGCACTCTATATAAGGAGTGCCAACCTTATTGTAACCGTGAATGATTTAGCAATAATATTGGGCATTATTGAAACATTCCATATCACAGAAAAATATTCTCTCGCATTTGTTTACAAGTAACAAACTCTTGCTATAATTTGACTAATTCTTCTCTTCATTCCGCTGCATTACACTCTAATACTTCAAACTTGTGATCTTTGATCCTGTCATACAATAACTGTCAATAGGTGTTTGACTGTTTATTTGCATTCAACATTTGGGATACATCGATCATACATACTTACCTCCTAACAAGTGAGTTTCGTGGCCCTTTTTTACGCTTATACAATATTTCAATCATTTACAAATTGGGGGAAAAGTATGCTTACACAATTTTTATGCTGTACAACCTACATACGTTTTATATACAAGGAATCAACGTGATACTGTGTTGCAAGTACTATTTGATACATGCTTGGGTCTGCTGTGTGGTTCTATCTTTGCAACTATTTAATTCCAGTGTGGGAACCGACGGTTAGGTATTGGTAGTACTACTGGGTTGACACCCCCACCCTCGTTCGATGGTATACTAGTTGGTACCATCAGTGGCCAGGAACGGGCCCTTGGGTGAATATATGCCGACAATTTCTTTGTGTACGTCGCTAGGTTTGGTTGCAAAGCTCATGTCATGTGATATTTACTTGTGTATATAACTGTATTCACGGTATTCCGACGCGCTTACTTATTACAGCATCACTTACATTTTTATTACATAAACCTGCGAGCTCACCAACAATTATGTTGACCGTTTTAAGCATATCTTTTCAGGTGATCATGCAAGTCCAGGAATCTAGGTGTGCTGCCTTAGTGGAGACCCTAGGATGCATTTTTGGGACTTAACATGTTTTGTTAAACAATCTTTTAAACAATGTTAACGCTTGTAAACAATTATCAATTTTGAAACTTGTTCCCGGGTTGTGGGAATTAACATTTACATTTTCATCTTTATGTGATTATGTGTTATCATTATCATGTTGCTTATGGCTATGTTGTCGTGAACATTGACTAAACACGACACAAGTCCCCTTGTTGTCGGGTGTCGTCATGACACGCATGTCATCATTTATTTATATTGCTCTCTATCGCTTACCATGTGTTATGACGATCCCGGTCTCGTTACATCCCCGTGTTTCCGCTTTTAGCGGGGGTGTGACAGATTGGTATCAGAGCCATTGGTTATAGAGAATTAGGCAATACGCTTGACCTAGACTATAACCTAGGAACCTTCATGTAGATTTTCATGCTAGGACTCTGTATGCATATTATATCTCGTGTATGTGTTCCTCGCTGCTTGAATTGTTCATCTATTTGTTATGTGATCTTTCCACCCTACGAGAGAGCCCTTGTGCTCACTCTTTTATGGGATGCTTCTATTGAATCTTCCGTTCCCTCTGCGCGCCGAGTTAGTTTATCAGATCCGGGTATTAGACCCGAAGAGATCTTCACAGATCATGCTATTGCGCTTGACCTTGGACATTGAGATTAACTCTGAGGAGGAATATGTCCGAAACCTCGAAAGATGAGGAAATAGACAACCTCCGCTAGACTAAACGTGATTGTATACATGGACTTACAACTGTTGTGATGTGTGATGACAATAAGCATGATATTGACATGAAATACATGGACTTGATGGATTATTATGGATATGATGTAAAGGAAAGTCGGAGGTCATGTAACCGGATCGGGCATCATTCTCGGTACATCGTGGGTGTGGTGGGAACGCTGCGGGGAACCCTATATATAAACATCACCGGTATACCGAGAATATGCTTGAAATGGGCTGTATGGTGATCTTGACCGACCGGAACATGAACATTGGAACTTGATAAGTAGAATACTCGTGTATCTTATGGTGACTAAAGCTGATATGTTACCTCTTTTATGATTAGAACATGCCGCCTCGAAGAGTTACCCGTAGCAATAGTGGCGGGAGTGAAGCCCCAAGGGGCAGAGGCCGAGGCAGAGGCAGAGCACCAAGAGCAAATGATGCTCCTGCCAGTAACAGTCAAGGAACAGGGAATGCCGACATGGCAGCTCTGATCGCTCAGCAATTTGCCGCGCTGATTCCTACTATTGTGGCCCAAGTGAGCGACGCACTCCAACAACACCACCCTCACGGGGATGGTGGCAACGATGATGGAGCCCAAGGTGGGATCGAGACTGAGACGGGAAACGGAAACCCGACCGGAAACGAGAGCAACCAGGAAACCGAGAATGGTGGTACTGCCGGTATTGAGACTGGGGTTGTTAATGCTCGTCGGGGTGTTCATACAAGGAGTTTGTGGCTTGTAAGCCGAGGGAATTCGATGGGAAAGGTGGGGCGATAGCCCTAACCAGGTGGCTGGAAAAGATGGAGGCAGTGATCGACATCAGTGAGTGCCTCGACAGTCAAAGGATCAAGTATGCCACTTGTTCACTACAGGGTAAGGCCCTAACCTGGTGGAACACCTAGGTTCAAGCACGAGGAAGAGAATCTGCGATGCAGATGTCATGGGATGAGTTCAAAGCCTTGATCACCGAGGAATACTGCCCTCTCAACGAGATGCAGAAGTTAGAGCATGAGTTTTGGAATCATGCCATGGTGGGGGCAGGGCATGCAGCTTACACTGATCGTTTTCACGAGCTGGCAAGATTGGTCCCGCACTTGGTCACGCCGGAATCAAAGAGGATTGAAAGGTACATTTGGGGACTCGCGCCTCAAATTAGAGCTATGGTCACAGCAGCCGCTCCTCCTACTATTCAGAGCGCAATTCTGAAAGTTGGTGCTTTGACTGATGAGATGGTTAGAACAGGGGTTTTGGGCAGAGGAGCAGAGAAGAGGAAGGATGTTGGGGAGTCGAGCCGGTCGAGTGCCGGAAAGTTTGAGAAGAGGTCTAAGCCGACCAGGAATTTTGTGGCCGTGTCTCGGGCCAGGAGAGAATATGTGGGGCCGCACCCCAAATGTGACAGGTGCAATTATCATCATCCCCCAGGGACGCAGTGCCGGGTGTGCGCTAACTGTAGGCGACCGGGTCATTTGGCGAGAGACTGTAGAACTGCGCCGAATCTTGTAGCACCCGTCAACGCGGTTAACCCCGCCGGGAATGCAAGGGCTTGCTTTGAATGTGGGAGCCCCGATCACTATAGGAATATGTGCCCCAGGCTGAATCGGGCACCGGGTCAGCAAGGGAACAACCAGCAGCAGGTGATGGCTATCGCTGGGAATCCAGGCCCGGCTATCAGGGGAATGCAGCTCGGGGACGTGCATTCGTCATTGGAGCCAATGATGCTCGTCAGGACCCGAATGTTGTCACGGGTACGCACTTACTCAATCATCACTTCGCATCTATATTATTTGATACTGGATCAGACAATAGTTTCATATCTTCTGAGTTTGTGCAATTACTTGATTTGAGTCCTAGTAGGCTAGAAACTAGCTACTCTGTAGAAATGGCCAATGGTAGGGTTGTTCAGGCCGATGAGATTATTAGGAATGTACGTTGACACTGGAGGATCATACCTTTGAGATAGATTTGATACCCTTTGAGTTAGGAAGCTTCGATGTGATTGTGGGTATGGATTGGTTGTCGCAAAATGGAGCAGAGATTGTCTGTCGAGACAAAGTAGTACGTATCCCTATGCCAAACGGGGAGGTACTCAAGGTTCAGGGAGAACGACCGGGTAAGAGCTTAAAGCTTATTTCCTGTATGAAAGCACGCCAGAGTTTTCGAAAGCAGTGCTACGCTTTTCTGGCTCATGTGGTTGAAAAGAAAGACGAAGAAAGGAAACTGATGGATATTCCAGTGGTACGGGATTACCCAGAAGTATTTCCAGATGACTTGTCTGGTTTACCTCCTCCACGACAGGTGGAATTCCGTATTGAGTTGGTTCCTGGAGCTACACCGGTAGCAAAAACGCCTTATTGACTAGCGCCATCCGAGATGCAAGAGTTGTCTAGTCAGTTACAGGAACTACTGGAGAAGGGTTTTATTCGACCAAGTCATTCACCATGGGGAGCGCCGGTACTATTTGTCAAGAAGAAGGACGGATCGTTCCGCATGTGCATCGATTACCGTGAACTGAACAAGTTAACGGTGAAGAACCGATATCCTCTCCCCAGGATCGACGATTTATTTGATCAGCTGCAAGGAGCTTCGTATTTTTCAAAGATCGATCTTCGTTCTGGTTATCATCAGCTAAGGGTTTTTGAGGACGACATACCGAAGACTGCGTTCAGGACTCGTTATGGGCACTATGAGTTCTTGGTCATGCCGTTCGGATTGACTAACGCACCAGCTGTGTTCATGGATCTAATGAATCGGGTGTGCAAACCTTACCTGGATAAGTTCGTGATCGTGTTCATAGACGATATACTTATCTACTCCCGATCAAAAGAGGATCATGTAGAACATCTTCGGGCAATTCTGGAGCTGCTACGCGAGGAGAAACTTTTTGCCAAATTCTCAAAGTGCGAGTTTTGGTTGCGGGAAGTGAAGTTTTTGGGTCATGTGGTTAATGAGAACGGGATTCACGTAGATCCCGGCAAGATCGAAGCGGTGAAGAAATGGGATACGCCCCAGACACCATCAGAGATACGACAATTCTTAGGATTTGCCGGTTATTATCGTCGCTTCATCGCGAATTTCTCAAAAATCACGCAGCCGTTGACCCTGCTTACTCAGAAAGACAAGAAGTTTGACTGGGGATATGCACAAAAGCAAGCATTCCAAACGTTGAAAGAGAAGTTGTGCAACGCGCCTATATTGTCTCTCCCAGACGGAACAGATGATTTTGTGGTATACTGCGATGCGTCACATCAAGGATTGGGATGTGTATTAATGCAGAAGGATAAGGTGATTGCCTACGCTTCGCGACAGCTTAAAGTGCATGAAAAGAACTACACCACTCATGATCTTGAGTTGGGCGCTGTAGTATTTGCACTCAAAATTTGGAGGCATTACCTGTATGGCACCAAATGCATCATCTTCACTGATCATAAGAGCCTTCAACATATTCTGGATCAGAAGGAACTCAACATGCGCCAACGACGTTGGGTAGAGCTTCTTAGTGACTACGATTGTGAAATCCGGTATCATCTGGGGAAAGCTAACGTGGTGGCTGATGCCTTAAGCCGTAAAGAACGAGTGAAACCACTACGTGCACGAGCGTTGGGATTGACCATCCAAACCAACTTGAAAGCTTAGATTCAAATTGCACAGAGTAAGGCGTTGAAAGAAGAAAACCTTGCGGGAGAAGAGTTCCGGGGGTTAGATAAACAGATGATTCGCAAGGATGATGGTATTCAGTACTTCATGGATCGCATATGGGTACCCAAATGGGGAGGTATTCGAACCTTAGTCATGGATGAAGCCCACAAGACGCGATATTCTATTCATCCTGGTGCAGACAAGATGTATCATGATCTCAAGGATCTGTACTGGTGGCCAGGCATGAAGAAAGACATTGCCTTATACGTCAGCCGATGCTTGACGTGTTCGAAAGTCAAAGCTGAACATCAGAAGCCATCGGGATTATTACAACAACCTGAAATTCCCGAGTGGAAATGGGAGAACATAGCAATGGATTTCATTACCAAACTCCCTAGAACAAACAGCTGTCATGACTCGATATGGGTATTGTGAATCGAATGACAAAGTCCGCACATTTCTTGCCTATCCGAGAAGATTACAAGATGGATAAGTTGGCGAGATTGTACATCAAAGAGGTCGTGACACGGCACGGGGTGCCGGTGTCAATCATATCCGACCGTGATAGCCGATTCACTTCACGTTTTTGGCAGACACTACAGAAAGCGATGGGCACTCGGTTAGACATGAGTACAGCCTATCACCCTCAAACAGATGGCCAAAGTGAACGAACTATACAGACGCTAGAAGACATGTTGAGAGCGTGTGTAATCGATTTTGGAGGTAGCTGGGATGCTCATTTACCGTTGATTGAGTTCTCCTACAACAACAACTACCATACAAGCATTGGATGTGCTCCATTTGAAGCGTTGTATGGAAGGAAATGCAGATCTCCCGTTTGTTGGGCCGAAATTGGTGAAAGTCAACTGACAGGCCCAGAGATCATCCAAGAAACAACAGACAAGATTTTCCAAATCAAAGATCGACTTAAAGCCGCGCGAGATCGCCAAAAGAGCTATGCCGACAATCGTCGGAAGCCTCTAGAATTCAATGTTGGGGATCGTGTGTTACTCAAAGTTTCCCCTTGGAAAGGAGTCGTTCGATTCGGAAAGAAAGGGAAGTTAGCCCCAAGATACGTTGGACCTTTGAGATCACTGAAAGGATCGGTCCAGTGGCTTACCGGTTAAGGTTGCCACAAGAGCTAAGCGGTGTGCATGATACTTTTCACGTGTCCAATCTCAAGAAGTGTTTGGCCGATGAATCCCTTCACGTGCCAATCGAGGAAATCAAGATTGACGACAAGCTTCATTTTGTTGAGAAACCCATTAAGATCATGGATCGAAAGGTCAAGCAACTGAAGCGCAGTAGGATACCTATTGTTCGCGTAAGGTGGAATTCAAAACGAGGGCTAGAGTTTACATTGGAACGTGAAGATCAGATGAAACTCAAATATCCACATCTTTTTAAGGATGACACTCTTGGACCTAACTCCAGCTGAATTTCGGGACGAAATTCTCTCAACTGGGGGATACTGTGACATCCGTCACTTTAAGGTCCGTCAATTAACGTGTTTGTCCGTCATCTATTCTATGATTGGTCATTCCTCATCTCTATTTGACTCTTTATGTGGATATCATGTGTGCAATATTATCGTTGTGTGTGCATTCGTTAAAACCATGAGTTGACCATAAAAAGACTTTTAAAACTTTCATTTTTGAAAACGTCAAATATATCATTTTACAAATATAATAAATGTTTTTAATATAACCATTTCTTAAGTCATAACAACATTAAATATGCTTTTACAATTAATATAAAACACCTAACGAAGTCGTTTTTCAACCGAACCAAATTTGGGAAAACTCGGGGGTTAAGTGCAGGGACTAAACTTGTAATTTTGCAAACTTGGGCTGGGTATAAATACCCTCATACCAGCCCTAATCCTCATTATCACCATCTTCTTCATCTTCATCCTCTACACACACAAAAGCACCATTCTTGCACCAAATCCAACCCGAGAGGTCTTGTTTTCTTCGTCTTGACACCGTCTACAGCTTAGACTACCCCTCATTAGTAGGTAGTTGTCTTTGGTTGTCTGTTTTCTAGCTTTTTCACAGCTGTCCAAAACTAGGGTTTCGGGTGTTCGGGTTCAACCCGAACATACAAGGTCGTATGGGTGCGTGTGAGGTCTCTTTGCTTGTGTTTCATGCTTGTGTATGTTGTTGAGTGTTTCTGGAGGTCCTTGTGGTGTAAAACCCGTGTTTAGAGCAGCTCGGGGGCTGCTCATCCCGACCGCAGTCGCGATTCTGCAGATCAGGCGACTGGGTCATCCATGCGATTGAGCCGTGCGACTGAGTGGGTCGTGCACTGGATCATGCGTCTGAGTCAATCGCGCGACTGAGTTGTGCGACTAGGCATGTCGTGCGACTGAGTTGTGCGACTGAATGTCTGTATGCGATTGAGTCATGCGTGCGAATGAGTGTATGCGATTGAGTCACGCGATTGAGTGTTTGTGTCCGATTGATTCAGGTGACCGACTGAATGTGTGCGAATGTGCGTGATTCGCACGACTGGAGTCCAATCACACGAATGAAGGTTCAACCGTACGAAAGTAGCTAATTCGCACGACTGAAGGTGATTCGTGCGTATGGAAGTTGAGTCGTGCGATTGGGTGTTGTGTGGTACGACTGAATGCCAGTCATACGAATGAAGGCTCAATCGTACGAATGAAGCTGATTCGCACGATTGAGGGTTGATTCGCACGAATGGAGGATGAGTCGTGCGTCTGACCTTGTTATGCGACTGAAATTGTTGTGTTTGATTCCTTATGCGTGGTGTGAGTAAGTCGTGTGGTGTTGAGGTAACACTAACACAATAATGCCATTATTCGGCCACAAATATTAAAGTCAACGCGAGAAAGGGCACAGAAACTATTTTGAACAAATTGAACTAACGCTTTACAACGATCAAATTGACTTATAACTATTGATACTTATTCAATGCTTCTTCAATAACAACGAGACTTTTACTTAAACATCATCATTAATGGCGACTATGTCTTGTACTCGGATCTACATAAGATCTAGTACGTGTGTCAGTCTGTGTGTGTTATACGCGACCCGGCCGATACGACCCGAACCGACCCATCATTATTGCCCGCTTATACATATATCATATCATTAATGCTATACAATAACTGTCAATAAGTGTTTGACTGTTTATTTGCATTCAACATTTGGGATACATCGATCATACATACTTACCACCTAACAAGTGAGTTTCGTGGCCCCTTTTTACGCTTATACAATATTTCAATCATTTACAAATTAGGGGAAAAGTATGCTTACACAATTTTTATGCTGTACAACCTACATACGTTTTATATACAAGGAATCAACGTGATACTGTGTTGCAAGTACTATTTGATACATGCTTGGGTCTGCTGTGTGGTTCTATCTTTGCAACTATTTAATTCCAGTGTGGGAACCGACGGTTAGGTATTGGGAGTACTACTGGGTTGACACCCCCACCCTCGTTCGATGGTATACTAGTTGGTACCATCAGTGGCCAGGAACGGGCCCTTGGGTGAATATATGCCGACAATTTCTTTGTGTACGTCGCTAGGTTTGGTTGCAAAGCTCATGTCATGTGATATTTACTTGTGTATATAACTGTATTCACGGTATTCCGACGCACTTACTTATTACAACATCACTTACATTTTTATTACATAAACCTACGAGCTCACCAACAATTATGTTGACCATTTTAAGCATACCTTTTCAGGTGATCATGCAAGTCCAGGAATCTAGGTGTGCTGCCTTAGTGGAGACCCTAGGATGCATTTTTGGGACTTAACATGTTTTGTTAAACAATCTTTTAAACAATGTTGACGCTTGTAAACAATTATCAATTTTGAAACTTGTTCTCGGGTTGTGGGAATTAACATTTACATTTTCATCTTTATGTGATTATGTGTTATCATTATCATGTTGCTTATGGCTATGTTGTCGTGAACATTGACTAAACACGACACACGTCCCCTTGTTGTCGGGTGTCGTCATGACACGCATGTCATCATTTATTTATATTGCTCTCTATCGCTTACCATGTGTTATGACGATCCCGGTCTCGTTACATCCCCGTGTTTCCGCTTTTAGCGGGGGTGTGACAGTATCCTTGAACAACTAGTCTTGCCTTGTTCTTGATGATAATTCCTCTATCATCCTTCTTATTTCTAAAAACCCATTTGGTTCCAATGGTAGTCTTCCCATGAGAAAGAGGACAAAGGTTCCAAACTTTCTGCCTTTTGAATTGAAGCAACTCTTGTTGCATAGCTTCAACCCATCTTCCATCCGTTAGAGCTTCATCAACTTTCTTTGGCTCTATCTGGGATAAGAAACAAGAGTGAAGACAAACATTTGCTTCATGGGCTTGTCCTCTTGTTCTTACCCCTGTGACAACATCTCCAATGATGTTTGTGGTAGGGTGAGACTTGTGGATCCTTAGCTGAGGGATCACAGCAAGTTGCAGAGAAAGATCCAAATTTGAGAAATTTAGATCTGGCATAGATGATTCACCCTCCACATCACCACACTTATCAAGATTAACTTGATCCAATGAGTGTGTGACATCATTGATGTTGTCATCTATGGTGTGGTTATTAGCATCAAGGAATTCCTGATCACTTTCACCATCACCATTGTTGTCTTCCACAATTGAGGTATCTTTATCTGGTTGTGGAGCCTCTGAGCTGGAATTTGAAGGCACCCCAGATGTATCAGCTGAATTTGTCATTGTAGTGCTGATAGAAACCTCATTTGCTGAAGTAGTTCCAACTGGAGCTGAAAATGTATGAGTTGAGGGTCTTCCTAGCTCAAATCTTGGATCAGGATCACCTGTATTTAAATTTTATGCAGATCTTGAAACATTCTCACAAGATTTGTTAAAACAGTTGGTAACTAAATCAAGATCAAATAGCCAATCAGGACCAGAACCAGCCACACAGGGTGTGTGTTTATTGAAAGTCACATTGGCTGACTCCTCAACAATTCTAGTTCTGAGAATGTATACTCTATAAGCCTTGGCTTGGGAAGAGTATCCAATGAAGTGTCCATCATCTGATTTCTCAGCAAACTTGGCAATTTGATCCTTGGTATTCAAGATGATGCACGGACATCCAAATGACCTGAGAAAACAAATGAAAGGTTTTCTCTTGTGCCAAAGTTCATAAGGAGTCTTACCATGTGTCTTAACTACTAAAACTCTGTTTTGCACATAGCAAGCAGTATTTACTGCCTCTGCCCAGAAGGTGATGGGCAGTTTAGAGTCAGACAACATAGTTCTTGCAGCTTCAATTAGTGTCATGTTTCTCTTCTCAGCAACTCCATTTTGCTGAGGAGTCCTGGGAGCACTATATTGTCTTGTAATACCTTTTTCATCACAAAATGTATTTGATTCTTGAATTCAGTCCCTCGATCACATCTTATGGTTTTGACCTTGTGATCACTTTGATTCTCAATTTTTAAGATGAAATTCTTTAGAATCTCAGAGGTTTCATCATTAGTTCTAAGAAAGAAAACCCAAGTGAATCTTGTAAAATCATCTGTGATCACCAAACAATAAGAGGTCCTTCCTAGACTCATTACACTGGTGGGGCCAAAGAGATTCATTTGTAATAAGTGTAGGGGAGTAGTGATGGAGTTCTTTTCCTTAGGCTTGTGAGATACCTTATGTTGCTTCCCTTTCAGGCATGCAACACAATGATATCACTTGTAGACTCTTTCTTTGGCATTCCAGTTACCAAATCATGTTTAATTAGTTTATTCATGTTCTTAAAGTTTACATGGCACATTCTTTTATGCCATAGGAAAGACTCATCACTATTTGCTTTAGATAGAAAGCATGAAACTTCTCGAGAGGGAGATGTTTCTTGCAAATCCATCTTGTACATGTTCCCTTTCCTGGGGGCTCTGAGCAGGATATGCTCATGAGGAATGACCACTCCAGGCTTGAGAACAATGCACTCATGCTCAGTTAAGAGCATGTTATTACTCTAATCACAAAATTGGGATACACTCAGAAGATTATACCCAAGCTCCTTGACAAAGTTTACCTTTTCAATGCTAAGCTTACCATTTGTGACCTTGCCCCTTCCTGAAAAGTAACCACTTTCATCTCCTCCAAAAGCAACTGGTCCTCCATCAATTCTCTCAAAGTTATGGAGTAGTGACCTATTGCCTGTCATGTGCCTGGAACAACCACTATCAATTATCCAGACATTCCTGTTTGTCTTGAGCTGTTCCTGCACAAAGAAAATGATTAGTTACATTTGGAAACCCAAGCCTTACTTGTCTTGGGCTCACTAAGTATAATAGAAGATAATGCAATAGTAATAATCCTATGGTTGTGCTAGAGGGATCTTCAGCAGTTGTTGATGGAGAAACTTCAGTCACTTGGTCTTTCTTAGACTTCCACACCACCTTTGGAGTCTTGGACTTCACCTTCAAAACCTTGGAAGCTTTTGGGACTTCACAAGTTTTGATGACTGAACCTTGGAAGATTCTGCAGTCACTGCAGCAGACTTCAGTGCTTCGGAAGAACTCCTTTCTTCCGAGACTAATTTTTCTTCCGAAGGTAATTTTCCATTTACCTTCTTCTTTGATTTTGAGCTTCCGAAGGAAACAGATTTTCCTTCCGAAGCTTGAATCTTCTTGAAACTCTTTGAAGTCTTTGTATTGGTCATATGGACAGTACTTTTAGGATTATATGGACAATCCTTAGCAATGTGAGAGGTACTTTCACACATGACACACAATATTTTCTTCTTCATAAGAGTCTCCTTATGAGAGCAAGACTGTCTTTGGTCACATCCCTTCTCCACCTTCATCTTTGTAGATGCTGAGACAGTTCTTTTGGGTTGTGAACTGTTCTTGGAGTTTGATGGTCCAGGCTGTGCAGTAGTGGTACACAACAGATCAGTCTTCTTCTTGGTACTGAGATGATTTGAACAAGAACCAGAACTCTTAGCTGAGGAGTTATGGTTAATGTCTTCAGTCTTTACTACTTTAAACCCTGCAGAGATAAAAACTTGTTTCTGCTTAGAATCAAAAGTAGCCTTGATCTCTTGAGCCTTCTTTGCCTTTCTTTTGCTTTTCCTGATCAAGTTCTTTCTCTTTGACTTGGTCATCACAATAGACTTCTTCTCCTCAGAAGGATAGTGGCCCTTAGTAGAATCCTCCTCTTTACTCTTCTCAGAGGAATTCTTCACTATCTCTTCTTCATCCTCTTCACTTATAGGATCTATGAGAGGAAGCTCATCTTCACAAGGGAACACCTAGGAGATCTTATAGACAAGATTGTGTGTGGAGGAGCTATCTTATTTGATCCCAGTCCCTATCTATTTTGATAACACACTTTGTTGTGAAGGGATGAGGATATCATGTTTTTGAAGGTCTCTTCTTCAAGAACACTCTTTTCTGCCCTTGCTTTGCTGATCACAAGCTCAGCCTGGCACTCAGTCAGCTTGGTTATGAGATCCAAGATTTGAGTCCTAAAATCTGTATGTTCATGTTTTAGTACTGAAATGGTTTTCTCTAAGTCCTATATCTTTAGCTTATTATCATTTTCAGACTTTCTAAAATCAGATTTTAAAATGTTTAAGGACTCAAGATCAGATCTCATTTCCAAGTTATAGGACCTATATCTGTTAACTTTAGCAATGTATTCAGGAGTACAGAGATGTTCCAATACCTTGGCTTCATCATGATCTGCCATTAGTGCTTGGTTTGGAGACGCATCTTCCACATGAAAGCTCCAGTCAAAGCCTCCTTCTTCAACAACAACAACAGCTTGTTGCTTTGGCTTCTCATTCTGAGGGGCTTTGTCAGTGTAGTTTGGTCTGGTTTTTGCTTGGCCACCATTTGTTATAGGTGCCTTACACTCTCTAGCAAAGGGGCCCATCAAGTTACAGTTGTAACACTTGACTTTGCTTTTATCCAAGCCAAACTTTCCACTGGTTGCATTGCTTGGAAACCTCCTTCCAGTTCTCTTGTAGAACTTCTTGGCTCTATGAGTGAGAAGAGCTATTTGCTGAACTATTTCCATATATCCCAGGTCATCTGGATGGATACAATCAAGGTCTTCAAGAGTGAAAAGAGAGTTGCCACAACTTTCATCAGAAGACACAAAAGCTTGAGAAGAGCTTGTCTCTTGGAATGTGCTTCCTTGAGAGTAGTTCTCCCTAGGTGTCTCTGGGAAGGTGATGAAAGGACCCTTTGGTCAGTTGTTAGGGTAGCATATGAGATGATGTTGGGGTTCTATGCTATCCCTTTCAACCACATGCAGGGCTGAACCCATTTGATTGTTGGAGTTGCCAGATGAACCTTGCATGTTCTTCTCTATCTGGTAGCCACTGAGAATCCCATATAACTCTGCCAGAGTAAGAGTTTTGATATTTTCAGTCCTCTTGATCACCACACAGTAGTATGTCCATTGCCTAGGAAGTGAGGACATGAACTTCCTTACAATGTCTCTGTTTTCAAGAGGAACTCCTCCATCCACAAGGGTATCCACTATCTCAACATACCTAAAGTATTGCTGAGTCATGGTTTCACCTGTTTTTAAGGTGAAGTTTTCATACTGCTGCTTCAGGAGATCCTTCTTGTTCTCCTTGGCTTCAGAAGAGCCTTCATACATCAGTTTTAGTGCATCCCACAGCTGTTTAGCTGTTTTGCACTTCTTGGATCCTCTGTACACAGAGTTTGGAAGGGCAGTTTGAAGAGCAGTCATGGCCTTTCTATCAATCTCTACTCTCTTCCTATCTTCATCAGAGTAGTTGGCCACATCTTTGGGGATCATACCAGCACCAGTAGCAGAAGGAGTGCTGGGTATGAAAGGTCCATTTTCAATAGATTCCCACATTCTTGAGTCTAGAAACCTGATGAAACCTTCCATTCTCATACACCAGGTATCAAAGTCATCAAGAGTGATCAGTGGGGACTTGTTCATGGTTCCAGTCTCCATATAAGTCTTTGAGATGGATGCCATTTTGAAAGTTTAGTATTTGTGTGTGTGAGGGATCTTAAGATGGTGAGATCTTATATCAAGAGCCTGAAATGCTCTTATACCAATTGGAGGACCGGTTAAGGGCTTAACAATTACAACACAACAACACAAAGAGGAGATTAACTAAACTTGATCAAACAGTAAACTGGATTAACCAAGATAATGATACAAAGAACACAAGTAATGATAGAGAGACAGAACAAAAGATTTGGGTTTCAAGGAGGCAGTATATTGCTTTCTCAAGTTCTATTACAAGTATTACAAAGCATAAAGAAAGATACTAGAACTTGGAATACTTATACTACAACCTACAGCCAGCTATACTTTGAAAGCCAGCTGGATACAATTGACTAGACACAAACAAAATCAATTGTAGTATCAAAAGGCATATCTGCCTTTTGACCTTGTGACTATGACATGCCATAGCTCACATCCTTATCTATTACAAAAAGGATAAAGTACATAAAGTAGAAAGTTACAGACTCAAGACCTCAATGTACAGTTACCAAAAGCATGGACCTTTTCACCAACTCATGTAAGTTGGTGACTTTACAGAGATGCAGCGGAAAGGTGTCCAGCTTTATGGAGCAGTACATCAGATAAAGCATGTTACTAAAAGTCTTCGGAAGAAATCTGTCTTCATAGGATGAAGCTTCGGAAGACTTTGTCTCTGAGGCTTCGGAAGACTTCATATTTGGCTACGGAAGATATTGGTCTTGGCTTCGGAAGATTTTACACTTAGAATATTTCTAGTGTATGGTGTAAAACTTCCAAAGCAATTCTTCTTCAGTACTTAGTGCATTATTTGCAGAGAGACATTGGATGTTTTGGTTTGCATCAGACTTAAAGGAATCCTTACACAAATGATCAACCAACATATTCTAAAACATTAAACACCATCAACTAGCAACCTAAAATGATTCTAACACAACATGTATGATCAACTCAAAAGATCAAACCAAACATATTAATAAAGTTACGCTTTCGGGAAAGTAACACCAACAACTAACATATAATCAATTTCAACCATTTATTCATCAATTTATGCCTAATCTAGTTCATAACAATCATATAAGCATAATAAACATCAACAAACCATCAAACTTTAATTTCTCAAGAGTTAAAGTTTCCTCTTATAGTATTGTATCAACGAGATGTTAATCCTATAAAATTCGTGCGTAATCCACGCAAACTAACAACAATACAATTCAACTAACATCATAGCCTGATCAAACAACATCCATTTCGTGATATCATGTTCCAATTGAACTTGCGTTTGTTCTAGCATCAAAATTCATGAAACTAGTTAGAAACTCATCTTAATCTCGTAAGTATCTAGATTGATACTAGCTAGGAATAAAGACTAAGAAAAATTGATAGAGAATTTTTGTTCATGAATCAAAATCGCAAGGGGAATGGGGATGGCTGTCTTAACCGCGCAAAGGGGGGGCTAGAGTTAGTTTTTGTTTAATGTTAAGTTTGGTAATTTTTACAAAATTAACCCTCATTGTTTAAACCTTATGAAAACTAACTTTTTACACTTTAAATAATTTTAATACATAACACGTGAATTCTTATTAACCACAACTATATAATTCATTTAATAAGCGCCACACATGAAATCATATATATCACATATTATCATGTTAGAAAGCGAAAACTGTAAAGAATACTTAAAATTCATAATAAATTATAAGTTATCATTAGTGAATCAATATTAATCATTATTAAGTTACCAACGTTTAACGACAACTAGTGTGTGCTAAGGACATGTATATGCAAAAGCTAAAGGTAATAACAAAGTTTTGGTAGCCAACAATTATAGGATATCATATTATCCCCATGATGAATTTTTATCCCAAAAATTATGTTACATGATTGTGTTACATCACTGGTCTACTGCATTGGCACAAAGAAATCATGAGTTGTCACATCATCCCCATGTTGAAAGAAATTTCGCCCCGAAATTTAATTGCTACCTTCACCGGCTGTCTTTGTCATTTTAAACAAATGAGAATACTTAAGCTTTATCTGATCCTCACGTTCCCACGTGAATTTCAGTCCATGTCGTAAGTTCCTGTGAATTTCAACTGTAGGTATTTTGCTTTGCTTAAAAGTCTCGACCTTGAGATCTATAATCTCAACTAGTTCTTCATTGAATCGGAGTTATTCATCTACGTGTAGTTCCTCGAGTGGTAAAACCGAAGTCTCATTAGATAGCACTTATTCAAGTTTGAGACATGAATAACATTATGAACTCCACTCAACGAGTCACGTAGATTTATTATGTACGCCACTGAACTGATTCTTTCTAGAATCTCAAACGCCCCAACATATCTAAGGTTAGGCTTGCTTCTTTTGCCGAATCGAATCACACCTTAACATGATTAGAGTTTTAGCAATACTTTATCCCCCACTTGAAACTCCAAAGGTTTCCTTCGCTTGTCAGCATAGCTTTTTTGACAATCCCGTGCCGAAGGCATACAGATTCCATATCTGCACGATCTTTTCGGTAAAATCATGCACCAATTTAGGGCTAGTCAGTTGACTATCACCAACTGCCGCCGAATAAGCCGATGATATTCAGTTTTGCCAGTGTGATAGCTATTGTTGTAAGAAAACTTCAGTCAAAGCTCGATAAATGAAAAATATCAGGGATGAAACATGATGATTTATGCAAATCTCAAAGGGGGGCTAGGATTAAAACAGGTTCGGGATATGAAAATACTAAGGTTTATCCTCCTCCTAGTACTTACTGTTATTCTTCTATGCATGTTCCTCATCCTTCTAATGATTTGATAATAGATACTAACAGTATGTCTGCAGGTTTAGAAGGTGTGAACACTAAGCACGTTCGTGAGGACTACGATTATGGACCGACTAGCGGGCTTGGATGCACTAGTCTTAGTACACCTGAATCTCAGCATTCTGTCTTAGATCATAAATAGTTTAAATTCTGTTTTTGTTTCAAGTCAATCTGTAACTGACACTGTCTCATCTTGTTATAGTGATGTTTCTATTTTCTCTTTAAACTTTGTGGATTGTAATGATGATACCTCTTCTGATTGTGTTAATATTGTGAATGATTCCACTGTGAAGAGTAACGAGAAAATTATAAATAATTGTTTTGAAAAATTCTTTTCTCACCCTATTCCATCTTTTACCCCAACAAATATTTCTTTATCAAGTGAAAGAATAACATCATCATCTGAGGCAAGTACAAGTGGTACAGTACTACAAGTATTTCAGATGAAAACTCATCTTCATTTGTAAATAATCATTCTTTAAAATCATGCTATTGTGATAGCTATTTCAGATGAAAATTCAGCAAATTCAGCAAGTGTGATAGCTATTGTTGTAAAATCATGTAACCTTAATGCCAGTGTGATAGCTATTGTTGTAAGAAAACTCTACCAAAGGTAAGTGAACTTCCTAGTTGTTCCTAAAATCAATTACACAAGCTCGTAACATGTCCTCCAGAGTTTGAAAAGTACCCTCACTTTGTCATTGGCAGCGCTCATGTCCAAACGTGGACCCAAAGATTCCTACAATGATTGCAAGAAATGAGATGTGAAACAAGCGTCACCATCTGAAATGATCAAAATTGGTACACCATGTCAAGAAACCATTTTATTAAGTAGATTCGAGTTAGCTTATCCATCATGTCATTTCTTTGGTTTCTAGGAAGTGAGCAGACTTAGTTGATCTATGATCACCCATATCATGTGACAATCGCTAGAAATTCTGGGTAACTTGGTGATAATGTTCATGGAAATCTACTCCCACTTCCACAAAGGAATCTCATGTTGCTATAGTAGCCCAGATGGTTTCTCGTATTCAACCTTCACCTTAGAGCAGGTTAAACACTTGCTCACATAGGAAGCTACATCCACCTTCATATTAGGCCACGAATAATGCACATTCAAATCATGATACATCTTGTAAGAACTAGGATGTATAGAGTACTTAGACTTGTGTGCTTCACTTCTAGCCAAGTCTCTTCGATTCTCATGCAAAGGTACCCAAAGCCTATCCATGAAATAACAAATCCCATCAGTTTTCACCTCAAATTCCTTGTCCATCTCATGCAGGGATTCAGATTCAAGATTTCCCTCTTTAAAGGCTTTCGTCTGAGCTTCTTTGATTTGTTTATGCAATTGAATACTGATAGTTAGTTGTAAAGCTTACGCCCATCAAGGTTTAGAAGTTTCCTTTCTACTTAAGGCATCGACGACTACATTTGCCTTTCCCTAGTGGTATTTGATAGCTCAATCATAGTCGTTCAATACTCCGACCCAGTGTTGCTGCCTCATATTTAACTCTTTTTACTTAAAAGTATGCTAAAGACTCTTTTGATCGGTGTATATGGTGCATCTGGTACCGTACAAGTAATGTCAATAGATCTTCAAGGCAAAGACCACTACAGCTAGTTCTAGATCATGGGTTGTGTAGTTCTTCTCATGCACTTTTAGTTGTCTTGAAACACAGGCTATTACTTTTTCATGTTGCATCAAAACACAACCAAGTCATTGGATAGAAGCATTACAATAAACCACGAAGTAGTCACTTCCTTCTAGTAATGCTAATATCGATGCACTACAAAGTTTCTGTTTCAACAACTGAAAAGATGCTTCTTGACTCTCTTCCTATTTATACGTTGTGACCTTATGAGTCAAATCAGTTAGGGGTTGAGCTATCTTAGAAAATACCTTAATAAAACGCCGATAATATACTGCCAGTCTAAGAAATTATCGTATGTCAATACGTGTCTTAGGAATTGATCAGTTCTTTATTGCCTCATCTTAGCATGATCCACATGGATTCCTTTTTTGTTAAAAATATGACCTAGGAATTGCACTTCACGAATCCCGAAATCACACTTTGAACTTTGCATACAGTTGTTCCCTTTTACGCAGTTCCAAGACTTGGCGTAAATGCTCCTCATGTTCCTCCTTGGTCTTAGAATAGATCAATATGTCATTGATAAACACAATAACAAACTGATCGAGGTAGGGTTTGCACACATGATTCATGAGATCTAAGAATACTACTAATGCATTAGTCAACCCGAATGGCATGACCAAGAATTCATAATGACCATAGCGAGTTCCAAATGCAACCTCAAATCAATCTTGGAATAATAACTTGATCCCTGAAGTTGATCAAATAGATAATCTATTGGACCATCAACAAGCATGATAAAGGATAACACTTGTCTTAAGCAACCAAACAAGTCCTAACATCCAAACAACCATATACTAACATCTAAACCTAAGTATTATCCTAGCACAACACTAATTATCATACATTTCTTTTACAGGTTTGTAGATAAAAGAAATTCTGACAAGTGTTGAGCAGATAAAGAAAGGTCCACATCGGATGAACAATAAGTCACAGTGGATGAAGACTTTGAAGAAATGTCCAAGTGCTGATAGCGGATGAACATGTCCACAGCGGATGCATATTTTCCATAAAGAATGACCAACATTCACAACTGATAACATCAACCAAAACATAAGTGTTCACAATGACAAACAACATTCATAGCGGACAACTTAGTCTATCGTCCATAGCGGTCAGTCTATCATCCATAGCGGATAGTTTATCATCCACAGCGGACAACACTTAGACTTAGGATTATATGTAATTTGTGTTTACATAAGGTTACTTTCGTAATTGTACATAGTATGTGCATAGGTTATAATTAGTCGTGTACCCTAATCCTTTGTAATCTTTTGAACAAGTTATCAATCAAACATGCAATTTATCATTCAGTGTATTGAACTACACAATCACACACACAAAAACAATCATAAAAACACACTAGATATCATGACTTTCATCATGGGTTTTTGCACCATGATGATTGTTTGTTGATTCATTCTTGAGAGATTGAAAAGGTCCTTAGAGGATCATCCTTGTTAGACAAACTCTAAGTTTGTTTGATTAAAATAGGTTGATTACACCATGTGATATCAATCAATAACTAGGTTCCAATCTGGATCAATCAATAAGGATCAAATTGAGCATTTATAGTCCAAAGTAAATAGGTTCAAAGTTATTGAAAGTGCTTTCTTGCATATCTTCAAAAGGATTGATCTTAACATACAATCAGGTGTGGGGTACATACATATCATTCAAATATACCCAAAGCATAATAAACACTCACAGTTTAAAACAATTATTAATACTGTAAGGATTCCTGAAGTCTGATGCAACCCAAAACAGCCTAAGTGTCTCAGCAGCATGCACTAAGTACTGAAGTGAAGAATGCTTCGGAAGTTTTACACAAAGCATTAGAAAATACTCTAAGTGTAAAATCTTCCGAAGCCAAGACCAATATCTTCCGAAGCCAAACATGAAGTCTTCCGAAGCTTCAAGACAAAGTCTTCCGAAGCCTCATCCTATGAAGACAGATTTCTTCCGAAGACTTTTAGTACACATGCTTTATCTGATGTACTGTTCCATAAAGCACCTTTTCCGCTGCATCTCTGTAAAGTCACCAACTTACATGAGTTGGTGAAAAGGGCCTTGCTTTTGGTAACTGTACATTGAGGTCTTGAGTCTTCAACTTTCCACTTTATGTACTTTATCCTTTTTGTATTGTATAAGGATTTGAGCTATGGCATGTCATAGTCACAAGGTCAAAAGGCAGATATGCCTTTTGATCCTACAATTGATTTTGTTAGTGTCTAGTCAATTGTATCCAGCTGGCTTTCAAAGTATAGCCGGCTGTAGGTTGTAGTATAAGTATTTCAAGTTCTTGTATCTTTCTTTATGCTTTGTAACACTTGTAAAAGAACTTGAGAAAGCAATATACTGCCTCCTTGAAACCCATACTCTCTTGTTCTGTCTCTTGCTTTACTTGTGTTCTTTGTATCACCTTTGGTTACCCAGTTCACTGTTTGATTAGAGCTTAGTTAATCTCCTCATTGTGTTGTTGTGTTGTAATTGTGTTTAAAGCCCTTAAACGGTCCTGCAATTGGTATCAGAGCTTTCCAGGCTCTTGATATAAGATCTAACCATCTTAAGATCCCTCACACACACAAAAGCTAAACTCTTCAAATGGCTTCCATCTCAAAGACTGATATGGAGACTGGAACCATGAACAAATCCCCACTGATCACTCTTGATGATTTTGACACCTGGTGCATGAGGATGGAAGGCTTCATCAGGTCTCTTGATTCAAGAATGTGGGAATCTGTTGAGAATGGACCTTTCATACCCAGCACCCCCTCTGCTACTGGTGCTGGTATGATTCCTAAAGATGTGGCCAACTACTCAGATGAAGATAGAAAAAGAGTAGAGATTGACAGGAAGGCCATGACTGCTCTTCAGACTGCTCTCCCAAACTCTGTATACAGAGGTTTTAAGAAGTGCAAGACAGCCAAACAGCTGTGGGATGCACTGAAGCTGATGTATGAAGGCTCCTCTGAAGCCAAGGAGAACAAGAAAGATCTTCTGAAGCAGCAGTTTGAGAATTTCACCTTCAAAGCAGGTGAGACCATGACCCAACAATACTTCAGGTATGTTGAGATTGTGGATACCCTAGTGGATGGAGGAGTTCCTCTTGAGAACAGGGACATTGTAAGGAAGTTCATGTCCTCACTTCCTAGGCAATGGACACACTATTGTGTGGTGATCAAGAGGACTGAGAACCTTAAGACTCTTACTCTTACAGAGTTGTATGGGATTCTCAGTGGATACCAGATGGAGATGAACATGCAAGGTTCATCTGGCAACTCCAACAATCAAATGGGTTCAGCCCTTCATGTGGTTGAAAGGGACAGCATAGAACCCCAGCATCATCTCATATGCTACCCTGACAACTCACAAAAGGGTCCTTTCATCACCTTCCCGGAGACACCAAGGGAGAACTTTACTCAAGGAAGCCCATTCCAAGAGACAAGTTCTTCTCAAGCCTTTGTGTCTGCAGATGAAAGCTGTGGGAATTATCTCTTCACTCTTGAAGACCTGGACTGTATCCATCCAGATGACCTGGAATACATGGAGATAGTTCAGCAGATGGCTCTCCTCACTCACAGAGCCAAGAAGTTCTACAAGAGGACAGGAAGAAGATTTCCAAGCAATGCTACCAGTAGTAAGTTTGGGCTGGATAAAAGCAAAGTTAAGTGTTACAACTGTAACCTTATGGGTCACTTTGCTAGGGAGTGTAAGGCACCTAAAGCAAATGGGGGCCAAACACAACCCAGACCAAACTTTACTGACAAAGCTCCTCAGGCTGAGAAGACAAAGCAACATGCTGCTGTTGCTGTTGAAGAGGGAGGCTTTGACTGGAGTTTTCAGGTGGAGGATGCTTCTCCAAACCAAGCACTGATGGCTGACCATGATGAAGCCAAGGTATTGGAACATCTTTGCTCCCCTGAATGCATTGCTAAAGTAAATAGATACAGGTCCTACAACCTAGAGATGAGATCTGATCTTGAGTCATTAAACATATTAAAATCTGATTTTAGAAAGTCTGAAAATGATTACAAGTTAAAGATAGAGGACTTGGAGAAAACCATTTCAGTACTAAAACATGAACATACAGATTTTAGAACTCAGATCCAAGATCTCATCACTAAGTTAACTGAGTGCCAGGCTGAGCTTGTGATCAGCAAAGCCAAGGCAGAGAAGAGTGTTCTTGAAGAAGAGACCTTCAAGAACATGATATCCTCATCCCTGCACAACAAGGTTTGTTATCAAAATAGACAGGGACTGGGATCAAATGAGATAGCTCCTCCACACACAATCTTGTCTGTAAGATCTCCTAGGTGTGGAACTTGTGAAGATGAGCTTCCTCTCATAGATCCTATAAGTGAGGATGATGAAGAAGTGATAGTGAAGAATTCCTCTGAGAAGAGTGAAGAAGAGGATTCTTCCAAGGGCCACTATCCTTCTGAGGAGAAGAAATCAACTGTGATGACCAAGTCCAAAAGAAAGAACTTGATCAGGAAGAGCAAAAGGAAAGCAAAGAAGGCTCAAGAAATCAAGGCTACTTTTGATGCTAAGCAGAAACAAGTTTTTATCTCTGCAGGTTTCAAAGTAGTAAGGACTGAAGACATCAACCAAGACTCCTCAGCTAAGAGTCATGGTTCTTGTTCAAATCATCTCAGTGCCAAGAAGAAGACTGAGCTGCTGTGTACCACTGCTGCACAGCCTGGACCATCAAACTCCAAGAACAGTTCACAGCCCAAAGGAACTGTCTCAGCATCTACCAAGATGAAGGTGGAGAAGGGATGTGACCAAAGCCAGTCTTGCTCTCAAAGGGAGACTTCTTTGAAGAAGAAAATGTTGTGTGTTATGTGTGAAAGTACTTCTCACATTGCTAAGGATTGCCCATACAATCCTAAAAGTACTGTCCACATGACTAAAACAAAGACTTCAAAGAGTCTCAAGAAGTCTCAAGCTTCGGAAGGAAAGTCTGTTTCCTTCGGAAGCTCCAAATCAAAGAAGAAGGTAAATGGAAAATTACCTTCGGAAGCAAAGTTGGTCTCGGAAGAAAGGAGTTCTTCCGAAGCACTGAAGTCTGCTGCAGTGACTGTAGATTCTTCCGAAGGATCAGTCATCAAAACTTGTGAAGTTCCAAAAGCTTCTAAGGTTTTGAAGGTCAAGTCCAAGACTCCAAAGGTGGTGTGGAAGTCTAAGAAAGACCAAATGACTGAGGTTTCTCCATCAACAACAGCTGAAGATCCCCATAGTACAACCATAGGATCTATTACTGTTGCATTACCTTCTATTACTATTAATGAGCCCAAGACAAGTAAGGCTTGGGTTTCCAAATGTAACTAATCATTTTCTTTGTGCAGGAACAGCTCAAGACAAACAGGAATGTCTGGATAATTGACAGTGGCTGTTCCAGGCACATGACAGGCAATAGGTCTCTACTCCATAATTTTGAGAGAATTGATGGAGGACCAGTTGCTTTTGGAGGAGATGAAGGTGGTTACATTTCTGGAAGGGGCAAGGTCACAAATGGTAAGCTCAGCATTGAGAAGGTAAACTTTGTTAAGGAGCTTGGGTACAATCTTCTGAGTGTATCCCAATTTTGTGATCAGAGTCATAACATGCTCTTTACTGAGCATGAGTGCATTGTTCTCAAGCCTGGTGTGGTCATTCCTCATGAGCATATCCTGCTCAGAGCCCCCAGGAAAGGGAACATGTACAAGATGGATTTGCAAGAAACATCTCCCTCTGGAGAAGTTTCATGCTTTCTATCTAAAGCAAATAGTGATGAGTCTTTCCTATGGCATAAAAGAATGTGCCATGTAAACTTTAAGAACATGAATAAATTAATTAAACATGATCTGGTAACTGGAATGCCAAAGAAAGAGTTTACAAGTGATGATCATTGTGTTGCATGCCTGAAAGGGAAGCAACACAAGGTATCTCACAAGCCTAAGGAAAAGAACTCCATCACTACTCCCCTACACTTGTTACATATGGATCTCTTTGGCCCCACCAGTGTAATGAGTTTAGGAAGGACCTCTTACTGTCTGGTGATCACAGATGATTTTACAAGATTCACTTGGGTCTTCTTCCTTAGAACTAAGGATGAAACCCCTGAGATTCTGAAGAATTTCATCTTAAAAGTTGAGAATCAATGTGATCACAAGGTCAAAACCATAAGATGTGATCAAGGAACTGAATTCAAGAACCAAATCCTTGATACATTTTGTGATGAAAAAGGTATTACAAGACAATATAGTGCTCCCAGGACTCCTCAGCAAAACGGAGTTGCTGAGAGGAGAAACAGGACACTTATTGAAGCTGCAAGAACTATGTTGTCTGACTCTAAACTGCCTATCACCTTCTGGGCAGAGGCAGTTAATACTGCTTGCTATGTGCAAAACAGAGTTTTAGTAGTTAAGACACATGGTAAGACTCCTTATGAACTTTGGCACAAGAGGAAACCTTTCATTGGTTTTCTCAGGTCATTTGGATGTCCCTGCACCATCTTGAATACCAAAGATCAAATTGCCAAGTTTGCTGAGAAATCAGATGATGGACATTTCATTGGATACTCTTCTCAAGCTAAAGCTTATAGAGTATACAATCTCAGAACTAGAATTGTTGAGGAGTCAGCCAATGTGACTTTCAATGAGCACACTCCTTGTGTGGCTGGTTCTGGTCCGGATTGGCTGTTTGATCTTGATTTAGTTACCAACTGTTTTAACAAATCTTGTGAGCATGTTTCAGGATCTGCAGAAAATCTAAATACAGGTGATCCTGATCCAAGATTTGAGCTAGGAAGACCTTCAACTCATACATCTTCAGCTCCAGTTGGAACTACTTCAGCAAATGAGGTTTCTATCAGCACAACAATGACAAATTCAGCTGATACATCTGGCATGCCTTCAAATTCCAGCTCAGAGGCCTCTCAACCAGATAAAGACACCTCACTTGTAGAAGACAACAATGGTGATGGTGATAGTGATCAGGAATTTCTTGATGCTAATAACCATACCATAGATGACAACATCAATGATGTCTCACACTCATTGGATCAAGTTAATCTTGATAAGTGTGATAATGTGGAGGGTGAATCTTCCAGACCAGATTTAAATTTCTCAAATTTAGATCTTTCTCAACAACTTGCTGTGATCCCTCAGCTAAGGATCCACAAGTCTCACCCCACCACAAACATCATTGGAGATGTTGTCACAGGGGTAAGAACAAGAGGACAAACCCATGAAGCAAATGTTTGTCTTCACTCTTGTTTCTTATCTCAGATAGAGCCCAAGAAAGTTGATGAAGCTCTAAAGGATGGAAGTTGGGTTGAAGCTATGCAACAAGAGCTGCTTCAATTCAAAAGGCAGAAAGTTTGGAACCTTTGTCCTCTTCCTCATGGGAAGACTACCATTGGAACCAAATGGGTTTTTAGAAACAAGAAGGATGATAGAGGAATCATCATCAAGAACAAGGCAAGACTAGTTGTTCAAGGATACACACAAGAAGAAGGGATTGACTACACTGATGTCTTTGCTCCTGTAGCAAGACTAGAAGCTGTTAGGATATTCCTGGCATTTGCTGCATCCAAGAACTTCAAGGTCTACCAACTTGATGTAAAGTGTGCTTTCTTATATGGAGTGATTGATGAGGAGGTTTATGTCAAACAGCCACCTGGTTTTGTAGACCCTGATCATCCTGATTATGTCTGCAAGCTTGACAAAGCTCTTTATGGGCTGCATCAGGCACCCAGGAAGTGGTATGAGACACTATCTGAGTATCTTTGTAAGCATGGATACAGAAGAGGTACTATAGATGGAACTCTCTTCATCAAAGGACAGGGAAATGACTTATTGCTGGTTCAAGTATATGTTGATGACATCATCTTTGGTTCAACTAATCCAAAGCTCTGCAAAGACTTTGAGAAGCTGATGAAAGACAGATTTGAGATGAGTTCAATGGGAGAACTCAACTTCTTTCTGGGAATTCAAGTGAAGCAGGTTGAAGATGGCATCTTCATAAGTCAGTCAAAGTATGTTCAAGACATACTCAAGAGGTTCAATATGACTGATTGTAAGATTGCTAAGACACCCATAGCCAGAAACCACTCCCTTGGTCCAGATCTTGAGGGGGAGTGTGTAGATGAACACTTATACAGGGCTATGATTGGGTCTCTTATGTATCTTACAGCTAGCAGGCCTGATATCATGTTTGCTACATGTATTTGTGCAAGATATCAAGCCAACCCTAAGATGTCTCACTTAATCACTGTGAAAAGGATTTTAAGATACCTCAAAGGTGCTTCAACACTTGGTCTATGGTATCCAAAGAATCCAAATTTCAATCTGTATGCCTATACAGATAGTGATTATGGTGGTTGCAATATGACTGCAAAGTCTACATCTGGGGGATGTCAATTCCTTGGTGGAAGGGTGGTCTCATGGCAATGCAAGAAACAATCCTGTGTGTCTGCATCAACTGCTGAGGCTGAATACATTGCTGCTGCAAGCTGCTGTGCTCAAGTGCTTTGGATTCAAAATCAGATGCTGGACTATGGATTTAACTTCAAAGAGACTCCTATCCACATAGACAACAATAGTGCTATCTCTATCACTGAGAACCCTGTGCAGCACTCAAGGACCAAACACATCAACATCAGGTATCATTTAATAAGAGATAACTATGAAAAAGGATTAATTAAACTAGTCAAAGTTCATACAGATGAACAATATGCTGATCTGTTCACAAAAGCTTTTGATGAACAGAGATTTAAGTATCTGATATCAGCTATTGGGATGATTAACTTTGAGTAGACTTTTTATTAAAACTAATTCTAATTATTTCTTCTTAAAATATGTGTGTCCTAAGTTGTCTAGTTCATCACTTTCATAAGCTCATGTTTTCTTTGGATGTAAAATTCTTTGAAGACTTTCCTTAGATTCTTGAAAATTTTTGATACTTCGGAAGATAAAATTTTATCTTCGGAAGAAAAACATGTCTTCAAAATAAATAACTGTCTAAGAGATTTTACCTTCGGAAGAAGTCAAATTCATCTTCCGAAGCTTAAAATTCTTATCTCAGACACTTATTTATTTTTAAGGACCTTTTCTTCCGAAGCAAAATTAACCTTCGGAAGCTTTGTTTATTTCTATACAAAGCATTCAAGGGTTTATTTCTCTTCCGAAGCATAAATCTTCAAGACTCTCAGGAAAATCTTCCGAAGCCATTTTAGCTTCGGAAGCTTTTTCAATCAAAACTTCCGAAGACAAATAAACTTCGGAAGCTTTTCGAATTCCAAGAAAACTACTTTTTGAGCAAAAGTAAACTACCTTTTCAGAGGTGGGACCGACTTTCGGATTTCAAAGTTTATCCTCTTTCATTAACTTTGGTTCAAATCCCTTTTCATATAAATACCCAACGGTTCCCCCTCTTTCCCACTATCTTCCTCAATTCTACTGTTTCTCTAACCTAATTCTCTAAACCGCCTTTGCTTTCTACCTTTCTTCACCCTTAAGCTTCTGAAATGGCCAACCTTAACCGCAGAAACAACCCTGATTTCTCCATGCAACTACACAGGCAACATAATCAAGTTGCTCTGTTAAGCTCTGAGAAAGATGCAAGTTTCTCAGAGATTTGCCAATTCTTGACTCTGTCAAACTATTTCACCTCCCTGACCATTGATCCTACTCTATATGAGGATCACTTGCTTGAATTCTGGAAGACCTGCCAAGAGGTCATTATGGATGGGGAGAAGGCACTGTCTGCCACAGTGCAAGGGAGGACAATCTTCATCACTCCGGCCATCATTAACCAACATCTACAGCTGGATGATGAAGAAGGTGAGGTGTCCTTCCCAAAAGAAGCTGTTAATCATTCTTTTGAGCAGATGGGCTATGAGGGAGATTTCTCTGTAAAGACCTTTAGGAAAGGGAAGGTCTCATCCCAATGGAAATTCCTGCTCCATGTGGTTATCCACAGCTTGTCAAACAAGCATGGTGGATGGGACCAGATTCCTGAGGATCTCTCCTTTATAGTTCATGGAATGGTTCAGGGGGTCAAGTTCAGGTATTCACAATTTGTTTATACTAATTTACTTGCAAACTTAGACTCCTTAGAGTATTACATGTTTCCTAGATATGTTCAACACATTCTCAACTGTGAACTGGGCTCACAGTTGAGGGAAACAGGTAATATTCTTAAATTGGGACAGATGAAGCCCGGCATCTTTAAAATAATGAAGAAGCCAACTGTAGGCTTCTCTGGGGTAGAAACAGCCCTAGTCCCAAAAATGTTAGAGCTCATTGCTCAAGGTGACAACCTAGCAACACAAGCTAGTGTTGAACCCACACCTCTTTTGTCCTTACCATTAAAAAGACCAGAAATCACCCTCACCTACCAAAGAAAATCCAAACGAACCCCTGCTCAGGCTATTGAGTCTGTGCAGGCCCCCAAATACTCAACCTTACAGGAAGAAGTGGACACTAGAGCTCCCACTTCTCCTGAGGAGCAAACCACTCCCATTACTTCACCTATCAGGGCTGAGGTTCCTCAAGCTCACCCTGATGAGCTCAATAGCCCAACAACCTTAAGCCTTCACTCTGAGTCTCAACACTCAAGTGGACAACCTTCAGGGGACAGCTACCATCCCCAGCCTTTGGATCTCAACCAACCAATTCCCAACCTATCCTTTTACACTGATGAAGACTTAGGATTCAGTGAGTACCATGAGTCTCTCTTCTCCTCCCCTACTCAAAGAGAGATGAGTACCTCTGACTCTCCTCAGTCTATCCCCCATCAGTCACCTATTACTGAGGTGGACACTTCTGAACCTGTTCAGGATGTCCATATGGAAGAGGCTCTCACTTTTGAAAGTGATTACATCATTAAGACCTCAACCATGGCAACTCAGCCCATTGGCATCTCAACTGAGGCTGCCAGTGAGCAGAGGAAAACCAGCAGCCAAGAAACTCAAGCTGGTGGTGAGAGAGAGGACTTTGGTCCAATCATCTCATCCCCCAATGAATCTTCTGATGAAGATGAGGGGAATTTGAGACTAAAGGTGCAAAAACTGTCAAAAACATGCACCTATTTAGTCTCTAAGGTTAGTCACTTGGAATCTCAGGTGACTACCCTGCAAAACAGGGTCAATGATCAGCAACTCCAGATTTCATATCTGCAGGAAAAACTAGCTGGGAGACCTTTAAGGAGAGCTCAACCAGGAACACAAGAACCTGTGGAAGTGATTGACTTATCCTCCAGCTCACCTATGCAAGTGGGTGATGCTACCAAAAAGGGGGAGAAAGTTGTTACAACCACAGAACCTGGGAGTTCTTCAGAGAGAATGGACATAGAGGACTCACCATCCTCACTTGCTGTTGTGCATTCTCAGCAACTTCCTCAAGTTCACATTAATGTGGACTCTATAGACTCTCTCATCAGGAGTCTCTTTGAGGAAGGTATACCAAGGGCTGTCTCATCTCCACCACTAGGAACTGGCAATCACATCATAAGGTGGAGGTATGATGATGACAGGAGAGCCCTTATACTTCAAAGAGTTCAAGGCCAACAAGAAGTTTTTCAATTCCAAAGCCTGAGCTTTTATGAAAGACTGGATTTAGTCAACTTGCCACTTGTCAATCCAAGCAATTCAAGACAAGCTGACAGGCTGGCTCAAAGAATCCAAGACAGGATCCTTGCAGAGTTTACTCTAAGAAGGAGACTTAGGGAATCAGGCAATGTCATCGGTCAACTGGATGTTGAGGTGGACCCTAAGATTAGTTTCATAGGGGAAACCTTGACTGAAGGCCCAGTGACAGAACCTGAGACCCCTGTCTCATCATCAACAACTGCTGCTGAGGTCCAAACTCCATCTGAGACACCTGCTGGTGAAGGTGTTTCTCAGCCTCTCTCTGGCCAGAGCATGGAAGCTACTCCAAGCAATGAAGGCCAAGCCTCAATCCACCCTGAGTCACAAAGGTCTGTTGGTGACAAAGGGAAAAGGATAATGACTCCTGAGGAAATTGAGGAGGAAGAGAGAGAGAGGAAAAGGAGACTAAGGGGAGAAAGTTCCACTGGGTCATCTAGCTTCATGCAAGCTGCAATCAGGGCTGCTCCCAGACCAAATACTCAAGATGATGAGTTAAGGGCAGTCAGGATTACCTACTTACAGACCAGGAACTATGACATTGATGAAATCATCTCCCTCCCCTTAGAAGAGTTAAATGAACTGGCTGACAGGGAAGTGTCAAGAGAGTTGAAGGAGAAAGAGGATGCAATGATACTTCTCCAACTCAAAGAGGAGAAGAGACAGAAAAGACTTTACAAGCATGCTCCTACTCTCTCACCAGTTCAAGAAAGTCCTGCACAGGAAGATGTGGCTCCACAAGAACCTCAGGTAGATAAAGAAGAAGATAGGATCAAGATGATCAACTACCTGAGTGCCACAGGCTTCTATCAGGCAGATGCACTTCTTCCCTTGTCCTATGACTTCATTGAGTTCGAGTATCTAAAGCAACTTGAGCTTGAGTTAGTCAAGGAAAGAAAGACAACTAAAAGGAAGCTAAGGGAAGAAGCTGCAAAGTCAAGGGCCATCATTCAAAAGAATGCAAAGAAGTCTGCTGACAGACAAAGAATGGTGAGCTTCTTGAAGCTGTATGGATTCTCCGGAAGGAGACTTGGCCCCATGTCTCTATCCACTATGGATGAGCATATTAGGGTGATCAAGCAGAAGATTAAAAGTGGAGAACTTATTGACTTGCACTCTCTTCCAAGTCAAGTCCCACCTGAAGTGGAGGTCAAGTTTGAACAACCAGAGACACCTCAACCAGCACCTCCAGCTGAGCCTCAGCAAGCTTCATCTTCTGATCCTAGGCAGGGTCAAACTCCCTCTCCTTCTGAACCTGTGAGGGAGGAACACCCAACTGAGAAAGACACTGATGATCAACATGGTGCTGCAGACCAGTCTTCTCAGTTAAAGACATCCAAGAGGAAGAAGAGGATGGCTTCTAAACCAAAGACTAAGAAGAAGAAGCCAAAGTCATCTACCTCTGCACCTCAGGCTGAATCAGATCAACCTGAGGAAGTGCATGATGAGGCAGCCCAATCAACTCCTATTCAAGTGGCTCCTCTAACTAGTGAGACACCCATCTTGTCCTGGACTTACTCTACCAATCCAGAAAGATGGACTGTTATCAGAGATCAAGGTGTTGAGAATGTCTACTCATGGCAAGACATAATCAACTTACCTCTGCATGATCTCTTTGAGATGAGAAGATACTATGAAAGTCTTGATGATCCTGACCATCTCATGAAGAAAGGAATGGTCCTGATTGTACTGAAGACTACCAACATTTGAAGATCTTCCAAGTGTTTTGGTAGCATCAGCCTAGGGGGAGTTTGTAAGGATTCCTGAAGTCTGATGCAACCCAAAACAGCCTAAGTGTCTCAGCAACATGCACTAAGTACTGAAGTGAAGAATGCTTCGGAAGTTTTACACAAAGCATTAGAAAATACTCTAAGTGTAAAATCTTCCGAAGCCAAGACCAATATCTTCCGAAGCCAAACATGAAGTCTTCCGAAGCTTCAGAGACAAAGTCTTCCGAAGCCTCATCCTATGAAGACAGATTTCTTCCGAAGACTTTTAGTACACATGCTTTATCTGATGTACTGTTCCATAAAGCACCTTTTCCGCTGCATCTCTGTAAAGTCACCAACTTACATGAGTTGGTGAAAAGGGCCTTGCTTTTGGTAACTGTACATTGAGGTCTTGAGTCTTCAACTTTCCACTTTATGTACTTTATCCTTTTTGTATTGTATAAGGATGTGAGCTATGGCATGTCATAGTCACAAGGTCAAAAGGCAGATATGCCTTTTGATCCTACAATTGATTTTGTTAGTGTCTAGTCAATTGTATCCAGCTGGCTTTCAAAGTATAGCCGGCTGTAGGTTGTAGTATAAGTATTTCAAGTTCTTGTATCTTTCTTTATGCTTTGTAACACTTGTAAAAGAACTTGAGAAAGCAATATACTGCCTCCTTGAAACCCATACTCTCTTGTTCTGTCTCTTGCTTTACTTGTGTTCTTTGTATCACCTTTGGTTACCCAGTTCACTGTTTGATTAGAGCTTAGTTAATCTCCTCATTGTGTTGTTGTGTTGTAATTGTGTTTAAGCCCTTAAACGGTCCTGCAAATACCATGCATGAGTTTAAGTGGAAAACAATATCTTCAATCAAAATTGTATTAATCTATGTCTTTTCTTAGACCCTTCAAATCAACTCAATGAGGACTTTAGACTAGTATGATCTCATGGCATGTGAATATGATTCATGCAAAAGCATTCAAACCATGCATTAGTTAGTTAGATGAAGTGTCAATCCCCCCGGGCCCAAATAACTCAATTTTCTCCCATGAAAATTTGTGTCAATGGATTAGTTCGATTTAAAACTTGAGATAATGGGTGTAACTGGAAAAAAACTTTAAGTATATGTTAATGAAGTTGAATTTACCAAGTTCTGAGGAGTTGGTGTCCAGTTATGTTTAAGTGCTGCATATATGTTTCCTCGAGTCATATTTTCTAAAAGAACCAAGGCCAATCCAAATTGCTCATGTAAAGATCTGCTACAGAACGAATACGATATATATATATATATATATATATATATATATATATATATATATATATATTATATATATATATATATATATATATATATATATAGATATATATATACAACACATATATACATATATATATCTATATCTATGTATATATATATCTATATATCTATATATATATATATATATATATATATATATATATCTATTCTATATTATACCTAAATATATATACATAAATATATATATACATATCTATATACATATGTATATATATATATATATATATATATATATATATATATATATATGTTGGGCGCGTGTTTTATAAGACGAAGAACAAAAATGACATGTAAAAATGCGTGTTATTTTATCTACAAATTTTATAAAATGCGAAATAATATTTATGACACGCGAAAATGCGTATTATCTTTCTTTGCACATCATCTTTGCGCAACATCTATTAACATATTTGTAATAGTGATCGGTTATATAGGCACTATAGATGGAAATCAAATCAAGAAATCATACACGTGTACACAATTTAAATTCTTAATGCACACATACGAGAAGACAATGACAAATAGGAAAACTAGATGGGATGCCACTTCCCGGAGAAGTTCATCTGCCATAGTCAGTATCATTGCAAGGAGGCCATTTAATTTTGCTACTCAAAATCTTAATGGGATGATGTACAACTTAATAGAAGTCAGAAACAAAATTCATATGTACCCAAGATTCCTCAAATTGATCATTAATGATTTGCTCCCTAACATTCAAAGAGAAGGTGCTTTCTTTGAACTTGTTCGTTTTAATGAACATATGTGTTAGACTTAACAAGATCATTGAAGGATAATGCCTGTCGTAATCAATCAATCATGTTCTAACAATCGAACAACCATTTACTAACATACAATCATGAGTAACATTCAAATCATACACTAATTATTGTTTATATTTCCTTTACAGATTTTGTAGATAAATAAATTTTGCAAGGGTTGGCAGCGGATGAGGATAAGCCCACAGCAAATGGCTAGCTGTTAGCAGCGGATGAAGTATGAAGAATTTCCAAGTATAGACAGCGGAGGAACAAACCAACACAGCCAATGTAGTCTAGAATGGATGTTCAATATCCATAACGGATGAACACTCTACAATGGACAACTACAAAGCAAACATCCAAGTGTTCATAGCGGACAACAAAGTGTTCACAATGGACAATAAGTGTTCATAGCAACAACTCATTCATTTTCCACCGTGGACATACAAACATCCACAACGGACATATCGTCATTCACAAGGGAGAACACTTAGACTTAGGATTATATATAATTTGTTTTTACATAAGGGTACTTTTGTAATTGTACATAGTATGTGCATAGGTTATAAATAGCTGTGTACCCTAATCTTTTGTAAGCTTTGGAAAAAATTATCAATCAAACAAGCATTTTCAATCATTCATACCATACAAACACATAATCACACAATCATACACACACATTAGAGATCATATCACATATCATGGGTTTCAGCACCATGTTGTTTGAGTATTTATTTATTGTTGTTTGAGAGATTAAAGAGGTCCTTGGGGGATCAACCTTGTTTTCAAGAACAAAGTTGACTCCATCAATGTGTTTAGTAGAATCAAGTCAAGTATATACCAAGGTGATGAAGTACCAGTGCCACCTCATATGATCAACCATGATCTTCCTGTTCCTGATATGTACATGAGGATACTAGGTCAAGGGGAACCAAACATATTGTTTCAAAATGTTATTCATCAAGCACCCATCATCCAACAAGCCCTAGTTATTAAACAAGAGGTTCTAATTATTCATGAAGAAGAAGAACAAGTTCATGAAGAAGCTCAAGAACAAGATCCTATTCGTTTTGAGCATAACATTCCTTTGCCTCCAAATAGCCCCTTCAACTCAGACCAACAAACATTATCATCATTGATCAGAGACCTTGATGCATCAATGGCTGAAACTAATCAACATCAAGAAGAAATTAGAACATCATCTATGTATCAAACAGAAGAACCTGCTGTCAAGATCATCCTATTACTCAATCTGAGCATGTTGAAACAGAAAATCAATATACATATTAAGGAGGAGATTGAATACTCAAATCTGTATATATACACTGAATATAATGAGTTGATTGAAAAATCAAAGATAGGGGTGAAGAAACTAAAAGAGAAAATTAAAGCCAAAGTTGATGAAATACAGAAGCTTGAAGTTGATCAAAAAGCTTAGAAGCTGATTGTTCAATTCCTACAACAACTAAATCAAACAAGAAGTGAAGTAAAAGCAAAATCTAAGAAAGTAGACATTGCAAGGCTTGATGTAGCATATTTGACCAACCAAACAAAAGCAAAGGATGATGAAATAGATACACTGAAAAGAATTATCTCTAAAAAAGTAGAAGAGACTAAACGATTGAATAGAGAGTTAGATGTTGTTGAACAACAAAGATTAGATGAAGGAGATAATGACCAATCTGAGGGTCATGAATATGAGTTGAAAGAAATGAGCACTAAACAGGCTTTTAATCCTTTTCAAACAGAAACAAGGTCTCATTAACAACAGACAGACTAGTCAATTAATGTCTCGGAGCAAAGATACACAATGCATCATTGTTTAGTGAGGTTAATCTGTTTGAGAGCATACATTATTCACCAATTTTAAGACAAAATTTCTATTAAGAGGATCTTTAATAGCAATCACAGAAAGACATTATTGCTCTAGACACACTGACAAAAGGATAAAAAGAATTAATAAGAAAGTTTGCTGAATCACTGAGATCCCAAACTAAACAAGAAACACAACAGGAACCATCATCTTCAAGCCTAGCTTCAAAACTTATGAAATGAAAAGAAAAAGGCAATACCTAGCAGCATTAGCTAAAGGGAAAGAAAAGGTGATTGAACACGATGAGCATGAATTACCTCCCATGAAACTGTTAAAGGTGAAGGATGAACCAATAGATGATGATGAATTCAAACAGAAACAATCAGAGTTTATAGATATGGAAGAATAAGAAATAGATCAAACTTAAAAACCAATCATTATTTCTGATTCTGAAGAAGAAAAAGAAGATGTACAAAGTATGATGCCTAATGATCCTAAAACACTTATAGCTATTGAGCTAACCAATAAAGGATTTCAGTATGATTTATTCATCCACCTGAACATAACTAAGGTTAAAGATATTCTTAAAGACTTTCAAGAGATGTTGAAAAATGAATATGAGCAAACTTATAAAAGATACAAGGAGCTCAAGATTCAACAAGAATTCTAGAAGAATCTGCCTAAGGATCCACAAATAAACAAAATGACTTAGCAAGGGTGTGTTGGAAGGATCCTGGCCCAGATGAGAGACTTAGCAAGGGTGTGTACAAGAACATGCTCAAAAATACTCTAAAACCTCAGATCATCAAACCACACACTGCCTTTGAACTGTCAACTTATCATCAAGCACCACCAAAACTACATCCCATTAAGGAACCAAAACAGTTTATGCCTCATAGACTCTAGCCAGAGGGAAATGAAGTAAGAGAAATGATTAATGAGAATATTAACTTTGTAAAGTTGTATGATAGAATCACTCTTACAACATCAGCCAATGAAAGAAAGATAGTAGCATGGAAATATGATAAGGTGTGGGAAGTTGTACTAAGAGATAGACTTGATCTTATGCAGTTGAGAATGGTTAATCATTCAAACAATTCAAGGAGAGCTGACTTCTTTAACATCCTCAGATCATACATGAACAGGCAGCATCATGAAATAAAGAAGGAAGCAGACGGAGAAGACAAACTTCACGTTGATAGACTAAGGAGATAACAAAGACAAGCAGGCAAACAACAAATCCAACATGAAGGCAAAGATGAAAGCCTAGACACTGAATTGCTGAATAGAGTTGGATATACTTTGAGGCCAACTGATTTGAAGCTAATCATGAAAAAGATAAAAGGCAATCAGTATAACCACCCAATCACCAAATAGTACTATGATGAGAATCACTTTGAATTTTTGTTGGAAAGAAAGTTAGAAAGAAAAGATGTTGAAGATATAAGGACTTAAATCCTGTTGAGATTAAATTGTTGCATCCTTCTTATGTATCATTCATGAAGACCAAGTCATTCCCTTCTATTCAAGATGTACGTTGGAAGGGTGACTGTTGTTATTTCATACATATGTTGAGAATCTTAGGCACGATGTATGTTAATGCTACTATGAAGCAAAGGTTAGAGACAAATCAGCAGACATTAACTCATATTGAAGGAACTACAAGCCTGAAGATCTCATTAAACAACAATTTGAATGTGATGAAAGAAGATCATGTTGTAACCACTTTGGTTAGTAACATTAAAGTTCAAAGCCTGGATCAATTAACTATTAACTCTTGAACAAATGCTTCAATTGCCAATCACCTATGCATACAAGGATCAAGAAAATGCTATTGAATACTTCACTGAGCACATAGTCAACAGCTTGAATGTTCTCAAAGTTGTACCATTACCTCAACAAGCAGAACAAGCAGCACAAGATCAAAGCGTTGAAAAAGAGATTCAAGATCCTATCCAGTCATTAGCAACAATGCAAAAGAGTCAAGATAAAGCAGGCCCTTCTCATTTATAATAAAGGTTCACTAACAAACAATCAAGTAGATCAAAACAACCACATAGCATACATAACATGAATCAAACATTTGCAACATCATTCAATCAAACATAACATTATTCAACCATACATCACGTCAATTAATCATACATATGAATCATATAAGACAAATCAAACTGTTTACACATATGTAATCAATAAATCATCTAATCATTCAATTAGTTAATTAGTCCATCATAATCATCAATCATCTAATCAAACATAATCATTCATAACTAGTTAAACAACCAATCAATCAACAAACAAGTATAATAAATCATGACTAACAAACAAAAAACATTAACAATTCAACATATAAAGATTAGTAGCATCATCCATAAGGGGATTATTTTTGGACCATCGACAAGCATGATAAAGGATAATGCCTACCTTAATTAACCGAAAAACTCCTAACATCCAAACAACCATACTAACATCTAAACATAACTATTATCAAAACACAATACTAATTAACATTTACATTTCTTTTACAAGTTTTGTAGATTAAAGAAACTTTGGCAAGTGTTGATAGCGGATGAAGAAAGGTCCACATCGGATGAAAAAGAAGTCACAATAGATGAAGACTTTGAAGAAATGTCCAAGTGCTCACAGCGGATGAACAAGTCCACAGCTGATGAACATGTCCATAGCAGATGCACATTATCCACAACGGATGACCAACATTCACAATGGACAACATCGATCAAAACACAAGTATTCGCAGCGGACAAACAACATTCATAGAGGACAAGAGAGTATATCATCAACCGTGGACAGTCTATCATCCACAACAAACTGTTTATCATCCACAGCGGACAACACTTAGACTTAGGATTATATGTAATTAGTTTTTACATAAGGGTACTTTTGTAATTGTACAAAGTATGTGCATATGTTATAAATAACCGTGTACCCTAATCCTTTGTAAGCTTTTGAATAGATTATCAATCAAACAAGCAATTTATCATTTAGTGCATTCAATCACACAATTTCATAAACACACACTAGAGATGATGACTTTCATCATGGGTTTCTGTACCATGATGATTGTTTGTTGATTCATTGTTGAGAGATTGAAAAGGTCCTTGGAGAATCATCATTGTTAGACAAAATCTAAATTTGTTTGATTAAAAAAGGTTGATTCCATCATCAACAATGATAGGTAAAGGGCATCGGTTCTTAATCGTAACCTTGTTCAACTCTGTAAAATTGATACAAATACGAAATTTGCCATCCTTTTTCTTAATAAAGAGAACATGGGATCCCCATGGTGATGAGCTTGGTTGGATAAATCCTTTATCCAACAGCTCTTAAAGCTCTGTCGAAAACTCCTATAGTATGTTTGCTGCTAACCGATAAGGTGCTTTCCAAATTGGAGCTGCTCCGGGGGTCAAATCGATCTGAAATTTAACATGACCATGAGGCGCTAGTCCAAGTAAATCTTTTAGAAACACCTCCAGAAAATCACAAACTACCGGAATATCCTCTATCTTCTTTCCCTCGTGATGCTTATTAGTCACAAGGGCTAACATGGCTAAGCGACCTTTGCGTAACCACTTCTACACTTTCATAAAAGATATGATGCCTATTACTGCAACATTCTTCTCGCCCTTCACCAAAAGGATTTCTCTACCGAAGAGAGGAATATGAATGATCTTCTCACGATAGATGACTTCCGCCTGCTTCTCGGACAACCAATCCGTGCACCACCACATCAAACTCCCAAATTTAATAGGCATAAGATCAATGTCGAACACATGTCCAGATAGTTCTATCTTACAACCCTTAAGAATATGCATAACATGAATTTTCTTATGATAAGCTAATTCTATGGTGTACTTGGATACCAACATAGAAGGACTATGATTTAAGAGACAACTAAACTTAGTAGAGATAAAGCTTTTATCAGCTCGGTATCGAACAGAGCAGTAGCATAAGGACCATTAAAAGGAAAATTTCCAATAACAGTAGTAGGGTCATTTTGAGCCTCACCTGAATCCATAGCGAAGGCTCTTCCCTTAGCGCAACCATTTTTGCCACCATTGTTCCCGCCATTGTTACAGTTGTTGTCACCATTCCCATTGTTGTTGTTTATGTTTTTCTTCCCATAATTTCCAGCACCATTACCATTTCTCTTTAACTAAGGGCAATTCCTCTTATAGTGCCATTCATTTCCACACTCGAAGCAATTTTTAAGTGTGTCTTGCGTCTGCTGAGGCTTCTTCATCAACTGACCACGACAACCTTAGGCTGTGTGCCCTACTTTCCCACACTGTTGGCATCGAAAGTTATCCACCTTTCGGTGTGGTGATAGTTGCATTTGTTACACTTTGATATTTCCCAACGTATCCGCTTTGTACTTGAGTTGATGAGAATGATTGATTGAAGTTCCAATTGGTGTCGAACTTTCTTCGTTACGGTTGTTGCTGGGCTGATTATTTGATGATGACCCTTGTTTCCAGAACCATCGCACTTATGCTTATTATCAGGCATGCTCACCAGCACGCCCCGTTTGGGTAACTTACCTTGTTCCACCACCTGATTCGTCAGCTTGTGAGCCAACCAAATTCTTGTTGGATAGTTGGGGGGTGTTAGAGGCAGTCACCATGCTTTGAATTTCGAGCACAAATCCTTTAAAGCTCAATTCTCTTGTATGGATGATCCTCTTTTATGCTTGATCCTCTTGTATGGCTGGTGGTGTAGGCCTCAATTTCAGACCCTTCTATTTTCAGCTTCCAGAAATTTGCATCCACCTTCTGTACTTCATCGCGAGAACAATACGCCTCCATCATCATGGTCTTGAATTCATTCTATGGCAAAGCATTGGCCATCGCCTGACCTAGAATTTGGACATGGACATTCTACTAGTATTAGTGTGGCATACTTCACTTGGTCTGCCGCCGAACACTTGCACTTCGCGAAGACCGATTTGGTCTTCTAGAATCATCTCATTAGTCCCATGGCCTTCTCGGCTCCACTATAAGTGTACGGCTTGCAATCCATAAACGCTTTGTATGTGCACGTTGGTGTCATTAGTTAACAATTTGAAATGTTAAGTCTAACAATTTGATGGAATATTCGGGTAATTGATTACCAAGTTCACCGTTTACCTCCAAGCTGTGTAGCTTGTGCATTAACTGCTGCCTACACATGGTCGTTGATGAGAGCTGCATTAACAGGGGTCATATTCACAGCGCTAGCACCACGACCACGACCTCTTCCAAGTCCGTCCATTTTTCACTTTACATTCACAAATAAAAAAATGGGTAACATCCAACATATTAATCTCATTTAGGTACTAAAAATATTAAGAAATAATGAATTCATCATAACGATAACATTTATAACCAAATAAATAAGTTGTGATAAATAAATTGTAAGTAACTCATAAAATATCCAATCAGTGTAAAACTTTGAGGTTTTTTAGTTGGGTGGGAAACAACCCTTCCCACATAGGTTAAGAAAATAACACTATGTAGTCCAAGATAGGTAAAAAAGGAAATCAGTCTATCACTTTAGATTCATCATTGTCCTCCTCCATCCCCTACAGCTCTTCCTCGGGCTCTTCCTAGTACTTCTACTTCGGGGCCTCCCGAGGCTCGAGTTGGTTTTCCAGCTCAGGTATGCGTCCTATACCCTTATGGATTTAGTCTCGTGTCTCATTAAGAGTAGTCTTCAACTCTGCAACTTGTACACGAAGAGTATCTATCTCTTCGGCTTGCCCATCCCAACGTCCCTGCAATTCATGCCACGAGTCTTCCATCTCATCTTACACCCTGCTGTCGTACATATGTCGACCGTCCAACCTATCAAACTCCTCTTTGGTATCCCGCCACAGCCTAAATGAGGCCACCACAACAGTGATAGCCCTATGATGGTTACAAGGTACATGGGGTAACATAGAATCACCCCTGATGGTAGGGTTTGATAGCAAAACTTTCTCCTTCTCAAGCATCTTAATCAAAGTTGTACAATACCATGTCCAATTCTCTGAATCAGAAACATCCTGCTCAATCATAGGTTCGCATGGGGGTAGATACCAGACATAATAGAAGGGGTGAGAAATAGAACCCAAAGTATACAAAGGAGCAGTAGGAACCTTGGGTTCCTTTCCCGGTGCGTATCGTACTAGAAATAATGACGATGATGATGCCATAATGTCATGTACATGATGTGCATGCCAATGAGTACAGTAAGGGATAAGTAAACGAGTAACTAACTAAGTGTGTGTGGTTATAGACTAGTGTGTATGTAACCTAGTTCACTATAACCAATAGCTCTGATGCCAATCTACAAGATCCACAAAATACATGTTCGGGTTTTACCATGAGGCGTGTAAACAAACCAGGATCCAAGTTATTAGTTTCTCTAAATGACTCTACATGTAACATTTAAAATAACCTTAAAGTTTAAAAGTTTAAAATTTTACGAAAGCGTTTAGTAAATATTTCAAACCCAAATTACTAAATAGTAAATGCACAAAACATGCGCCCAAACCATTGTCAATATACATATATAAAACAAAACATAAACAAATGTATGTTTGCAAGAAATATGCTCGACCCGTGCTGTTCTCCTAGAGGCAGCTGATATTAACGACCTAATAAAAGAATACTAAAATGTCAACACGATGGTTGGTGAGTTCAAGTGTTTGCAACTAATCATGGACCATAACCGTTGTAAAACATAAGCAGGTGCATTGAAATAGATAGGTAATCTAAGTTCATACGAAATAAAAGTGGTGATTTCGCGATCGAAACTGACCGTGTTTCTAATTTCCCTTCCGCCATGATATAGCTAGTCGTGACAATGTTAGTTGTTTAGGATAATATTGCACCCACTTGACCTTAGTCGTATGGGTGTGGCTTGTTAGACCCAGTAGTATTATACCCCAAATTTCCTGCTAGATTTCATAATTAATGATCCAAAAGTATAAGGGCTTTCAATGGTACATCACACCATGTTGTACTATACACAACTTATAATAGTTAAAGCATTTTTAAAAGTAAGTATGCTTTCTTCCACAAAAGAGAAAGTGTTTAATAAAATGGGGCATTGAACTCACCTGATGCGGAAGCAAACAAGAAAAGTGAAGCTAAATATGAGTGGAAAGATAACCAGTCAAAGGTTACCTAGAACATGTGAGTATAGAAGTATGTGTAACCAAAATAGCTTAACAAATCCTAAGTGCTCATTAACACATTGACCTAAGTGATTTGGAAAACATTGTCTCATTTGACCCGTTTGACCCGTTGGTGACATATTAGGTGAAGCCTTGTTTGATCAAGTATAGTATTTCATTAACCAAGATTATCATGCTAACCATTCATGTATATCACATTATAACCCTTAAAGTTCTAGCAAGTTCATCATACTAACATAGTTTATTATTTAACACATGCGAACCTCAACAAATTATCATGCTCACCATAAATAGGAATAAATTCCAACTAATAAATCACACATTGGGTTCAATCGTGCACTACATGCCATGTGAAGCAACTCATTACTTCACATGCTAAACCCTGCCAATCCTACTAAGTAGAGGCCTAAGATTCTATGATGTTTATCATCATATCACCCAACATGATTCATACCAATCAAAGACATTAAACATACATATCAACCATATAGTATAATCCAAACATAATTCCACCACCTGTAACACAACTCATCATATTGCATAATCTCCTTCATGAATTCTAGGTTTCCCAAACAACCAACATAGCATCCAAATGATCAACCAACAAATTCTTACACATTAGAAACTATCAACAAGCAACCTTGAATGATTCTAACACAACGTGCATGATCAATCCAAATGATCAAACCAAAATATCAATAAAGTTTCCTTTTCGTGAAAATAACACCAAACAACCAACATATCATAAATTTCAACCATTGATTCATCAATTTTATACCTAATCTAGTTCATAACAATCATCTAAGCATAATAAAAATTAATAAATCATCAACTCCAAGTTCTCAAGAGTTAAAGATTCCTCTTATAGTAAAGTATGAATGAGACGTTAATCCTATGAAATTCGTACATAATCCACGTAAACTAACAATAATACAATGAAACTAACATCATAGAATTTTCGAATTTAGCTAGGAACCTTTTCAATGAAAGAAAGAAATAAGACTATTAAAGAATCACAATGCCAAAGAAATACAAAAGCAATATTCTATGATAACTTTAGTGGTTATCATATATAGTTTGAGGGAAACACACGAGTGAATAGTGTTTATTATAAACCGTGTTGCTATGTTTGTAGAAAAGTCAAATCATATGGCTAGAAATCACATTCATCAACATAAAACAACAAGCAAACAACGATTTCATAGTTCTATTTCACATAATAGAAAACAATTTTTCATTAATGCCAAGTTCAATAAAAATTTATGTCATTTGCATTCTTTTGTTTCAAAACAAAATGTTTTGATTAAAAATTAACTTGGAAACATGTAACACAATTAAGAAATCTCAAAATGTTGATGAAAGCAATCTTAATCTCGTAAGTATGAAAGACACTTTAGAGAAAATTTTCATGAAATTGACAAAGCCGATTCAAAAATTGAAAGTAAAGGACAAAAAGTTAGATTCTGATATCATTGGTGATTATGTTTTCAATGATAAATGATATGTGATTTTGAAGTCTGTATCATATTTGGATGAAAACAATGTTCTCAAGTCAATAGTTGCTTGGTAACTAAACTTGATTAAATTCATTCATATGTGCATGAACAAACAAGGCAAGTCACTAAAAGCGTATTGCATGTTGATAGTGGTTGTTCTAGGCACATGACGGGTAACATATCACTGTTAAACAATATTGAACCTTACAATGGTGGTTATGTTATTTTTACTAGGGATAAAGGAGGTAAAATCACAAAGAAAGGTATAGTGTAAAATGATATGTTAAGCTTTAAAGATGTCAGCTTTGTTGAAGAATTAAAACATAATTTGTTAAGTGTTCTCAAATTTGTGACAAACAGTATTCAACATACTTCACTGATAAAGAGTGTCTAATTCTAAAACCTGGTTTTGTAGTTTTTGATGAATGAGTCGTATTTAGAACTCCGAGAGACAATGACACATACTTGTTAGATATGAATGGTTCACATTCATCTATAACAACATCTTGTTTGTTATCAAAAGCCTAAAAAATGATTCAATGTTATGGAATCGTTGTCTTGGCCATGTTAACATTATGACTATGAATAAGTTGGTTAGAGAAAATCATGTCGTAGGCTTACCATTAAAAGAATTTCAACTTATCGAACATTGTTTGTCATGTTCGAAAGGCTTACAACATAAACTTCCTTATAAATCAGTTGCTCATACTAAAATTGACCCAATCCTTTAATTATTGCGCATGGATATGTTTGGTCCTGTGAGTGTTTTGAGATTAGGACGCCATGCATATTTCTTAGTTATTACTAATGATTTTTCCAGATTCACTTGTGTTTTCTTTTTCATAACAAAGGATGAAACGCCTCATTTGCTAGTAAAGTTCTTGACTCTTGTAGAAAATCAAATGGATAAAACAATCAAGTGCATCATAAGTGATAATGGAATGGAGTTTTGTGATTATTTCTTGAATGAATTTTGTGATTCAAATGGAATAACAAGACAATTCAGTTCTGCAGGAACTCCACAACAATATGAAACATGACGTTGATTGAAACAGCTCGAACAATGCTATCAGCAGCCAAACTTCCTTTATTCTTTTGGGCTGAAGCTGTTAATACAGATGTTATGTTCAAAATCATGTCTTATTAAATAAACAATAAAACATGACTCCTTATGAAATATATTTTAAACATAAACCCAAAGTCAAATACTTTAAGACATTTGGATGTTGTTGTACACTATTACACACATCTGATTCAAAGTCAAATTTTTTTGAAAAAGTAGATGAATGTTATTTTGTTGGATACTCGGTACAATATAGGGTTTATAATGTAACACCCGGTTATTTGTTTATTTTGAAGCCGACGAAAGAAGAAAAGAAATAAAGTCCAAAGTCGAGGGACCAAACTCGCCAACGAAAGAAAGTCAGGTGAGTGGGAGTATTTAAGGGAGAGGGCAGCCCTTACCCTCTCCCCCACACTCACAAATCAGCCACCAAAGAGAGGAGAAGAGAGAAAGGAAGAAAAGAGGAAAAAGTGTCAGTTCGGGTCGGTTCGGGTGGCCAAAATCGTCGTGTAGCAAGCCAAATCGAAGCCCTTGTTGTTGTGCTCGTTTGTGTGAGTTCTAGGACCCCACTTTTACTTGTTTTCAACCAATTTTTGGGTTGGAAAGCATCAAAAACCTGTTTTTGTATGTGTATGTGTTTGACCCATATGGGTGTGTTGCGTGTGATGCGTTTAGAGTATGTTTCCGGGCTTGTGTGTGCTTGTATGGTGTTGTGGTATGCATTCCTAAGGTCTAGGATGGTTGATTTAGGTTTAGAATGGGTTTGGATGAGCTTGGAGGCCGAAAATGGCAGATTGGGTTTAGAATGAACTCCATTCTGCATCATCTAGGGCTATGCGACCGAATGAAGGCCATACGGCCGATTGAGAGGCGATTGAGGTTCATTCGCACGGTTGGGATTCATTCGCACAATTGAGGGTTCAATCGCACGACTAAGGTTTCCTTCGCACGATTGGGAGTCCAGTCGCATGGGGAGTCATACGACTGAGGGTACAGTCGCATAGGTGCTTAGTCGCATGAGTCCATTCGCTTGAGGTCAGTCGCATAGGTGCTCATTCGCATTAGTTCCATCCGCATGAGGTCCATACGCATGACTGGGTGTTCATTCGCATAGACGTTCATCCGCATGAGTCCAATCGCATGACATTCGGTCGCATGGAGGCCATGCAACTGAAGGGTGTCCATGCGCCCGAATAGGGCTGTTGCACTCGAAGGAAGGTGTAGTTTGACTTCTGACTTTTGGGGGAAAGTACAGATCTAAGTTTTGACGTAAAGGTTCCCGTAAGAGCATGTAAGATGATTGTATGACCATAGAAAGTATGTTGGACATGATGATGATGATGTTGCATGTTTATGCATGATATGTATGTATGATGTTGCCCTGTATGATGATGATGTCTGTGTATGATATGTTCCTTATTATGATGTATGTTTATCTTTCTTGTGGCTTTACGTGTTGTGTTAATGAATGAATGAAGTATTATGTAACGTAAAGTGAAAGATAATGAAAGAGGAACATGAAGTAAGAATGCATGCAATAATGAATGATGAATGAACGAAGGAAAGGCTTGCAAGAACATATATGAGGTGAGCAACTCTGTGTTGCGAGAGACTCGGATAGCGTGCAATCGTTGAGATTGCCCATGAGTTGAGCAACCTTGTTGTTGCAAGAGACTCGAATATCGTGCTATCGTTGATGTTGCCATGAGGTGAGCAACCTTGTTGTTGCAAGAGACTCGGATAGCGTGCTATCGTTGAGATTGGCAATGAGGTGAGCAACCCTATGGTTGCAACAGACTCGGATAGCATGCAATCGTTGAGATTGCTATTGAGGTGAGCGACTCTGTCGTCGCAACAGACTCGGAAGAATGAATGTATGAAAAGAACGAAAGTTAAAGAATGTAATGAAAGATAATAATGACATTATCTGTGTATACGTATGATGAATGATCGCATGAGAAAAGGAATAGTTTTTAATGAAAGTAAAGTATGTTTTTTTATAAAACTAGAACTCACTCAGCAACGCTGACTTTTTATATGTTTTCCAGTTGGCAGGTAATGATTGCTGAGGATGGCACTGCAAAGCTACTCGGCTCTTTTGGGATGGCATCCATTCATAATGCTTTTGTGATGTAATGCAAACATGTATTTTGTAATCGGATAATGATGTATTATTTGGCAAAAGTGTTTATAATGAAATGAGATGTCATTTTTGAATTATTCCGCTGCAATATTTTCATGAGGCAAATGTAATGATATGTTTTATGTGCGATGAATGACCAACTGTAGGCGTCCCGGGAACGGGGCCTTACATATAATAAAAAGACTATAAAAATTATTGAGTCATTTGATATAGATTGGCACTATTCTAACAAACAAGATGCAAGATCTGCTCCTTCTTGGATATATGATTATGCGTCGTTGTTTTATACTTTTAATCGATCATCTGTTAAATTTGCAACTACCCAACGTTTGAAATCATCCATTCAAGATGTATTTTTGATGAAGTTGGAACTATTTCATCTACAACTAAAGGAATATCTTCAGACATACTTGTTTCTTCAATAGTATCAGTTGTTCTACCATTTGATTCATACCTGAATCAAGTTTCTGAATCTGATTTGGTTCAGGTTAATTCAGTTGTTAAACAAGCTCCAAAGGATTCTTGTCCAAGCTCTTCTTCTACTCAAGAGGAACATATTGTCTATCAACTAGAAGGAGGAAATGGTGTAGAAGAACCTGTTGGTCACATGTCTAATTTAGACAAAGTTATTTACGAAGATCTCATTCCATAGTAAGAATACATAAGGATCATCTGACTTAAGTAATCGTTGGTCCATTATTGCAAGGCGTTCGCACTCAAAGTCAATTAGGAGCAATCAATACATGATTGTACACATGCATTATTTCTCAAATCGTGCCAAAGAATGTAGAAATGGCTTTGAAAGAGAATAGCTAGGTTGAGGCAATGCAAGATGAGCTGATGTAATTTAAGAAGTTAGATATTTGGCATTTATGTGAGCTTCCAGAAGATAAGCTACCGGTCGAAACGAAATGGATCTTTTGCAATAAGAAGATGAGAAAGGTGTTATTGTTCACAACTAGGCTCGACTTGTTATACAAGGATTCTATCAAGTGGATGGTCTTGATTATGAAGAAGTTTATGCTCCAGTTGCAAGACTTGAACCAATACGTATATTTCGGGCTTATGCTTCATACATGAACTTTAAGGTTTATTAGATGGATGTAAGGACTGCCTTTTTGTATGGCGAAATGAAGGAGAAGACCTATGTTTATCAATCGCCTGGTTTTGAGGATCCAGATCATCCCAACTATGTCTTTAAGTTCGACAAAGCACTTTATAGGTTACATCAAGCACCTCGTGCTTGGTATGCTACACTCACTGAATATTTGCTTGCAAATGGTTATACAAGTGGTGTTATTGATCAAACTTTATTTTTGAGGAAGATTGGTGATAACCTCATTTATTTATGTTGATGACATTATTTTTGGATCTACAAATGAAGGTTTGTCTAAATAGTTTGAAGTAGTGATGAAAAAGAAGTTCGAGATGAGCTGTCTTGGAAAAATTTCATTTTTCTTGGGTATTCAAGTTAAACAGGATAGCCAGGGTATTCTGATATATCAAGAGAAATATATTCATAGTATTCTTGACAAATACAAATTTCAAGATTCTAAGTTTGCACCGATTCCAATGTCTTCTCGTCCTACTTTATCTTCTGATCTCATGGTGAAGATGTTCATCAACATTTGTATTGATCAATGATTGGATCCCTAATGTATCTCAATGCCAGCAGGCCTGACATTATGTTTCTTATCTGTTAGTGTGCACACTATGAGAGTAATCCAAAAGAGTCTCACATGAAAGTTGTCAAGCGGATTTTTAAGTATCTCAAAGGCCAACAAACTTGGACTTTGCTATCATAGAAATTGTAAGCTTTCATATAAGACTGATACACCCAAAACATTCAAAGTTTTTCCCGCATGCATGCACTAAAGTGCAGAGTAGAAATGCTTCGGAAGTTTTACACCATGCACTAGAAAATATTCTAAGTGTAAAATCTTCCAAAGCCAAGACCAACATCTTCCGAAGCCAAAAGTGAAGTCTTCCGAAGCTTCAAAGACAAAGTCTTCCGAAGTCAAGAAGTGAAGACAGATTTCTTCCGAAGACTTTTGAACACATGTTTTATCTGATGTACTTTTCCATAAAGCTGGACCACCTTTCCACTACAACTCTGTTTAGTCACCAACTTACATGAGTTAGTGAAAATGTCCATGCTTTTGATAACTGTACATTGAGGTCTTGAGTCTGTGCTTTCTACTTTATATACTTTTATCCTTTTTGTAATATATTAGGATGTGAGCTATGGCATGTCATAGTCACTAGTCAAAAGGCAATCTGGCTTTTGACTTTACATTTGATTTTGTTGTCTAGTTCAAATGTTTCCAGCTGGCCTTCAAAGTATGACCGGTTGTAGGATGTAGTATAAAATATCTCAGGTCCTTGTAACTTTCTTTATGCTTTGTAATACTTGTAAAGAACTTGAGAGCAATATACAACATTCTTGAAAACCAATACTTGTGTTGTTTACTTCTTGTTCTGTCTCATATTTACTTGTGTTCTTAGCATCAAACTTATATATTACCAGTTCCCTATTTGATCTGTTAAGTGTTCTAAAGATCTCTCCTCATTGTGTGTTGTGTTGTAAGTGACCATCCCTTGAACGGTCCTGCAATTGGTATCAGAGCATTCCAGGCTCTTGATTAAATCATAAAGATCAAGATTAGATTGGACTCACCTTAGATTAGTTTTTGTTTATGTTAAATGTAATAGGTTAAATATTACATTACTTTTGTAAGTAAGTTAGTTGTTAGAGTTTTGCTGTACAACGAAACTATGAGCGAAACTATAGTTTCGCTCATAGTCAGCAGTCTTGTTTCACCCGGCGAAACTGAGTTTCACAGCCGGGCAAAACTAAGCTTGGGCATGATAGTTTCGCTGACATTGAAACTGTCAGCAAAACTATCAACTCTATATATAGAATTTGTTTCTTTCATTGTAGAAAATCTGGCAAAACCCTAATTCGTATTATCTTTGTTGCAAGTCTATACTGTAAGCTGGAATTATATTAAAATATCTACAGGACCGGTTAAGGGTATGCACTTACAACACAATAACACAATGAGGAGAGTTGCTTAGAACACTTAACAGATCAAATAGGGAACTGGTTAACTTTTAGTGAAAGATGCTAAGAACACAAGTAAATATGAGACAGAACAAGATGGCAAACAACACAAGTAATTGGTTTTCAAGAATGCTATATATTGCTTCTCAAGTTCTATTACAAATGTTACAAAGCATAAGATAAAAGTTACAAGTACTTGAGATACTTTATACTACATCCTACAACCGGCCATACTTTGAAAGCCAGCTGGATACAATTGACTAGACAACTATAAAATCAAATGTAGAGTCAAAAGGCCGATTTGCCTTTTGACTAGTGACTATGACATGCCATAGCTCACATCCTAATATATTACAAAAAGGATAAAAGTACATAAAGTAGAAAGCACAGACTCAAGACCTCAATGTACAGTTACCAAAAGCATGGACCTTTCATCAACTCATGTAAGTTGGTGACTTTACAGAGTTGCAGCGAAAAGGTGGTCCAGGTTTATGGTAAAGTACATCAGATAAAAACATGTCTCTAAAAGTCTTCAGAAGAAATCTGTCTTTACTCATTGGCTTCAGAAGACTTTGTTTTTGAAGCTTCAGAAGACTTTTTCTTTGAAGCTTCAGAAGACTTCACTTTTGGCTTTGAAAGATGTTGGTCTTGGCTTTAGAAGAATTTACACTTAGAATATTGCTAGTGCTTGGTGTAAAACTTCCGAAGCTTTTCTACTTCTGTTCTTTGGTGCATGCATGCAGATAGACTTTGAATATTTTAGCTACATCAGACTTATAGGAATCCTTACAAACTCCCCCTAGGTTGATGCTACCAAAACATTTGAAGATCTTCGGTTGTTGACAGTCCTCATAATGATGATGACCATGCCCTTCTTCATCAGATGGTCAGGATCACTCAGACTCTCATAATATCTTATCATCTCAAAGAGATCATGTAGAGGTAGGTTGAATAAGTCTTGCCATGTGTAGACATTCTCAACACCTTGATCTGATCACATGGCATCTTTCTGGATTAGTTGTGAAGGTCCAGGATAAGATGGGTCTCTCAGCTGCAAGAGGAGCCACTTGAATTGGAGTTGATTAGGCTGCCTCTTCATGCACTTCCTCAGGTTGATCTGACTCAGCCTGAGGTGTAGAGGTGGATGATTCAAGCTTCTTCTTCTTCTTCTTAGACTTTGGCTTAGAAGCCATCCTCTTCCTCCTCTTAGATGACTTTTAACTGAGAAGACTGGTCTCCAGCACCTTGTTGATCAGTCTTGTCTTGCTCAGTTGGGTGTTCCTCCCTCACAGGTTCAGAAGGAGAGGGAGCTTGACCCTGCTGTGGATCAGAAGATGAAGCTTGTTGAGGCTCAGCAGGAGGTCCAGGTTGTGTTATCTCAGGTTGTTCAACCTTAACCTCCACTTCAGGTGGGACTTGACTTGGAGGGAGTGTAAGTCAATCAGCTTTCCACTCTTGATCTTCTGCTTGATTACCTTGATATGCTCATCCATTGTGGATAGAGACATAGGGCCAAGTCTTCTTCCAGAGAATCCATACAGCTTTAAGAAGCTCATCATCCTTTGTCTGTCAGCAGACTTCTTCATACTCTTTTGGATGAAGGCTATTAACTTTGCAGCATCTTCCCTTATCTTTCTCTTTGTTGCGTTTTGTTCTTTGAGCACTTGAAGTTCAAGTTGTTTGAGATACTCAAACTCAATGTACTCATAGGACAAAGGAAGAAGTGCAGATGCCTGGTAGAGACCTGTGGCACTCAGGTAGTTGATCATGTTTTGTCTATCTGTTTCCTTGTCTACCTGAGGTTCTTGTGTAGCTGCCACAGCCTCTTGCACAAGGCTTTCTTGAACTGGGGAGAGAGCAGGAACATGCTTGTATAACCTTTTTTTTGTCTCTTCTCCTCTTTGAATTAGAGAAGTAGCCTTGCATCCTCTGCTTCCTTCATCTCTCTTGAAACTTCCATGTCAGCCAGTTCATTTAATTGCTCTAAGGGGAGAGATATAATCTCATCTATGTCATAGTTCCTGGTCTACAGGTAAGTAATCATGACTGCCCTCAACTCATCATCTTGAGTGTTTGGTCTCGGGGCAGTCTTGATTGCAGCTTGCATAAATCGTGAAGACCCAGAGGAACTTTCTCCCCTTAGCTTCCTCTTCCTCTCTCTCTCTCTCCTCCTCCTCAATCTCCTCAGGAGTTAGAATCATTTTCCCTTTGTCACCCACAGACCTTTATGAAGCAGGGTCGAGAAAGCTCTGGCCAGAGAGTGTTTGTGAGACACCTTCACCAGCAGGTGTTTCACTGGGAGAATGAAATTCTAAAGCAGTTGTTGGTGTGACACGGCTCTCACGCTCTATCACTAGGCCTTCAGCCAAGGTTTTCCCTTTGAAGCTAATCTCAGGGTCTGCCTCAACATCCAGTTGACCAATGACATTACCTGATTGCCTTTGTCTCCTTCTAAGGTTGAACTCTTAAGTAATTCTGTCTTGAATCCTGAGTGCTAACCTGTCAGCTTGTCTTGATTGACTTGGGTTGACAAGTGGCATGTTGATCAGGTCAAGACCTTCATAGTAATTCAAGGTCTGAAAGTTAAATACTTCTTGCTGCCCTTGAACTCTATGAAGAATGAGGGCTCTTCTATCAGCATCATACCTCCACTCAATAATGTAGTTTGAAGTTCCTTGAGGTAGGGATGACATAGCCCTTGGAATGCCTACCTCAAAGAAACTCCTAATGATAGAGTCTATAATGTCCACATCAATGTAAACTTGAGGAAGTTGCTGAGTATGCACAATTGCAAGTGAGAATGGTGAGTCCTCAATGTCCATACTCCCTGAAGAACTCCCAGGTTCTGTGACTGTAATGACTTTCTCCCCCTTTTTGGTAGCATCACCCTCTTGCATAGGTGAGCTAGGAGTTAGGTCAATCACATTCACAGGTTCTTGTGTTCCTGGTTGAGTTCCCCTTAAAGGTCTCCCAGCTAGTTTCTCCCTGAGATAAGATATCTAAAGTTGCTGAACATTGACCCTATTTTGTAGGTAGTCACCTGAGATTCAAGGTGATTAACCTTAGAGACTAAATAGGAGCATGTTTTTTTATAGTTTTTGAACCTTTAGTCTCAGATTCTTCTCATCTTCATTAGAAGAATCATTGGCGGATGAGATGATTGGACCAAGGTCCTTTCTCTCACCACCAGCTTCAGATTCTTGGCTGCTGGATTTCCTCTGCACATTGACAGCCTCAGTTGAAGTGTCAATGGGCTGAGTTGCCATGGTTGAGGTCTTAATGATGTAATGACTTGCAGAAGTGAGAGCCTCTTCCATATGGATATCCTGAACAGATTCAGAAGTATCCACCTCAGTGATGGGTGACTGATGTGGGCTAGACAAAAAAGACTCAGGAGTATTCATCACTCTTTGAGTAAGGGAAGAGTAGAGAGACTCATGGTACCCACTGAAACCTAAGTCTTTATCAGTATAGAATAAGAGGTTGGGAATGGGTTGATTTAAGTCTAAAGGCTGGGGATGGTAACTGTCCCCTGAAGGTTGTTCACTTGAGTGTTGAGACTCAGAGTGAAGGCTTAAGTCAGTTGGGCTTGTGAGACTCAGTGCTTCGGAAGTATTCCGTTCTTCCGAGACCAATTTTTCTTCCGAAGGCAAGTTTCCACTTGTCTTCTTCTTCATTTTGGAGCTTTCGAAGGAAACAGATTTTCCTTCCGAAGCTTGTTTCTTCTTTTCCAAACTCTTAGAAGTTTCTTTCTTGGTCATGTGAAGAGTACTCTTTGGATTGTAAACACAATCCTTAGCAAGATGAGAAGTACTCCCACACATAACACAGTCCATTTTCTTCCTTCTAGGAGTTTTCTTTTGTGAACAAGGCTAAACTTGATCACTTTCCTTCTCCATCTTCATCTTTGCAGATGTTGTGGCAGTTCTTGTGGGGATGGAACTACCTTTCGAGCTGGATGGTTCAGGTTGTACAGCAGTGGTGCACAACTGATCTCCCTTCTTCTTGATGATAGGATGATTTGGATATGAACCAGAACTCTTGTTGATGGAGTTCAAGTTGGTGTCTTCAGCCTTCACCACTTCAAATCCTGCAGAGATGAAGACTTGTTTCTGTGCAGAATTGAATGTGGCCTTGATCTCTTGAGCCTTTTTGGACTTTCTTTTGGCCTTCCTAATCAATTTCTTTCTTCTTAACTTGGTCATCCCAACAACTTTACTCTCCTCAGAGGGATAGTGACCCTTCTTAGAATGCTCTTCTTCACTCTTCTCAGAGCCATTCTCCACCATCTCCTCTTCATCCTCATCAGTCACAGGATCTATGAGGGGAAGCTCATCTTCATAAGTTCCACACCTAGGAGATCTTAGAGACAAGATTGTGTGTGGATGAGCTATCTCACAAGATCCTAGTCCCTGCTTATTTTGATAACAAACTTTTGCATGCAAGGATGAGGATATTATGTTCTTGAAGGTCTCTTCTTCAAGAACACATTTTTCTGCCTTGGCTTTGCTGATCACAAGCTCAGCCTAGCATTCAGTTAACTTAGTAATGAGGTCTTTGATCTGAGTCCTATAGTTTGTATGCTCATGTATAAGAGTTGAAATGGTTTTCTCTAAGTCCTTTATTTTTAGTTTATAATCATTTTCAGCTCTTTTAAAATCAGCTTTTAAGATATTTAAGGACTCAAGATCAGATCTCATTTCTAAGTTATAGGACCTGCATCTACTGACTTTAACAATGCATTCAGGAGTACAAAGATGTTCTAATATCTTGGCTTCATCGTGGTCTGCCATGAGTGCTTGGTTTGGAGATGCATCTTCTACCTAAACTCTAGTCAAAGCCTCCTTCTTCAACAGCAACTGCAGCTTGCTGCTTAGGCTTCTCATGGGGTCTTTCTCAGTGTAGTTTGGTCTGGTTTGTGCTTGGCCACCATTTGTCCTTGGTGCCTTACACTCCCTTGAAAAGTGTCCCATCTGGTTACAGTTGTAACACTTTACTTTGCTTTTATCCAGCCCAAACTTTCCAGTGGCTGCATTGCTTGGAAACTTTCTCACTGTCCTCTTGCAGAACTTCTTGGCTCTGTGAGTGAGAAGAGCCATCTGCTGGATTATCTCCATGTACTCCAGATCATCTGGATGGATACAGTCCAAATCCTCAAGGGTGAAGAGAAAGTTGCCAGAGGTTTCATCAGTAGAGACAAAGGCATGAGAAGAACTTGTCTCTTGGAGAGGACTTCCTTGAGTGTATCTTTCCCTTGGAGTCTCTGGGAAGGTGATGAGAGGGCCCTTTTGTGAGTTGTCAGGGTAGCATATAAGATGATGTTATGGCTTAATGCTTTCCCTTTCAACCATATGGAGGGCTGAACTCAGTTGATTGCTAGAGTTACCAGATGAGTTTTGCATGTTCATCTCCATCTGGTAGCCACTAAGAATACCATACAACTCTATAAGAGTAAGAGTCTTAAGGTTCTCAGTCCTCTTGATAACAACACAGTAATGTGTCCATTGTCTAAGAAGAGAGGACATAAACTTCCTTACAATGTCCCTGTTCTCAAAAGTTACTCCAACATCTATTAGAGTATCCACAATCTCAACATCCCTGAAGTATTGTTGAGTCATGGTTTCACCTACCTTAAAGGTGAAGTTTTCAAACTGCTGCTTCAGGAGATCCTTCTTGTTCTCCTTTGCTTTTTAATACCCCTCACATCAGCTTCAGTGCTTCCCATAGTTGCTTGGTAGTTTTGCACTTCTTGAAGCCTCTGTAGATGGAGTTTGGAAGAGCAGTTTGAAAGGATGTCATGGCGTTTTGAAAAATCTCTATTCTCTTCCTTTCTTCTTCAGAGTAATCAGCCACAGCCTTAGGAATCATACCACCACCACTAGCAGAAGTGGTGCTTGGTATGTAAGGTCCTTCAACAATAGAGTCCCACATCCTGGAGTCTTGAGACTTGATGAAGTCTTCCATTCTTTGACACCAAGTATCGAAGTCTTCAGGAGTGATCAGTGGAGACATTGTCATGGTTCCAGTTTCCATATTAGCTTTTTTAATAGCTGCCATTTGAGTTGTTAAGTATTTTGTGTGTGTGAGGGATCTTAAGATGGTGAGATCTTATATTAAGAGCCTGAAATGCTCTCATACCAAATGCAGGACCAGTGAAGGGTATGCACTTACAACACAACAACATAATGAGGAGAGTTGCTTAGAACACTTATAGATCAAATAGAGAACTGGTTAACTTTTAGTGAAAGATCCTAAGAACACAAGTAAATATGAGATAGAACAAGATGGCAAACAACACAAGTAATTGGTTTTCAAGAATACTGTATATTGCTTCTCAAGTTCTATTACAAATGTTACAAAGCATAAGATAAAAGTTACAAGTACTTGAGATATTTTATACTACATCCTACAGCCGGCCATACTTTGAAAGCCAGTTGGATACAATTGACTAGACAACTAGAAAATCAAATGTAGAGTCAAAAGGCAGATTTGCCTTTTGACTAGTGACTGTGACATGCCATAGCTCACGTCCTAATATATTACAAAAAAGATAAAAGTACATAAAGTAGAAAGCACATACTCAAGACCTCAATGTACAGTTACCAATAGCATGGACCTTTCACCAACTCATGTAAGTTGGTGACTTTATAGAGTTGCAGCGGAAAGGTGGTCCAGCTTTATGGTAAAGTACATCAGATAAAAGCATGTCTCTAAAAGTCTTTGGAAGAAATCGGTCTTCACTCTTTGGCTTCAGAAGACTTTGTCTTTGAAGCTTCGGAAGACTTCACTTTTGGCTTCGGAAGATGTTGGTCTTGGCTTCGGATGATTTTACACTTAGAATATTTCTAGTGCTTGGTGTAAAACTTCCAAAGCATTTCTACTTCTGTTCTTCATTGCATGCATGCAGAGAGACTTTGAATGTTTTGGCTGCATCAGACTTATATAGGAATCCTTACAATATCATTGAGCTCTTGTTTATTGTGAGTTTTGGCTTTGATTTGTTTATTTTTGAACACTTTTGGTCTATTATCTTCATCATATGTTTGTTTAGAGAGTTTGTTATTGATATTGAATCATTCATTTAATCAGTTGTACTGTAATTCGATCTGTTTTGGACCAACAAAATGGTATCAGAGCCTTTGTGCTCTTAATTGATTGGTTTTTGTGTTATTTTTTGGTCAATATCACTATTTCATCAATTCCGGATCAATTTTGAGTGTATTTGATATGGAATTTGATTGAAATTGCTTAGTTCTTGGTTGGGAAAGCTCTGGTAATCATCAGATCTTAAGTTCATTGAGATTTGAGTGATTTTGGATCGATTTCGTGTTCAAAAAGCCTTTCCTTATCCTGTTCTTTCCATAAATCTCCTTCCACGGGGGAGGCAGAGTATATCGTTGCTTCTAGTTGTTGCTCTCAAGTTCTATGGATACAACATCACATACTTCATTATTTTGTGATAATGAAGCAGCCATTGGAATTGCTAAGAATCCAATTCATCATTCCCGCACCAAGCACATTGAGACAAGGATTCATGCAATCCGTGATGCTCAAGAGAAGAGTTTTATCAATATTATTTCTATTGACACTAAAAAAAGGCTGATCTTTTCACTAAAACGTTCGATAAACCTCATTTTTATAAACTGATCTCCATGTTAGGATTAATATCTTTTTAAAACCCGTTTTCTTCATTGTCTCATATAATTATTATACATTATTTTCCTCATTCTTTTTCTTTCTTTCTTTTAATTTTTAAGCTCCATAGACCTTCATTATTTTACATAAATATATATATATATATACATATATATATATATATATATATATATATATATATATATATATATATATATATATATATATATTGGAAAATTTCTCCTATCTTGCAGATTCGTAGAAATTTCGGGGGAGAATAATAAATGTTTCCTGGTCTTTATTGCAGAATAAAATTGTTTGGCGACTGAAAGATTTGAAGGAAGTCATCGGTCGTGTGTTGGGATATGAATGATAGGCTCAGCCAGAACGCGAAGTAGACAGTGATCTTGTGGCTAAATTAATTCGATTAGAAGCTTATTTACTTGGATTATCCCCTTGACATTTTTGGCCTTCACAAAGTTTCAAGTCCTTGTCCAAAATGGATTAAGAGCGTAATATCTATGCCTTGATATTTTTCAAAGAAGATCATTGCTGTATTCTCAATAGTGCTACTTGCTAGTTCTATTTGTGTCAAAGAAGATTCATCCTGTATTCTTCTCGTGCTTACCTCCTCTACTATGTGTGAACATTGACCTGGAGTGATGATCTCCTCTGTTATACGTAAGTATAGACCTGGAGCTCCCATCAGCACGTTCTGATGATCTTCTATGTTATACGTAAGTATAGACCTGAAGCTCTCATCAAATAAGATCAAATGATCACCTCCTTTGTTATACGTAAGTATAGACCTAGAGCTCTCATCATTTGAATATTGATAAGGTATGTGCCTCTTGTGCTTTTCTCTGATCAACAAGCAGAGTTTATCTTATTACTAAAAAATATCATGAGGACAGGATGAGTTTCTTTTCCAAATGTCTGTGGGGATCGAGTCACTTAAGTCTTCTCTAAACTAACCGCAAAACATGATAAGAGAAGCCGCAGTTCACTTGTTGAAAAGAAGAAGGCATGGATTTAAAAGGACAAGTATATCATCAATCCCGCCAAACTCTGATTTTCCAGAAAATCTCTTCAGTTTATCATAAATGGCTAATTTGAAATTTGACGAGCGGAACAACATCACAACCATTCTTGATGATAGGAATCCAAAGGCCGCGAGATTCCGTGACTGTATACGTTGGCTCCAAGGCTCACTATAGCTTATGCGATTTCTCACTCTCCATCTATATATGATCTTCATATCCGAGACTTTTGGAGATCCGCTGAGTATGACACAAGAGCTAATCCTCAGAGGATTGTAGCTAGAGTTCTAGAGAATGATATCTCCATCACTGTGGAGGTTATTGCACGGGTGCTAAGGCTACAAGAAGATTATGGAAATGAAGTGATGTTATCTGATCAGGAGGTGTTTGAGGCCTTCGGGAGTATAGGGTATGAGGGTCCTCCTTTCTGGACAAGGAAAGAAATCAAGTAATCTATCCTGTCCAAGGAATGGAGATATATAGCTCACATCTTTATCATGTGTTTGGATCACCGAAAGGGAGGATCGGATGGACTAAACCTAGACTAGGCCAAGGCTATGATTATCTTTTGTAGAGGGCAAAAGGCCAACACAGCTAAGCTAATATTTGATTGTATGGCCGAGAATATGATGGCTCTAAAGAAGGATAAGTGGCTCCTATACCCAAGGTTTCTCTAGATGTTGATAGATGATCTGATTCATAATGTGCCTAGACATGGAGAAATTAAGAGACTAGTTCAGATGAACACCAGAATATTTGCTAATTGTCTGCCATCAGGCATGATTTTAGTGGGAAGATCACTCATCTGTGGGAAAACATGTATCCAGCCAAAAGGTGGAACTACATCAGAAGGGTGATAGAAGCTGATAATAATCACGCTGAGGAAACGAGGGAAAAGCAGGCTGAGTCAGTGAAGAAGAGGAAGAGGTATGCGAAAGAAAAAGACTATGATTTTCAGGATGAGATAGATGAGGTGGAGCAGGCGTTGAGAGCTGAGAGGGAGAAACGATTAAAGAAAAAGGCTGATCAGGGGGAGTCTGAAAGGATATCAAAGCATAGGCATCAAACATTTACTGAGCCACAGAAGAGAGAAGAGAGGAGAAACTTGGATTAGGATGTGATCAGGAACCTCAACTCATCTCTGGCTAATGAGTTGAGTATGATAAAGAAAAAGTTGACAAATCAAGAGTTGAGGGAAAAAAGGAAGGATGAGATGTTGGAAGGAATGTCTAAGATGCTGGTTGATCAGCAAAATTTGATCAAGAGGTTGTTGACTGAGGTGAACGAGCTCAAGGCTACAGCCGGCCTGCCTAATCAGCTAACTCAATCTGAGTTATATGATCTTACAGATATCTCAAGGAATCCATTCCTAAATGTGGGGTACCTCATTCAAGGCAGGAGAGGGCACACGTGGTGCAACAGATGTTTCTGCAGGAGGTTCAGGTGTGAGGGAGGATGATGAGACAGAAAATAAGATTAGAAGGAAAGAGACTGAGGAGAATGTGGATGAGGTGATTGAAGCAGGGTTTATTAATTTGGGGCTAGACATAGATAAAGATTTGGTTGGTGAGGAGATTGTGAGAGAACAAAATGTTGAGGGAGTCCAAAAGACAGCTGAGATGAGTTTGATAGATGAAGAGGAGAATGATGAGAAATTGGTGGATTATGATTCAGAGCCCAAGTATTATGAAGTTGATAAGGGACCCCTGACTTATGTAGCGAAGAAGGGCTCTGCAGATGAAGATGTGTGATAGGATCGGATCTAGTTTAATCAGTTTGATTGGAATTTGCAGCGGAATATAACAAAAATTAGATCAAAAATTAAGCAAGACAAGTATGAATATTCAATCACACTATGACGATTATAGAGAGAGAATTTTTCTGTTAATAGAAGATTTTCATTCACGCAAATGCTTTAGTTCCAAAACAATTACGTCAACATTCCTTTTATAAAGGAATGTGACGTCAGCTGATGTCACTTGATAGTGACATCTAACTGATTAATACAAACTACTTAAATTAAACTAATCTACTGAAGATGTCCACAACAACTGAGGACACCTTCACAAAAAGCTAAGTGTAAACCAGAATTACAACTACTGAAACTATAACATCTGACGTGTAAGAACTTCAGACGTTTTACAATAATAAAACTACCTAAAAGAAACTACTGAAAAGTAAAACATTACAACTACTGAAAGGAACTACTTCAGATGTTTGAGACAACTTCTGAGAACTTGGTCTTCAGACTTTGTCTTCAGCATATGTCTTCAGACTTTGTCTTCAGCCTTTGTCTTCAGACTTTGTCTTCAGACTTTGTCTTCAGCAGATGTAGATCACTTTAGTTGTTGTGATGTCTGTGGGACTTAAAGGTTTTTCTGATCTGGCTCATTGGTTCTTTTGGTCCAACAAACTCCCCCTGAACCAATGCAGCCAAAACCTTTAAGCTTATTGAAGTCCCACTTATTTGCAGACACATTTTCTGGATCAGCTAAGAAATCACCAAATTCAGCTCAGGCCGGGAAGAGGTTTCAAAAAGTTTGATTGGAAAAAGATGAATGGGAACTCTGTCTTGGGGAATTGGACACAGAGCTGTTACCCCAATCATTAAACCTATTTCCCAATGATGAGTCTGTAAGACTCTCTGACATAGGCCTCAAGAAGAACAACTTTATCTTCTATTGTGAGTTCTTCAGCTTCACTCTCAAAGAAGAACTCAGGCCCATAATAGTCAGACAAGTATCTAACAGTCTTTCCATTCTTTAGCTCCACAGTTGTTATTTCTCTGTATGCAAACTCATCAGGATGAGTACCTCGTAACAACTTGAGCTCATTTCTTCTAATTTCTTCAAGCTTCTTGTAAATTAACCCCTTCTTTACCATTTTGTTTTCTAACAAAGTTTGTGGATTCATCTTAGTCTTGTAAGCTCGCTTGAAATCATCAAGGATTTCCCAGGGTGAAACTTCAATGGCCAGCATTATCACAACATCTACAGTCTTCCTAACTTGGCCATTGCATCTACTTGGAACATTTTTCTATGAATTCTGTCACTAACTCTGGGGTCAGGCCAAATCCTCACTCTCTCCTTCTGATACTGAAATGTAAATCCGAGAGCATACAACCTCTAAGCATGTTTCTTCATAGCTTGTATGGATGAAGACTTAGGAAATTCCTTATCAACCATCCTTAACAACTGCTCATCATGTTGTTTCTGCTGTTCTTCTTCTTCAATCTTCACTTTAACCATTTGCCATTGAGTGTCAGGAGTGATTGTTGTTGGTTGACTCCTAGGCTCAGGCATCTTCATTTTAATCACAACAGAGATTGGCATACTATCATCCTCATCATCTTCTTCTTCTTCTTCCAACCTCAACACCCTTCTCTTTCTCTTGGGTGCATCATTGGTAGTTGATTGAGTGGGTTTCTTGGGTAAAGGACTTGGTTTTGAGGGTTGTGAGGTTGGTTGTTTTGAGGGTTGTGAGGTTGATTGTTTTGGGGGTTGTGAGGTTGATTTTGAGGATTGTTTTGGTAAGGGAGATTGTAAAGGCTGCTCTATCATTTTGGTTGTGAGGGTGGCTTAGGATAACTTTGCCATGTCAGACCTTTTCCCAGCACCAGCTTCATCCAGAGCTTCTATGATCAATCCTTTGTTGAAGGTTTCAGAAGAACAGATTTTGGTGGTTATCTCCAAAATACTGTCTCTGGACCATGACTTTACTTCAATGATTGGTCTTCCCAAGTGTTTTGACAAGAATCTGATCATAGCTTCCAACCTTTCCATTTCTTTCTCATTGCAGCTGGCCCATCTATTCTCAATCTCTTGAATTTCTAGCCGTCTGATCTCAGAATCAAGTTTGGCAGTGTCAATGCCTTGTCTGAAGAGCTGATCAATGATCTTATCCATAGATCTGCTATGTTGCTCATCAGCTTCTTTGATCAGTTCCTCTAGCTTCTTCTCATCCTCAGTCTGTTCAGCACTTTTCTTTCTCTTATAAGTGATTATCTCTTTTCCTTTCTTCTCTTTGGCTTCTTCCTCTTCAACTCTCTTTCTTTTATCTTCTTTTACTGACTTAGACTCCCCCTTTTTGGTTGCATTGGGTTCAGGGGTTTGAATGTCAGAAAGTTTCTTGGAGACAGCATCATCAACTAGGGTTTGAAGATTTGAGGAAAGCCTCTCATCAATGGTTTGATGGACAATGGTAGTGATGATTGGAGTGATGAGAGGTAAGGAAGATTTAAAGGCAGCAACCATTTGCTCAGAGGGGTTCTGTCCCTGAGAAATGGTGCCTGAAACAGAGGCTGGTGGCTGATTTGTTGAGAGTGGCTCAGTGTTTGGGAGAGCTTCAAAAGAAGCTGCCATCTGTGGGTTAATTGGGGCAGATGGACTTGATTCTTGAGACATTTTTGCAAGCAGTTCTTGTAGTTTGCATACCTCAGCCTCAAGAATGGTGTTTTGGGCTAGAACTTTAAAGAAAAAGCCCAGGTCATCATCAGTCTTAGCTGAATCAGCTGACCTCCTGAGTAAATCAGGATGAACATGTGCTGAGTGTAGATCAGTATTCACATGTGCCCCTTTGTCTTGGAACTGGGGACTTCCTGCCTCAGGATTAAGTCCTTCATTGGCAGTTGCCTCTGGTGAGGTCTTAGAGATGATACCACCTTCATCCTGTTCATGTGCTGAAACAGGGGAAGAGGTAGCCTCACCAGATGTTCTAATCTCCTCCTCTACACCGGGAGATTGAACTTTGTAATCCCTATGCTGTGGGTTGTCAACCACATTATAATCCTCTCCCTCAACTGTTGAGGTTTTCCCAGTGGTAATAGGTTTCTGGGGAGGGGTAGAGGAATGTAGTTGAGTCAGCACTTGTGCAATGAATGCAGTTGGGCTTGTAGGGGTGGTTTCAGTGGGAGATAAAGGTGAAAAGGATTGCACCTGGGGCGAATGGTGCTCTTCAATGGCAATTTTCTCAAGTGAGAGAGATTCCAGTAATGTGGTTTCCCCATTGTTGGTTGCATCAGGATCCTGTTGAGAGGATACCTGAGCGGTTTCAGCTGGTAGAGTCTTTGAAACTACAAGGGGATTAATGCTAGTAGTTTCATCCTGCGTTTGTGCTACAGGGGCATCATCAGGAGACTCAACTCCCTGAGTAGCCTTTTTGGTTTTCTTGGATTTTGGTTTGGAGGGGACTTTAGATCTGGAGGTGGAGGCTGTGGGTTCCCTCTGCTTGGGTTTTAGCAGTTTGGTAGCCTCTTTGAGTTGTGGGTTTGAGTTGTGCCTGGAGTATACTTCTGGCAAAACTACCATAGCAGGGACCCCAAGGCCAACAAGGCCATCAGATTTTAATTGATTAATAATTATGGCCATAAGAAACCTTGGATATAATATCTATCTGTTAGCCACAGGTTTCATTGCCAGATCTTTTAATTCCAAAAATATTATTTCAGAAAAATTTAAGCTTTGGCGTTCAAGGATAGAATACAATACTTGTCGCCACCTGGATGACATTTGATCCCATGAAGATGTTTTGGGGGCAAGGCAGACATTGATCATATGAAAAATGAGACGCTCAGCATCATGGAAGTGCTTCTTCATATAGTGGTAGCACTTAGGTCACCCTCATATCCATGGTTAACAAATGATAAATCAATGGTGCCTTTGGGGTATCTGGTGACATAGGTAGCATCATTCAGGTCTAGGGTTTGACGAACGATTTCAGAAGTGATGACCACCTTCTTTTGGTTGACAAACGACTGGAGAGTGATCGAGTCATCATTCTCATCGGTATGAACAGTGACGTTTGTCCAGAATTAGCGAAGGGTATCGGGATAGATGGTAGGATTCAAGAGGAAAGCTGTGTGATATTGGGAATCAACCATCAGATCAATGGCAGCATCAAACTTGGTCCAAAAGGCTGATTTGGTTAGGTAAGCAACACAGTTGTGTCGAGGTTTGATTTGCATGGTCGCCATTAATGGAAGATGAACGTTTGGAAAGAGATTTATGAAAAGGTTGAAGTTAGGGTTAGGTATTTATAGTTTATGAAGCGGCCGAAAGAAAACAACTGAAAGTGTTGGTGTGAGTCATCAGTTGTTAGAAAACAACTGAAGACATGGTTTTAACTTTCAGATGTTGTAAACAACTGAAGACTTGGTTTTGGCTTCAGTTGTTTTGAAATGAAACAGCAGTTGTTGTCGTCAATTCACAAAGTTCAGTTGTTTCAATGACCTTAACACTTACTCGGCAGATCATCTGATTTTCAGATGTTTCATTGGTCATCAGTACTTATCTATTAGAAAAAACATCAGTAGTTTTAACTACATCAGTACTTTTCAACAAATGAAGTACTTTAGTACTTTTAAGTAATTTAGTCTTCAATAGTTATAAAAACTGCTGAAGATTAAATAACTTATCAGCACTTATTTTTGACAGTTGTATACTAATACGCATCAGTACTTATTAACTAAGAGCACCAGCAGTTGTCAAATCATTCTAGTTGCAGCATACTAAGCCTGAGCACAAGATTTTGGAAAGTTGCACTGTCCAAAGGCTTAGTAAATATATCTGCAAGCTCATCAGCACTAGGCACAAACTTTGGATCAATCAGACCTTTTTTATAACAATCCCTGATAAAATGATGTCTGGTCTCAATATGTTTGGTCCTAGAATGCTGGACAGGATTCTTAACAATACAAAGAGCTAAAGCACTATCCATTAGTAAAGGAGTCTTAGTCTCTGTAATGTCATAATCCAATAATTGATTTTGAAGCCAGAGTACCTGAGATGTACAGCTTGCAGCAACAATGTACTCTGCTTCAACTATGGATGTAGCAACTGAAGTTTGTTTCTTACTATGCCAAGAAACTAAACAGTTGCCTAGAAATTGGCATCCACCAGAAGTTGATTTTCTGGTTAACTTACACCCTGCATAGTCACTATCAGAGAAAGCAACTAATTTGCAAGAGTGCCCAGTGGAATACCAAAGTCATAGAGATTGAGTTCGTTGCAAATATCTAAAGATCCTTTTGACTGCAATCATATGGGATTCTTTAGGTGCAGCCTGAAATCTAGCACAGACACAAGTTGCAAACATAAGTCTGGTCTAGAAGCTGTAAGGTACATCAAGGAACCAATCATACATCTGTAAAGAGTTTCATCAACTGCTTTACCTTTCTGATCAGCATCCAGTTGTGTGTTGCTGCACATGGGAGTAGAACAGGGCTTACAGTTTTGTAAATCAAACTTGGTCAACAAATCCTTTGTGTATTTTGACTGATGAATGAAAGTTCCATCAACCATTTGTTTGATTTGCAAACCCAGAAAGAACTATAATTCTCCCATGGCACTCATTTCAAACTTTTGTTGCATCAATTTAGTAAAGGCATCACACAACTGTGGATCAGATGATGCAAAAATAATATCATCTACATAAATTTGAACAAGGAGCTTATGCATGTCTACTTTCTTAATGAACAAAGTTTTATCTATGGAGCCTCTAGTGAAATTATTTTGAAGAAGAAAGTTAGATAGTGTCTCATACCAGGCTCTTGGAGCTTGTTTTAACCCATAAAGAGCCTTATCAAGCTTATACACCCAATCTGGATGTTTATGATCTTCAAAACCTGGTGGTTGACACACATAAACTTCTTCTTTTATTTTACCATATAAAAATGCACTTTTGACATCCATTTGAAAAAGTTTAAGGTTATGGAAAGCAGCATAAGCTAAGAACAATCTGATTGCCTCCAGTCTAGCTACAGGGGCAAAGGTTTCATCATAATCAATACCTTCTTCTTGTGAAAACCCCTGTACAACCAGTCTGGCCTTGTTCTTGACAATTTGGCCTTTTTCATCAGTTTTTTTCCTAAACACCCATTTAGTGCCTATTGCACACTTACCTTGGGGTAGAGGAACCAGTTCTCACACTTGCTGCTTTGGAAACTGAAGAAGCTCAAGCTGCATGGCTTCAACCCATCCATTGTCTCTTAATGCTACATGATAGTTCTTTGGCTCTTGCTGACTGATGAAGAGAGCATAGAGACAGAAATTGGACAATTGACTTCTAGTTGAAACAACCGCATTGATGTCACCAATGATCTGAGACATGGGATGATTCTTCAGTTCTTGGTACTCAATGATATATGTGCAAGTGTTTGTAGGAGATTCAGCAGCAACAGATGTTGATTCAGACTCTTGAAACCTAGAATGAGATGGCAGTTCAAATGAAGTAGAGGATTTAGAGATTTCATCAGCATTTGTTGTGGATGGAACTGCTGAAGCTACAGGAACATCAAGTGTAGTAGACACAGGCAGATGATCACTACAACTTGCATTTATATCATCAGATGGAGATGATGAATTGTCAGAAACAACAACTGATGGAGACTGATATGGAACATATTGCAGTATGTCCAAATCAAATAACTCCACAGGGTTTTGAGGAATTTTGTCTTTTGGAGATTCATTAAACTTGACATGCAAAGTTTCTTCAACAATATTTGTTCTGCAATTAAAAACTCTGTATGCCTTGCAAGTAGATGAATACCCAACAAAATACCCTGCATCCACCTTTGATTCAAACTTCTGAAGTGGATTCTTTGTGTTAAGAATATAACAAGGACACCCAAATGCTCTAAAGAATGAAATCAGAGGGGCCAAATGATGTAATAACTCATAAGGAGTCTTCATCAACCTCTTATTCACTAACACCCTATTTTGTACATAGCAAGCTGTGTTGACAGCTTCAGCCCAAAAGGTTAGTGGCAAACCTGAGTCAGCCAACATTGTCCTTGCGGCTTCAATGAGGGTCCTGTTCTTTCTCTCCACCACTCCATTTTGCTCAGGAGTTCTTTGAATGCTATATTGCCTCTTGATTCCCTTAGACAAATAGAATTCATCAAGAGTGTGATTCCTAAATTCTGTGCCATTATCACTTCTCACACATTTGACTAGAAGTGAATATTGCTTTCCACATACAACACAAAGTAAATGATGATTTGGGCTGCGTCATCTTTGGAATGTAAGAAGAAAGTCCATACATATCTGGAATATCATCCACAATTACCAGACAGTATTTTTTCTTTGCCATACTCATCACTCTCACTGGACCAAAAAGATCCATATGCAGTAATTGCAAGCAGGCAGTGGACTTTGGTTCTTCTATAGGAGGGAATGAAACTTTGTGTTGCTTTCCTTTTAAACAAGCTGGACAGTTGTCATCACATTTGAACTCCTTCAATGGCAAACCTCTCACTAAACCATGATGAATAAGCTGGTTCATATTTTTAAGATTCACATGACCAAGCCTTCTATGCCATAGTTCAGATTCTTGAGGAGAGGCTTTAGAGAACAGACATGGATGGCCTTTAAGATCAATTTTCTTTGATAAATCTAAGGCATATACTCTTCCAATCCTGTTGGCCTTCAGGAGAGTATATTCATCCAATATCTTGTCAATCCTGTTCAGAACTTTGGAAGACAGAATCCGACAGTTCTGACTTGTGAAAAGTGCAACATGCCCTTTATCACACATTTGACTGACACTCAACACGTTGTACTTGAGGTTATCCACATGGTTAACATCATCAAACCGTATCTCACCATTTAACACAAACCCTTTTCCTATGATGTAACCCTTAGCATCATTACCAAAAGAAACAAATCCCTTCTTCCCTTGAGAGTAATCATGAAGAAGAGAGCTGCTCCCTGTCATATGCATAGATCCTCCACTGTCTACATACCAGATGCTTCTTTGGCATGCTGAAGAACCCTGCATTTATCACAAGAAATTAGTTAGCCTTTGAGACTCAAACCATTTTGGTTTTGAGTCTGTTTTCATCAACAGATATTAAACTAACTGATTTTTCATGATTGACAGCCTTTGAAGGTGGAGATGGTGCTGAAAAGGATTCCTTTGATTTTGGCTTAGTTTTCCTTTTCAGTGGTTTAGTCACATAAACATCTAATTGGTTAACTCTCCCCAACAGATGTTGAACCATTATAACAAGTTGTGTCTGATTGGTTGTCAAAGCCTTCAGCTCAGTTGACACATCAGTACTTGTTGCTGATTTGTTCTTATGATTCACCAAATCCTCCCTTTTAAAAAACACAAACTTAGTCTGGGTTTTTGATATTCCATGAGGAATATTTTCAGCTGTTTTGTGATAAACCCCTTCATTCTTTTTAGCTTTTTGGAAAAGCTTTGGGTTATCAGATTGAGATGTTTGTGGTACAAACTTGGTTTGAAATTCATCTTTCATTTTATTCATGTTCTTTTTAATGATTTTCTCTTTGTTGAATTTTAAACCCTTGTTATACCAACATTCATCAGTGAGATGATTTAACAAACCACATATTTCACATGGCTTTCTCTTCATCTTTTGTTGATCAACTACTGAAGGTGATGAAACTACTGAAGATTTGTTCTTCAGTACTTTCTTCCTTTCAGTACTTATGGTAAGTACTGAAGGATTTGCAACAACTGAAGATTTGTTCTTCAGAAGTTTTCTATCAGTACTTTTGGATTTCCTGATAGACTTTTCAGCAGTTCTCAAACAATGCTTGTTTTCTTTTGATTTGAAATGCTCTTCAGGTGTTGTGTTTTGCCCTTCAGTACTTTGAGTACTTTGTGGGACAACACCTGAATTGCTCAGTTTCTTTTTGATCATGTGTTTAGAAGCAGTGAGACCATTAGCAAATTGATTAGCTGAGGTAATAACACTGACTTCATCCTCTGATTTTGAATTATCACTTGAGGATGAGACACATGATGATGTGGTTTGGGAATTACAGTCACCTTCAGATTTTACTTCTAGCTTGGGAGTAAAATATGTAGGAGGTATGGAATGATTATACCCAATCCCAAACTTCACATTTGAAGCTGTTTGCTTACTGAGAAGCATTTCAAATCCTTTGCATGATGTTACCTAACGTTCACAATTAACTTGAGTAGCTGCAAGTGTTTCTTTGAGATTCTTATGATTCTCCAAAATGACCTCTACCTTTGCTTTTTCATCAGTGATTTGACATTTTAGTTTGTAAATCTCCTCATCCTTTTCTTTTAAAACAGACTCAAACTCAGCTTTTTTTTGGAAATCACTTTCTCTAGGTCAAGATTTTGATTAATTAAGGCTACATTTGCTTCCCTAATTGAAACAAAAGCAGCTATGCATGACTCAGAACATAACTTGGCCTTAGCCTCAGAAGATACCTGTGGTACCTGTGATGATGAAGTATTTCCCTCAGTAGACTCCAGGGCCATTAGAGCAAGATTTCCAAAAGGGTTTTCACCACCATGTTGACCAGCACCAGTAAACAATTGTTCAGAATAACTAGAAACATCATCAGGTAAGCTGCTCTAGTCAACAACCTCAGGTGTGAAAAAGTTTTGATGTGATTGAGATTGAGATTGTTGATTTGTTTGAGATGGTTGAGGATCAGGTAGGGCATGTGGTTGTTGAGCCATGGGTACAGGAACCTGACTAGACTGAGGCATGTAAAAACATGGATAAGGGTATGGCATAGGACCTTGAGGGACAAAAAATACAGGAGATGATTGAATTTGTGAGTGATGATCAGAACTGGTAGAATGTTGCCCTTTGGTTTGTGAGCTATTGCTTGGAAAAGTCACAAAGGGTGCAGATGAGTTAGATCCAGATGATCTACACTCTCTTGCAAAATGTCCAAGTCTATGGCACTTGTGACATCTCAACTTGCTCTTATCAAAACCAACTTTGGTTTTGCCTGAGAGACCAGGGAATTTTCTACATGTCCTTTTATAAAACTTTTGAGATTTGATATTGATTAATGCCATTTGGCTCAAAATATCCATCTCTTCCAGATCATCATTAGCAATTCCTTTCAAATCATCCATCAAAAAGCACAAATTATCAACACTAAACCCTGAGTTACCATCAATTCCAACAAAAGCATGATCTCCACTGTTTGAAGAGAAATCTATATGCTCATCATAAGAACTTTCTGATGTAGCATATTCTGACTCATGACCAACCAGAGCAGTGTTTCCTGGTACAAAGTCATCAGTGAGCTTTCCAGATGAAGCTAGTTTCCTTTTCTGTTCTATCTCTCTCTCGAATGTTAAGAGTTTCCCACGAAGTTGGGTAAGAGATAGAGTATTCAGATTTGCACTGGAGCGTAGGACAATGGTATATGTGTCCCATCTCTCAGGCAGAGATCTGAGGAATCTGTTCTTCATCTGACTGTTTGTATATTCATGTTGAACCATTTTTAGCTTAGATATCAAACAGGAAAATCGCTCAAGCTGTTAAGTTAGTGACTCACCCTTTCTGTGAGAGAATGTCTCATATTGCTGGGCAAAGATTTCTCTATTGTTTGCTAAGACCTCATCAGTTCCTCCAAATTGTTCTTTCAGAGCAACCCAGAGATCATGAGTAGTTTCATGATGCATAAGCCCAGAGTAGATTTCAATAGGCAGTGCCATTGCTAGAATTCCGTGGGCTTTAGCATCAATTTCAAACAGTTCTAGATCCTCATCAGAATATTGTTCCTTCTTCTTCGGAACCATCTCATTGGTTTCCGGATTACTCACCATAGGCTTATATGGTCCATGAACCACTGACTTCCAACAACCTGAACTGTTAACAGACAGGTGATGGAGCATTCGGCGTTGCCATATGTTATACTCACTCCTAACAAGCATCGGAGGCTTTGTTGAGGAGCCAGTATCGTGAGGATCATTGATTGATGTAGTCATTTTCACCAATTCAACCAAATTCAATGAGATTTTAATAAGTCTAGCTAAAAAACTCAACAACACAATTTGAATCACAAATCAATTGACCGGAAGCGACAGAAAATCAAACTCTATAACCAATTCTTGCAAATTTGCTAATTCGATCAAACTTAGCTATCAAAAGAGCAGTTTCAATGATCAGTTGTTAAATCGATCAAAGATTAACCAGCTCTGATACCATTTGATAGGATCAGATCTAGTTTGATCAATTAGATTGGAATTTGCAGCGGAATATAACAGAAATTAGATCAAATTTAAGCAAGACAAGTATGAATATTCAATCACACTATGATGATTATAGAGAGAGAATTTTTCTGTTAATAGAAGATTTTCATTCACGCAAATGCTTCAGTTCCAAAACAATTAGGTCAACATTCCTTTTATAAAGGAATGTGACGTCAGCTGATGTCACTTGATAGTGACATCTAACTGATTTGTACAAACTACTGAAAGTAAACTAATCTATTGAAGATGTCCACAACAACTGAGGACACCTTCACAAAAAGCTAAATGTAAACCAGAATTACAACTAGTGAAACTATAACATCTGAAGTGTAAGAACTTCAGACGTTTTACCATAATAAAACTACCTAAAAGAAACTACTGAAAAGTAAAACATTACAACTACTAAAAGGAACTACTTCATCTGTTTGAGACAACTTCTGAGAACTTGGTCTTTAGACTTTGTCTTCAGCATATGTCTTCAGACTTTGTCTTCAGCTATTGTCTTCAGACTTTGTCTTCAGACTTTGTCTTCAGACTTTGTCTTCAGTAGATGTAGATCACTTCAGTTGTTGTGATGTCTGTGGGACTTAAAGGTTTTTATGATCTGGCTCATTGGTTCTTTTGGTCCAACAATGTGTTTGAGCTTGAAAAGGAGGAATGGTTTGTAAATGAGAAAGAGGCAGAAGAGCTGACCCCACTATTCCAGAATATACAAGGTCAAGTAGGAAAGAGGCGGGTAAGAAAATTATAAGCTGGAAATATAAAACAGGGTTGAAAATGTTCATGATCAAGAGAAGAGGAGGAAGGATCTCGTACTTGCATAAAAGGAAGGCGTTCAAGACCTTGCCTAAATGGGATCTCAAGAGGTTGGCAGAGATTCCCTTGATAGATTCTCATCTGAGTGAGCGAGCCAAACTGTTGGAAGAGGAGATTAAGCAGGGGCGAAACGACAATTTTGAGTCTCTTGGATACATGAAGGCGGAAAGGAGGAGGTCCAAAAAGGACAAAGACTGGGAGACAGGAAAAGGACAGATTATGCTAAGGGTTAAGCCCCCGAAAACGGTTAGTAGGGTGAGGATATCTGATCCCCTCCCCCAAAGGCTTCAGAGGTTTGAAAAGTGGTTCTACGACAACAACAAGGGGGAGGCGGTGATTAGGATAAAGGATGGAGCTGAATTTAGACTCTTTGATCCGATGGAAGTATTTTCATTTTGTGATAAGGATTTGCTGGTATTTTGTGAAAATCATATTAAGGCTGGGGCAGGAGCAGAAACAAGAAAAGAGGCAAGCCTGTTCATGGAGGTTGCCAACAAAGCCCGAGGGGTTAGAGATGAGGTTAGAGAGTTAGCTGAGAGGATTCGTGAGGCGGATGAAGTGAGGATGGATGTGCAGGATCTGACTAGACAATTTGAAAGAGCTAGTGCACATGGTGAAGATGTGAGTGCAGCAGGAGCCGAAGCTTAATGCAGATCTAAGGCTGAAGAAGATACTGGAGCTGGTGCGCCAAACGAAGATGATCCAGCCGGTGAGGTCCAACCTAGGGGGAGTGTTGAAGATCAAGATTAAGTTGGACTCACCATAGATTAGTTTTTGTTTATGTTTAAATATAATAGGTCTAATGTTAGATTACTTTTGTAAGTAAGTTAGTTGTTAGAGTTTTGCTGCCCAGCGAAACTATGAGCGAAACTACAGTTTCGCTCATAGTCAGCAGTCTTGTTTCACCCGGCGAAACTGAGTTTCACAGCCAGGCGAAACTAAGCTTGGGCATGATAGTTTCGCTGGAGTTATATTGAAATATCTTTGAGCTCTTATTTATTTTGAGTGTTGGCTTTGATTTGTTTATTTTTTAACACTTTTGGTCTATTATTCTTCATCATATGTTTGTTTAGAGAGTTTGTTATTGATATTGAATCATTCATTCAATCATTTGTATTGTAATTCGATTTGTTTTGGACCAACAGATCTCACCATCTTAAGATCCCTCACACACACAAAATACTTAACAACTCAAATGCCAGCTATCAATAAGGCTGATATGGAAACGGGAACAATGACAAAATCCCTACTGATTACTCCTAAAGACTTTGGTACTTGGTGTCAAAGAATGGAAGGCTTTATCAAGTCTCAAGACTCCAGGATGTGAGAATCTGTTGTCTCAGGACCTTACATACCAAGCACCTCTTCAGCTGCTGCTGGAGGTGGTATGATTGCAAAGGCTGTGGCTGATTATTCTAATGAAGACAGAAAAAGAATAGAGATTGATCAGAAAGCCATGACAGCCCTTCAAACTGCTCTTCCAAACTCCATATACAGAGGCTTGAAAAAATGCAAAATAGCTAAATAGCTATGGGAGGCACTGAAGCTGATGTATGAGGGGTCAACTAAAGCCAAGGAGGACAAGAAGGATATTCTGAAGCAGCAGTTTGAAAACCTCACCTTCAAATCAGGTGAAACCATGACTCAACAATACTTCAAGTATGTTGAAATTATGGATACTCTAATGGATGTTGGAGTGACTCTTGAGAACATGTACATTGTACGGAAGTTCATGTCCTCTCTTCCCAGACAATGGACATATTATTGTGTTGTTATCAACAGAACTCAGAACCTTAAGACTCTTACTTTGACAGAGTTGTATGGTATTCTTAGTGGATACCAGATGGAGATGAAATATGCAAGGTTCATCTGGTAACTCTAGCAATCAACTGAGTTTAGCCCTTCATGTGGTTGAAAGGGATAGCATTGAACCACAACATCATCTTATATGCTACCCTGACAACTCACAAAAGGGTCCTTTCATTACCTTCCCGGAGACACCAAGAGAAAGCTACACTAAAGGAAGTCCATTCCAAGAGACAAGCTCATCACATGCTTTTGTGTATACTGATGAAAACATAAGCAACTTTCTCTTCACCCTTGAAGACCTGGCCTGTATCCATCCAGATGACCTGGAATACATGGAGATAGTTCAGCAAATGGCTCTCCTCACTCATAGAGCCAAGAAATTCTACAAGAGGACATGGAGGAAGTTTCCACTCAATGCAGCCAGTGGAAAGTTTGGGCTGGACAAAAGCAAAGTAAAGTGTTACAGCTATAACCAGATGGGACACTTTGCAAGGGAGTGTAAGGCATCAAGGACAAATGGTGGCCAAACACAAGCCAGACCAAACTACACTGAAAGAACTCCCCAGAATGAGAAGCCAAAGCAGCAAGCTGCAGTTGCTGTTGAAGAAGGAGGTTTTGACTGGAGCTTTCAGGTGGAAGATGCATCTCCAAACCAAGCACTTATGGCAGTCCATGATGAAGCAAAGGTATTGGAACATCTTTGTACACCTGAATGTATTGCTAAAGTAAACAGATACAGGTCCTACAATTTAGAGATGAGATCTGATCTTGAGTCCTTAAATATCTTAAAATTTTGATTTTAAAAAAGCAGAAAATGATTATAAACTAAAGATAGAGGACTTAGAGAAAGCCATTTCAACTCTTAAACATGAACACACCAACTACAGGATTCAGATCAAAGATCTCATAACTAAGTTGACTGAATGCCAGGCTGAGCTTGTGATCAGCAAAGCCAGGGCAGAAAGATGTGGTCTTGAGGAAGAGACCTTCAAGAACATAATATCCTCATCCTTGCATGCAAAAGTTTGTTATCAAAATAAGCAGGGACTAGGATCTAGTGAGATAGCTCCTCCACACACAATCTTATCAGTAAGATCTCCTAGGTGTGGAACTTGTGAAGATGAGCTTCCCCTCATAGACCCCATGACCGAAGAGGATGAAGAGGAGATGGTGAAGGATGTCTCTGAGAAGAGTGAAGAAGAGCATTCTAAGAAGGGTCACCATTCCTCTGAGGAGAGTAAAATTGTTGGGATGACCAAGTCAAAGAGGAAGAACTTGATCAGGAAGGCCAAGAGAAAGTCCAAGAAGGCTCAAGAGATCAAGGCCACCTTTAACTCTGCACATAAACAAGTCTTTATTTCTGTAGGATTTAAGGTGGTTAAGGCTAAAGACACAAACTTTGTAGATACATGTGTACCTAGTTTCTGAGCTTAATGTAATATGTCTTTATTGTCTTACACATATGTAATTGAATGGGTACTTAATGAAATACAATGTGTGGTTGTGCTTATAATGTTTATTATTTTATTGTTTAGTAGTTTAACGCTTATTGAACTGATTATATAGGTTTTTGGTTGTTTGAATGAATCTTGATAATGTAATGATTAATAAATACATTCAAACTCAGTAATATAAAGTTCTCATGCGAATGGCCCATGCTAATGGACCATACGCATGAACAACTTCATGCGAATGACTCAGTCACACGACTGAACCAGGAGACTGGATCAGTCGCACGAGTGTAACATGAGATTGACTCAGTCGCACGACTGAACATTCAGTCGTGCGAATGGATCAATCGCATGGCTCAATTGCACGACTGAACCATGCTAATGGTTCAGTCGCCCGAATGAGAAACCCTAACCTATAGATACCACTTAATTCGTGGAAAAACGTAAAAATTTAGATCACATCGACTACAGACGTACCCTAGCCGTCCAGAGACCTCTAAGAACCTGTTCCAAGTTCACATATCGCACTAGATCAATTCCATATCGTTCTTAACGTTTAGATTCAATCCACAATTGATTCTACGTGCGTTCTCACTGATTGGATCGCCAATCAAATAGGATTCCGCACTATTTGATTCGGTATACACGTTAATCAATTAGTATTTTGTTCAGTACATGATCCTAACAAGTGGTATCAGAGCTTTGGCTCTTGATTTACGTGTGATTCAATCGTTTTTGATACAAAAATTTTGTTTTTTCACTAAAAACACAATCTTTTCATGTCAAACGGTGTCTTAAATGTCTGTTGTTCGTAATGTTTGGTTTTTCCAGCATAAGGCAATTAGGCTTACTGAAAATTCGTGTTTTTGCGGCCAAAACACCTTAAACCTACGAATTTTTGAGTTCCAGCAGCTTCAGTGCCACGATTGACTCAATCGCACGACTGGATACATTCACATCCCTCATACGCACGATTGGACTCATTCGTACCTCCATTCGTACGACTGAGTTGTCTATTCGCATTGTTCAACCGCATCAGTTCATTCGCCCGACTGAACCATCCGCATTAGTTCAGCCGCACGATTGAACCATTCGCATCGTTCAATCGCACGAATAGCCCAATCGCATACCTTCATTCGCACAAGTGAAACAGTTTGTTCCAAAGATTAAAGTTAATCGCAATGGAGGACCAATATTCAACATTCACAGCAGGGAGAGATTCAAGGATTCAAAACCTACTACTTCTGGAGAGAGTGAAGTAGGGAATCACAACAAACACCCTAAGCTAATCACGTTAGATGAATTCCCACACTGGAAGCAACGTTTTGAGATCTACTTAAATGGAGTAGATCCCAATATATGGGAAGCAATTGAGACGGGGTATAGTATGCCAGTAGGTGCTGATGGAGTCAAACTTACACTAGGTGGCATGACTGATGGACAAAAGGTCAAGTACAATGCTGAAAAGAGAGTTTATGCACTGCTTACTCAGTCAATTCCTAACGACATCTTTCATCAATTTTCTGAGAACAAGCAAGCAAAGAAGCTGTGGGATGAATTGGAAAAACGGTATGAAGGGAATGCATCATTAAAAGCTATAAAGGCCAAAGAGTTGAAGAAGGGGTTCGACAACTTCTCATCAATGGGTAATGAGAGCTTGGATGACGTCATCGATCGGTTCTACCACTTGATGAGTGAGATGCACACTCATGGAGTTACAACAACCATGGAGGACAAGGTGTCAAACTTGGCAGATGGGTTGCCAGAGAAGTGGGCATCTTTTGTCTCCAATCTCAGACAGAATGGTATGCTAGCAAAGTTGGATATAAATGATTTCATTCTGAAGCAAAGAGAGGAAGCATTAAGGATGAAATACAGAGCTCAAAAGTCATCTTATACTCAGAATCCGGCACTGTACAACGCGACTCCACAAGCCAAAACGTCTGGAGCACCACTTCAGACAGCTTTTGTGTCAAGTTTAGTTGGTCCTTCTCAAGCCTCTACTTCAGGGTTAGAAACGTCAGGGTCGTCTGGTACCCAATACATTGCATCTGAAACAAATGCTACAAAACTGAAGACCAAGAATCTCGGTAATGTGACAGTAGAAGTAGCAAGAGAGCACATGGATCTCTTAGCAGCTGTAGTCCACTCCTATGATGGACTAGTTGCTGGGAGAATTAGGAACTGCCATCTGGCAGACGAGGACTACGAGCAGGTAGATGAGATAGAGCTGGAAAGGATGGATATAATGTGGGCCTTAGCCAGTGCTATCCGGAGAGCTAAGAAGTTTGTTAAGAAGACCGGGCAAAACTTGGTTACAACTAAGGACACTACCTTTGCTTTCGACAAGACCAAGGTGACCTGTTTCAACTGTGGAGAAAAGGGGCACTTCAAATGAGAGTGTGTGAAGCCCAAGAAAACTAGAAACGGGAATCCATTCTCGTCCTTCACTCGTCAAGATAAGCCAACTAGCAGTCCTACTTCATCAAGCAAGGATCCTAAAGCCTTGACTGCCCATGATGACGAGGGACAGGACTGGAGCTTTCGGTTTGTCTCTCCAGGAGAATCTAACATTGCTAGTGTTGAAGATTTAGATGATGATTCAGCTAGTGAAGGAGATATTGCAGTGGGACTCGCGATGTCAAACACTGAAGAGACTGCAACTAGTGAATTACATGCCTGAAGAAGGGACAACTACAACATCGTCAGAATCACCAGAACCAGAAACCCCAGACTCTGCTTTGATGGCTGATTCATCAGAACCTTCTCAGGTAAGTACTACTGACCAACTTTTCAATAATCATGCTTGTTCTGATTGTAATAAATTTAGGGAGAGCATTGACTTGAAATTTGCTAGGTTATTAGATCATAATGATAGCTTAGTAAAGGATTTGCAACTGTGCACTGAAGCTAACAGAGTTCTAAAACAAAATGAGCATAGTTACAAAGAAAAGATAGACCTATTGAAAAAACAGCTTAGGGAAACAAAAGTAGTAGCCTTTAACCAAGCTAATGACATTAGGTACTATCTTAACTCCCTAGAAGACACTAAGAAACAAAAGCAGTTTAAGAAGTAGAAGTTAATTCATTAAAGCAAAAACTGCATAGTTGGACAAGTTAATCTCATATTGTCCAACACTTAGTGAGAGAGCGTAATAATGGGGAGGGTTTGGGATATAAAGTGGTTCCACCACCACCTGAGACCTTGATGAACACTAAAAGTAAACCAATCACTAACAATCCAATCAAGGATCATGTGGTGTCCACTCCTATTGTAAGTGATCCAGATTCCACAAGTACATCAAATGAATCTGGAACTAAACAAAAGGAGGCCACGTCAAAGGCAAAAGGTAAAATACCTTGTGTTAATCTGGAAAAAGAGTTTGAAAAGGTTAATATAAAGTCTGGGTTAAACAAAGTCAAATCTGAACCTAAAAAACTATTATTGTTAACCAATCACGTGTTTCATGTCAAAGTCCAGATAAACAAAATGGAAAGGACGTTAAAAATGTTAAAACTATTAAATTTATTAAACAAGATAAAACATCAAAAGAAGTAGAGTCAAAACCCAAACAGAACAATGTCACTCGGGTGTCACACACGTCTCCACAAAGACAGTTAAATCATAAAGTTGATAGCAGATCATGCTACAACTGTGGAGAGTGTGGACACATTGCGTCTAAGTGTCCTTACTATCAGACACGTAGGAAGAAAGTTGAACTTTAGGAATCAAAACCTAGGTCTTCTAAGAGGAGCTCATTGACTCCACTTAGAAGAGCTAGTGAACCTAAAGTTCAACCCATTAGCCAGTCGTTTGTTTATCACAAACAGGCCTTACACAAAGCTGGTTTATGGAAAGAAAAGTCAACCTCAGTGTCTGATAATGAGGACAAGAAGACACCTGAGCTTCCCTCACCATCTAAAGGTCAATAGGTTGAATTTATGATGTGTGATGCCTCTGGGAAACCCAAGCCAGTAAAGGCTTGGGTTCCTAACCTGAACTAATGTTTTCAATTGAATGTGCAGGGTGTTTGCTATAATGCTGAAACCAACACATGGATTGTCGATAGCGGAGCATCCAGGCACATGACTGGGAACAGGGCACTCTTATCAAACGTCAAAAAAAGGAAGCCATGTTTCATTTGCGGGTAACAAAGGAGGGTATATCACAGCTCAAGGGGAAGTGGGAAATCAGAAAGTGAAGTTTGATAAAGTAAACTACGTTCAACAACTTCAAAACAACTTACTTTCTGTATCCCAAATATGTGACAAAGGCTTTAAGGTTATATTCGACAACAAGAAGTGCTATGTCCTGAAAAAGGACTATGTGATCCCGGAGGACCAAGTCTTAATGTCTGCCTCTAGATATAATGACCTTTATGTCTTAGATCTTTCAAAGGCCTCTACAACAGATCATCAAGTTCAGTGCTTCTTGTCAAAGGCTACTGAGAAGGACTCCATCTCCTGGCATCGGAGAATGGGACACATTAATCCACAGAAGATGAACCACTTGATCCAGAATGATCTAATGAGAGGAGTTAACGTCAAAAACTTCCAACTTCCGGATTTCTGTGTGGCATGCAAGAAAGGCAAACAGACGAAGAAGTCTCATAAGGAAAAGAAAGTTCATTCCATCGAGCTTCCTCATGAACTTCTTCACATGGATCTGTTTGGTCCAGTCAGTACAAGAAGCGTTGCAGGCAACTTGTACTGCTATGTGGTTACTGATGACTACTCAAGATTTTCTTGGGTAATGTTTCTGAAATCCAAATCAGAAACATTTGAGTCTTTCAAGGAATTAGTAACTACATTAGAGTCTCTCTACAAGCTGAAGGTAAGACAGGTACGCTCAGACAACGGAACCGAGTTCAAGAATCAGTGGATGGAGGCTTACTGCAAGGAAAAGGGAATTGTGCACCAGTTCACTTCTGCCTACACACCTCAGATGAATGGCGTTGCTGAGAGAAAGAATCGCAGCTTGATAGAGAAGGAACGGGCGATGCTAGCAGACTCGAAACTGCCTATCCAATTCTGGAATGAGGCAGTGGCAAATGCGTGTTACATGTTAAATCGAGTTCTGGTAGTTAAAGGCCATGGGAAGATGTGTTACGAGTTACTACAACAACGTAAACCTAATCTAGAGTATCTCAAACCGTTTGGCGCACCGTGCACCCTACTGAAGAAGACTTAGGAAGGAAAATTCAGCGAGAAGGCTGAAGAAGGTATCTTTCTAGGATACAACATACCAAACAAGAGAGTTTACAACAACTCAACGGGTCTAGTAGAAGTGTGGTGTAATGTGGACGTCCAAAGATACATCACCCACCTGCTGGAAAAGGACCCCCCTTTTTCGACTATGATGGATTCTTCAAGTCCTTCAACATACCTCTCTCCATTTCCGAAGAAGAGTTAGCAACCAAGATGATGTATAAAGTCTTGAACACACCGTCACTAGATTCAACATCATCTGGTTCATAAGGTGACTCGTCTCACCACTCAGGGGGAGCACTCGAAGTAAGTGACTCCTCCGCAGAAGATGAAGCTGTGGAGAATGACCAGAACAATCAGGAGGAATAGCTTCCAATTCCTGCAAGTCCACAAGCATCTAACAGTGATGCCTCTGCGTCTTCGGAACCTCAAACTCCTACAGCCTCAGATACAGAACCAAACGTTCATAATCTTGACTCTGAGGTAGTTGTTCCCACCACTCCAGGATCACGCTTAAATGTCTATCATTCCCTGGACAATGTCATTGGGGATGTCAGATCAGGAGTGCAGACAAGAAATCAGCTATATTCAGCTGATTATGCCTCGGTAATGGAAAAGGGATACCTTCACGACGGTGCTTATTGTTGTTTTGTTTCGCAGTTTGAGCCAAAATACGTCAGTCAAGCCCTGAATGATGAGGCATGGGTGAGTGCCATGCAAGAATAACTTCTTCAGTTCAAGAAGTTAGGTGTATGGACTCTGGTGGATAGACCTAAAGGTGCTAAGGTCATTGGCACCAAATGGGTCTTGAAATGCAAGAAATATGACCAAGATGTCATCATCAGGATTAAGGCTCGACTTGTAGTTCAAGGATTTCGACAAGTCGAGGGAATAGATTACAATGAAGTGTTTGCACCCATGGTAAGAATGGAAGCCATCCGCATCTTCCTTGCCTATGCATCTTATATGAAGATTAAAGTTTATCAATTGGATGTGAAGAGTGCATTCCTTCATGGTGAAATCCGAGAGACAGTGTACGTCAGTCAACCCGAGGGATTTGAGGATCCATATCATCGGGACAGAGTTTACAAACTCGACAAGGCTTTATACGGGCTTCATCAAGCCCCAAGGGCCTGGTATGAGAAACTCTCGACTCACCTTGTGAAACACGGCTTTCGCAAAGGTGTCATTGATTGCACATTGTTTATCAAAGAGAAAGATGGTGATTTACTGCTTGTTCAAATCTATGTTGATGACATCATCTTCGGGTCAAAGAACAAAGAATTATGTAAAGAGCTTGAAGCAGTAATGAAGGCTGAGTTTTAGATGAGTGCCATGGGAGAGATGAAGTTCTTTCTCGGGTTACAGGTGGATCAGAACCCAAAGGGAATATTCCTACATCAGACCAAGTATGTAGGAGATATTCACAGTCGGTTTGACATGGAGAATGCTTCTGCAGCTGGGACTCCACTTGCTACAAACCATGATGTAGCACCCAACGAGAATGGTGATCTGGTCGATGCCACCATGTACCGAGGAATGATTGGATCTCTCATGTACCTCACTGCCTCAAGACCTGATATCATGTATGCTACATGTCTATGTTCAAGATATCAGGCAAAGCCAAAAGTTAACCATCTGATAGGGGTCAAAAGGATATTCCGTTATCTGAAAGGTACTCCAACACTTGGGTTGTGGTATCCTCATGACGATGACTTCGAGCTTACGGCGTATAGTGACTCGGATTACGGTGGCTGCAAGATGAACTACAAATCTACATCAGCGGGATGTCAATTCTATAGGAGGAGATTAGTGACCTGGCAGTGTAAGAAGCAGACCTCGGTTGCTTTGTCAACCTGCGAAGCCGAATATGTTGCTGCCTCAAGTTGCTGTTCATAAATCATATGGATACAACAGCAAATGCGGGACTACGGGTTGAATTTCTCTTCTACTCCTATTTTTGTTAATAACTCTGCTGCAATTGCAGTAACTAAAAATCCGGTACATTATCCTAAGACCAAACACATCGGGATAAAATATCACTTTATACGTGACTGCTTTGAAAAGAATCTAATCGATATGGTAAAAATAAACACTAATTTTCAACGCGCTGACCTCTATACAAAGGCTTTTGACAAACCACGTTTTCTATATTTGTTAGAGGTCAACGGCGTTAAAAAGAAAAGTGATGTAATTTCAAAAGATGACCATGTTTAGTCCGATGCATTTAGTTAAACTTTTTTATTTTATTTTCTTTATTTATTTTATTTTCTGTTTAAATTAAATTGATGTTATTTCTTCGCCTATTAAAATCCTAAAAGCGCAAATCATTTATGGTTTTAGAATTTTAGGGGGAGAATAGGTTTAGTTAACAACATTAAAAAAACGAGGGAGAAGGAGATGCTAGCTGATAGATATCAGATCGTATTTGTGATACCGATTCAAAAACTTTGGAAGATGATAGTACACAGGAACAAACCATTTGGGACTTTTAAAAGTTTAAATTGTATTAGATGCAAAGTTCAAAGTATAAGTCTGTGTAGTCTGAGCAATATAAAAGGAAAAATGATAGTAAAACTAGTCACTATTAAGGTAACACAAAGAAAGTAGACCTAGAGGTTGCTAGACCACAAATGATATGTCGTTAGATTCAACAAAATAGATTATTAGACCTTGTTGGTGATCTCAGGAACAAACTAAGTTGTTCAACAAGCTGTGGGTTATCATCTTATCCCTGGTTACCACAATCAAGAAAATTCCAATAAGGGGTGACGAGCAGAATAAACGCAGCGTGTGCGTATGACCAAAATATGAGCAAGAGCACATGATGAAAAAAATGCAAAAGCAATCAAACTAATAAACTATGTTGTTGGTGGATCTGTGCAAAAAGAATAAAAGTGCTCAAACAAGAAGATAGGTTATGTGCCTCTCTGCTGTGCGATGGCACTGACCTGAGGATAAGCATAACCTATATATTCTAGAATTCATTGTTGTTTGCCGCCTCTCTGTTGTGCGATGGTACTGACCTGAGGCTTGGCTTCTCTTTGAAAGCTCTAAGAATAGTTTCTTTTTGAATACTACCTTGAGACCGCTCAAAAAATCTCCTGAGGAATGTTGATTACCATATAAGCGTGGGATCCACAAAAGCTTGTTGAAATAATTAAACCTTAAACTATCACCATTCTGTGTCAAAAGTCTGTGTATGGATTTAAGAGGACAAGTATATTGACAATCATTGTGGCTACAATTCTTGAAAGTCCAAATCAATGTGGGGATCTAATAGTACTAGTATGATTTCCTACATTTGCTAACGACTCTAGATGAAAAACAAGAATAGAGCATCAAAAAGTTTTTTTAAAACATGTCCCGAATGATTTGACTATTCTGTATGATTCCAAATTGAATTGGTCCATGTATGGTCAAATTGAATTGAAGCTGCTTTTTCAGGAAATAAAATATTTAGATTTATATCTTAGGATTTAACCCTCACAAAACCACAAAAAAATATGTCTTAGTTTTGTTTTTCAGTTTTAGTTCTTCTATTTTGTTTAAATTTCATCAATGTAGTTTGTTTAAACATCGGACTATGCCATGGAATTCAATCAGGGATTTAATCACCTAAAAGGGTCACGTCTGAGGTGACCACACACATTTTCAAATGTCAACTGAGTCACGTCTGAGGTGACAAATTGTTTTAAAAGGATCACGTCTAAGGTGATCAAAAGTGTTCAAGTTAAAAGGATCATGTTTGAGATGATCGAGTGCTTAAAACGTTTTAATCAATAAGTTACAGGGTGTAAAATGTCAAATGGTCATAAAGTCAAAAATCATGAGTATGACCCATTCGCACGACTGGACCATGAGTATGGACCAACCGTATGAATGGACCATACTCATGCCCTAGATAGCCGACTGGAGCATGAGTATTAACCATTCAATCGAATGGCTCACAGGATTGAGCCAGTCGCCCGAATGGAGCTGTGCGAATGAGTCAGTCGCCCGATTGAATGTGATCGACTGAACCAATCGCACGACTGAAGTCCATTCGCCCGAATGAACCGAGCGAATGGGTCCAGTCGCCCGATTGAAATCAGATTCAGTATAAATAGGGCCATAGTCGATCGCATTCAACTCATCACCGTCAATTGCCCTAAAATCGCACACCTTACCGTTACCCTGCCCAAATTTCATCAGACCAAAATTTCCAACTTCTGTTGATATTCTGACGATTGTGAAGTGTTATACAGGTACACTATGATGACATCTCACCGAAATCTGATGGAATGGTGCCCTAAGTGTTTAATTTCGTCCCACACAAGAACTGAACAGTTACTGGACAAATAACCTAACTAAACTAAGTAAAATGTTGAAATTAGAGTTATTAGGTTATCAGTTAAGTGATTGTGAGTCTAATGAACCAAAACACGACGTCTAATTCTAAGTTTTGGACCATCGATTTTCAGTTGAACAAACAGTGGGACATGCAACTGGACACACGGATAAACTACAATCGCACGATTGAGTTGAAAGAATGACTCAATCGGCCGAATGATTGATACGAATAAGCTCAGTCGGCCGACTGAACTACTCGCATGCTCAGTTGCCTGATTGAACTCAATCGCATGCTCAGTCGCCTGATTGAACTCAATCACATGCTCAGTCACCAGATTGAATCCAGTCGTATGCCTGGTCAACCGATGAATTCAGTCGCATGGTTCAATTGCATGATTGAACAAGAATGAATTTAACTAGGTTAATTCGAACTGATTTGTGTTGTGTGGTGATCTAATGCCTATGTGTTTTGTGTTACAGATTGATGGCTGACAGGTGGTCCATCAACCCTAAGCACAACATATGTGCTCACTTAGATGCTACGACTCGGAACGGTCCCGAGTTTGCGGGGATCATTGCTTTTCTCCAGCGATCCAGGATCTACAGGGCCATCTCTACTCAGTGCACTCCCTATAGGTCTATTCAGCAGGCCTTCTGGGAGGGGGCATCGGTTGGCCACTCACATGAGCCATACAGTATCAGGAGTTCCATTTTTGGAAGGGATATAGAGATTACTGCCGAGGATATTCGTCGGGTACTATATTTGGGTGACGATGCAGACCACCCTACCAGACTTCACCCGCTCACTGTGAGAGGGTGCTTCTTAAGGATGAAGTACGCTGGGGATATCAACGCAGGGGTGCTCAACAAGAGCAACATGTCTTCCCAGTACAAGTACTTAGCACATGTCATACTTAAGTGCTTAGCTTCGCAAAGGGGTGGGTTTGATGATCTTTCAGACAAGATTCAAAATGCCTACGTGGCACTGGTACTGAACCACCCTTTCAGCTTCTCGAGCATGATATTCTCTTACCTGATAGAGAATCTAGAGGCTAAGGGAAAAGAGGGTTTCTGCAAGTACCATAGGTTTCTTCAGATGATCTTTGATGAGAAGCTACCCACACTGCCCAAGGAGAAAGAAGACGCTGTGATGCTTGAGGTGATGGATGATACCACCTTAGACAGGATGAAGGTTTATCGGGGCAAGCAGGTGAAACCCCCGGTAAAGAGGCTGTTTGGGCATTTGATTCGAGTGGACTACGTGGCGCCAGCAAAGAGGAAGTGGCGTCACGATGAAAGTGACTCAGATTCTGAGCCGATTGTGCTCCCATCCGATGATTCTAATGATGATGACAGTGGTGATGGTGGAGATACTGGCCCCATCCAATCTAGGGCCACTACCACAGATGTTATATCTCCATCATCCACCCACGGAGAAGGTGAGACGGCAGGATTCCATCAGGACTTCCGACCTGATGAGGAGGACGAGTCAGACGAGGAGCCGTTGACTCGAACGGTGGGCAGCAAGGTGGTTGCCACCGAGAGAGGGATTAGGGCGGTAGGTGGACGCTAGGGTGAGTCTGGGGAGGCTGCTACTGATCCATCTTACACCCCAGACCAGCCCAGCAGCCAAGGGGGTATCCTCCTCGAAGGGATCGAGGAAAAAGAGGATGGCTCAGCCGCACGGGATGAAGAGTAAGAGACAGAGATTCACCTTGATCACCACCTCTACCACCACCACCACCACAGCTACCACCACCACTACCACACCCTCTACCACTACTACCACACCACCCACCACTACTACCATACCACCCACCATTACTACCACACCTCCACCCTCCATTACTACAGCCATACCTCCACCAGTTATACCTATACCACCACCCATCTTTACCACAGCTACCACCACTACAACCACCCATCAAGCCGGGACTTCATCACAGGTCCCATTGAGTTTTGGATCCTCTCTGCCCTCCGTTGGGTTAGAGGAGCAGCTGGCCAATCTAAACCGGATTGTGCTTAAGCTGCTTGCTACTGATGAGCAACAAGCTACATAGCTAAACCAGCTGATGGAGCTCAATGCTGCTCAAGCTCATTAGATAGCAGCTCAGAGTCAGGAGATTGCTGAGCTTCGTGAGCTGCAGACTTCATCAGTACAGAGGATAGATGATCTTGAGGTGAAGAACAAGAAGCTGATGCTGCGACTCAAAGGCTCCAAAAAATGAGACCCTCAAGATCAGAAAAGGTGATGATGATGATGGTGATGATGATGATGATGATGATGATGATGATGATAGTGATGATGGTGATGATGATAGTGATGATGATGAGGCAAGTGATGATGAAGAGACTAGGGAAAGGTAGAATGATGATGATGATGATGAAGGAGATGCTGCTGCATCTGCCTCAGCTCAGGGTCAAGAGAGACGTACAAAGAGAAATCAAGACCAACGAGCCTCATCTTCTGCCTCATCTACTGTTGAGCCTGCGATTCAGGACAAAAGTAATGATTATACATTTATGTATTTGAAAGCTTTTGTACTTGAATCATGTATTAAACTTATGTACTTAATGTTTATATATATTTAATGTGTTTCTTTCTTGATTATTAACTAATGATTGATGTGTTACATGTCTAAATCAAGTAGATCCGAATTTCAAAGGGACGAATACGATGTTGCTCCCCTTTGGCGGGTCAAGACTCAACTAACCATGATTCTTGATCAGGAAGGGATTGTCAGGAGATCAGTGAGTTACACCCCTGAAGAGGGGGAAATAATTCATGATCTTACTAATGAGCAACTGGCCGAAATGTTCTAGCTCAATCCTGATGAGATTATCAGGGATGCTCCAACCTTTGAAGCAACCAGTGACGACGAGCTAAACGACATTGATGAGATCGAGATCGAGGACGTCACTGCAGAGCACTATCCAGAGTATGCTGACAAAGAGGGAAATGTGGTTCCCAACCTGGGTGATTTCCTGGTCAGTGATACATTTGACATACTGGATAAAATGGGAGAAGTGTTCAAGAAGATTGAGGAACAAGCCCAAGCCTCAGACGCCGATGTCAACATCCGAAAGGATGAATGGGCTGCATGTTTTGAGGAGATCCGAGCCCAATGCGTTGCTCCTAAACCGAATGTCTACACCAAGCTCTACAAAGTAAAGAAACATCACAAGGTGTCAGGCAAGATTATCGCGTGGGCCCATTTTGATGATCTTAACGTATATGCGGTAAAGAGAGAGAAGGGTATTGAGTACTTTAGATTCCCACATGATATAAAGACTCTACCTGGTTTTGAGCTAAACCAGCTGGCCAAACTAAAGCTGTTATATGCTGACCCGAGAAAGATGTCAGGCTGGTTTGAGGCTGTATTGAAGAGAGAGTACTACACCAGGTGGGTCAACTTCAAACCTCAACAACCTACGAGGTATATCAGGAAGTCTGAAGTTGATGCCATAACTGGAAAGCCTAAGATAGTGCTGAAGTGGAGTCCTCCACGTACGATGTCAAGAATCCCTCTAAGGAAAATGCCACAGGACTTCACTCAACACTTTAAGTGGTGGTACTATGATTGGACAACAGGGAAGGCGGTCATAGTTCTGAACAAAGAGGGCAGAATGGATACTATCAGAGTATTTGACCCAATGTGGCTTACCAACTTGTCAGCTGATGATGTTTATACCTTATACAAGTGGCCACTGTTCTATGACTCGCAGGATATTGTACAAGCCCTCCAATTCCAAACGTGATCAGACTCTACTTTGCATTTGAAATACATGCAGGAGTTACAAGAGAGGAGAAGTACAAGAAATATGAGGAGCTTATGAAGAATGTAAGACAATAGATGAATCTAGGTCCAAGGGGGAGTTTGTAGATACATGTGTACCTAGTTTCTGAGCTTAATGTAATATGTCTTTATTGTCTTACACATATGTAATTGAATGGGTACATAATGAAATACAATGTGTGGTTGTGCTTATAATGTTTATTATTTCATTGTTTAGTAGTTTAACGCTTATTGAACTGACTATATAGGTTTGTGGTTGTTTGAATGAATCTTGATAATGTAATAATTAATAAATACATTCAAACTCAGTAATATAAAGTTCTCATGCAAATGGCCCATGCTAATTGACCATACGCATGAACAACTTCATGTGAATGACTCAGTCGCACGACTGAACCAGGAGACTCGATCAGTCGCACGAGTGTAACATGAGATTGACTCAGTCGCACGACTGAACACTCAGTCGTGCGAATGGATCAACCGCATGGCTCAATCGCACGACTGAACCATGCTAATGGTTCAGTCGCCCGAATGAGAAACCCTAACCTATAAATACCACTTAATTCGTGGAAAACGTAACAATTTTGATCACTTCGACTATAGACCATACCCTAGCCGTCCAGAGACCTCTAAGAACCTGTTCCAAGTTCACAGATCGCACTAGATCGATTCCATATCGTTCTTAACGTTTATATTCAATCCACAATTGATTCTACGTGCGTTCTCACTGATTGGATCGCCAATCAAATAGGATTCCGCACTATTTGATTTGGTATACACGTTAATCAGTTAGTATTTCGTTCAGTACATGATCCTAACAAACTTGAACTCTAGTAATAAGAGTTCTAGTGCATGTCCAAATCATCCCAGCATCAAGAAGAAGGCTGATCTGTTGTGCACCACTACTGCACAAATTGAACCATCCAGCTCCAAAGGTAGTTCTATCCCTAAAAGGATTGTGCTGCACAACCTGAACCATCCAGCTTCAAAGGTAGTTCTCTCCCTAAAAGGATTGCCACAACATCTGCAAAGATGGAGATCGAAAGTGATCAAGTTCAGCCTTGTTCACAAAGAAGACTCTTAGGAAGAAGAAAATGGACTGTGTCATGTGTGGAAGTACCTCTCATCTTGCTAAAATTGTTTTTACAATCCAAAGAGTACTGTCCACATGACCAAGAAAGAAACTTCTAAGAGTTTGGAGAAGAAGCAAGCTTCGGAAGGAAAATATTTTCCTTTCGGAAGCTCCAAAATGAAGATGAAGGCAAGTGAAAATTTGCCTTTGGAAGAAAATTTGGTCCCGGAAGAAATGAATACTTCCGAAGCACTGAAGCTTGCTGCAGTGTTAGCAAGATCTTCTAAAGGTCCAGTCATCAAAACTTCCGAAGTGTTGAAGGTCAAGTCTAAGCTTCCAAAGGTGGTATGGAAGACAAAGAAAGATCAAGTGGCTGAAAGTTCTTCATCAACATCAGCAAATGATCCATAAAACATGAAAATAGGATCAATTATGTTGCATTGTCTTCAACTTCTTCTAATGAGCCCAAGACCAATAAGGCTTGGGTTTCCAAATGTAAACAACCATCTCTTTTGTGCAGGAACAGCTCAAGACAAACAGAAATTTATAGATCATTGGTAGTGGTTTTTCCAGGCACATGGCAGGTAGTAGGTCACTACTCTAACATTTTGAGAGAATTAATGGAGGACAAGTTTCTTTTGGAGGAGATGCTGGAGGTTAGATTACAGGAAGGGGCAGGGTCACAAATGGTAAGCTCAATATTGAGAAGGTAAACTTTTTCAAGGAGCTTGGATATAATCTTTTGAGTGTATCTTAATTTTATGATCAGAGTCATAACATGCTCTTTACTAAGCATGAGTGCATTGTTCTCAGGCCCGGGGTAGTCATTCCTCATGAGAAAATCCTGCTCAGAGCCCTCAGCTTATGGAACATATACAAGATGGATTTGCAAGAAACATCTCCCTCAAGAGAAGTTTCATGCTTTCTATCTACATCAAATAATGATGAATTTTCCTCTGGCATAAAAGAATGTGCCATGTAAACTTTAAAAATATGAATAAATTAATTAAGAATGATTTGGTAACTGGAATGCCAAAGAAAGAGTTTACAAGTGATGACCATTGTGTTGCATGCCTGAAAGGGAAGCAACACAAGGTGTCTCACAACCCAAAGGAAAGAAACTCCATCACTACTCCCCTACACTTATTACATATGGAGCTCTTTGGCCCCACAAGTGTAATGAGTCTAGGAAGGACCACTTATTGTTTAGTGATCACAGATGACTACAAGATTCACTTGGGTCTTCTTTTTTAGAACTAAGGAAGAGACCCCTGAGATTCTGAATACTTTCATCTTAAAGATTTAGAATCAATATGATCACAAGGTCAAAACCATAAGATGTGATCAAGGAATTGAATTCAAGAAACAAATCCTTGATACATTTTGTGATGAAAAAGGTATTACAAGACAATATAGTGCTCCCAGGACTCCTCAGCAAAATGATGTTGCTGAGAAGAGAAACAGGACACTAATTAAAGCTCTAAGAACTATGTTGTCTAACTCTAAACTGCCCATCACCTTTTGGGCAGAGGCAGTGAACACTGCTTGCTATGTGCCAAATAGAGTTTTAGTTGTTAAGACACATGGTAAGACTCCTTATGCACTTTGGCATAAGAGGAAACCTTTCATTGGTTTTTTCAGGTCATTTGGATGTCCTTGCACCATCTTGAATACCAAAAGATCAAATTGCCAAGTTTGCTGAGAAATAAGATGATGGGCATTTTATTGGATACTCTTCCCAATCTAAGGCTTATAGAGTATACAATCTCAGAACCTGAGTCGTTGAGGAGTCACCCAATGTGACTTTCAATGAGCACACTCCCAGTATGAAAGGTTCTGGTCATGATTGGCTATTTGATCTTGATTTAGCTACAACTGTTTTACAAGTCTTGTGAGCATGTTTTAGGATCCACAGATATACTACCTCCAGGTGATCCTGATCCAAGATTTGAGCTGACAAGACCATCAAGGTACGCAACTTCAGCTCCAGTTGTAACTAACCCTGCAAATGGAGTTTCTATCAGCACAACAATGACTAATCCAGCTGATATTTCTGGGGTGCCTTCAAATTCTAACTTAGAGGCACAAAACTCATATTAAGGATCTTCAAATGTAGGAGGAAATGGTGGTGGTGAAAGTGATCAAGAATTTCTTGATGTTGACAACCACTCCATTGAAGAAAACATTAATGATATCACACACTCATTTGATCAAGTCAATCTTGATAAGTGTGTTGATATGGAGAATGAATCTTCAATGTCAGATCTAAATTACTCTATTTTAGATCTTTCCAAGCAACTTTTTGTGATCCCTCAACTAAGGATCCATAAGTCTCATCCTACCATAAACATCAATAGAGATGTTAATTTAGGGGTAAAAACAAGAGGACAAACCCATGATGCAAATGTTTGTCTTCACTCTTATTTCCTATCCTTGATGGCGCCTAAGAAAATGGATGAGGCTTTAAAGGATGGAAGTTGGGTTGAAGCTATGTAGGAGGAGCTGCTTCAGATCAAAACGCAAAAGCTTTGGAACCTATGTCCTCTTCCTCAAGAGAAGACTACCATAGGAACCAAATGGGTGTTCAGGAATAAGAAGGATGAAAGAGGACTTGTCATCAAGAATAAGGCAAGGCTAGTTGTTCAAGGATACACACAAGAAGAAGGAATTGACTATACAGATGTCTTTGCTCCTGTAGCAAGACTTGAAGCTGTCAGAATATTCCTAGCTTTTGCTACATCCAAGGATTTCAAGGTCTACCAACTTGATGTCAAGTGTGCTTTTCTCTATAAGGTGATTGATGAAGAGGTGTATGTCAGACAACCACCTGGGTTTGCAGATCTTGATCATCCTAATTATGTCTGCAGGCTTGATAAGGCTCTTTACAGGTTGCACCAAGCACCACGAAAGTGGTATGAGACTCTATCTCAGTATCTCAGTCAGCATGGATACAAAAGGGGCACTATAGATGGAACTCTCTTCATCAAAGGAACATGAAATGACTTAATGCTAGTTCAAGTGTATGTAGATGACATTATCTTTGGGTCAACTAATCCAAAGCTCTGTAAAGACTTTGAGAAGCTGATGAAGGATAGGTTTGAAATGAGTGCCATGGGGGAACTTAATTTCTTTCTAGTAATTCAAGTGAAGCAAGTTGACAATGGCATTTTCATAAGTCAGTCAAAGTATGTACAAGACATACTTAAAAGATTTAATGTGACTGATTGTAAGGTTGCTAAGACACCCATAGCCAGAAATCATTCCCTTGGACCTGATCTTGAGGGGGAGTGTGTGGATGAACACCTCTACAAGGCTATGTTTGGGTCTCTTATGTACCTCATAGCTAGCAGGCCTGATATCATGTTTGCCACATGTATTTGTGCAAGATATGAAGACAACCCCAAGATGTGACACCTGATCGCTGTCAAGAGATTTTTAAGATATCTCAAAGGTGCTCCAACACTTGGCCTTTGGTATCCAAAGAATTCTAACTTCAATCTGTATGCCTATATAGATAGTGACTATGGTTGTTGTAATATGACTGCAAAGTCTACATAAGGGGGATGTCAATTTCTTGGTGGAAGGATAGTCTCTTGGCAATGCAAGAAACAAACATGTGTATCTGCATTAACTGCTGAAGCTGAATACATTGTTGCTTCAAGCTATTGTGCTCAAGTGCTTTGGATTCTGAATCAGATGCTAGACTATGGATACAACTTCAAAGATACTCCTAGCCATATAAACAACAACAGTGCTATCTCAATCATAGAGAATCATGTGCAGAACTCAAGGACAAAGCACATCAATATTCGGTATCATTTGATAAGAGATAATTTTGAAAAGGGGTTAATCAAACTAGTCAATGTTAACACAAATGAACAATATGCTGATCTTTTCACCAAAGCTTTTGATGAGCAGAGATTTAAATCTCTTGTATCAGCTGTTGGGTTAATTAACTTTGAGTAGCTTTTCTTAAAACTTAATCATATTATTTCTAAAACATGTGTGACCTAAGTTGTTTATTTTCTCACCTTCATAAGCCCTTGTTTACCATGGAAGAAAAATCTTTTTGAAAGACATTCCTTAAATTTTTGAAAATTTTTGATCTTTTTATCATTCGGAAGATATGTTTTTACCTTCGGAAGAAGCTTAAGTCTTAGAGAACAAATAACTACTTTAGTAGATTTACATTCGGAAGAAATTTTAGAAATATCTTCAGAAGCTTAAATTCTACTTGAGTACTTGTATGTTTTTTTAAGAACAATTTTCTTCCGAAAGCAAATTTACACTCGGAAGTTTTACAGGAAGGGGCAGGGTCTCAAATGGTAAGCTCAATATTGAGAAGGTAAACTTTTTCAAGGAGCTTCGATATAATCTTTTTGAGTGTATCTTAATTTTATAATCAAAGTCATAACATGCTCTTTACTAAGCATGAGTGCATTGTTCTCAGGCCCGGGGTAGTCATTCCTCATGAGAAAATCCTGCTCAGAGCCCTCAGCTTATGAAACATGTACAAGATGGATTTGCAAGAAACATCACCCTCAAGAAGTTTCATGCATTCTATCTACATCAAATAATGATGAATTTTCCTCTGGCATAAAAGAATGTGCTATGTAAACTTTAAGAACATGAATAAATTAATTAAGAATGATTTGGTAACTGGAATGCCAAAGAAAGAGTTTACAAGTGATGACCATTGTGTTACATGCCTGAAAGGGAAGCAACACAAGGTGTCTCACAACCCAAAGGAAAGAAACTCCATCACTACTCCCCTACACTTATTACATATGGAGCTCTTTGGCCCCACAAGTGTAATGAGTCTAGGAAGGACCTCTTATTGTTTAGTGATCACAGATGACTACAAGATTCACTTGGGTCTTCTTTCTTAGAACTAAGGAAGAGACCCCTGAGATTCTGAATACTTTCATCTTAAAGATTTAGAATCAATATGATCACAAGGTCAAAACCATAAGATGTGATCAAGGAATTGAATTCAAGAAACAAATCCTTGATACATTTTGTGATGAAAAAGGTATTACAAGACAATATAGTGCTCCCAGGACTCCTCAGCAATATGATGTTGCTGAGAAGAGAAACAGGACACTAATTGAAGCTCTAAGAACTATGTTGTCTAACTCTAAACTGCCCATCACCTTCTGGGCAGAGGCAGTGAACACTGCTTGCTATGTGCCAAATAGAGTTTTAGTTGTTAAGACACATGGTAAGACTCCTTATGCACTTTAGCATAAGAGGAAACCTTTCATTGGTTTTTCAGGTCATTTGGATGTCCTTGCACCATCTTGAATACCAAAAGATCAAATTGCCAAGTTTGCTGAGAAATAAGATGATGGGCATTTTATTGGATACTCTTCCCAATCTAAGGCTTATAGAGTATACAATCTCAGAACCTGAGTCGTTGAGGAGTCACCCAATGTGACTTTCAATGAGCACACTCCCAGTATGAAAGGTTCTGGTCTTGATTGGCTATTTGATCTTGATTTAGCTACAAACTGTTTTACAAGTCTTGTGAGCATGTTTTAGGATCCACAGATATACTACCTCCAGGTGATCCTGATCCAAGATTTGAGCTGACAAGACCATCAAGGTACACAACTTCAGCTCCAGTTGTAACTAACCCTGCAAATGGAGTTTCTATCAGCACAACAATGACTAATCCAGCTGATATTTCTGGGGTGCCTTCAAATTCTAGCTTAGAGGCACAAAACTCATATTAAGGAGCTTCAAATGTAGGAGGAAATGGTGGTGGTGAAAGTGATCAAGAATTTCTTGATGTTGACAACCACTCCATTGAAGAAAACATTAATGATATCACACACTCATTTGATCAAGTCAATCTTGATAAGTGTGTTGATATGGAGAATGAATCTTCAATGCCAGATCTAAATTACTCTATTTTAGATCTTTCCAAGCAACTTGTTGTGATCCCTCAACTAAGGATCCATAAGTCTCATCCTACCATAAACATCAATGGAGATGTTGATTTAGGGGTAAGAACAAGAAGACAAACCCATGATGCAAATGTTTGTCTTCACTCTTGTTTCCTATCCTTGATGGCGCCTAAGAAAATTGATGAGGCTTTAAAGGATGGAAGTTGGGTTGAAGCTATGTAGGAGGAGCTGCTTCAGATCAAAACGCAAAAGCTTTGGAACCTATGTCCTCTTCCTCAAGAGAAGACTACCATAGGAACCAAATGGGTGTTCAGGAATAAGAAGGATGAAAGAGGACTTGTCATCAAGAATAAGGCAAGGCTAGTTGTTCAAGGATACACACAAGAAGAAGGAATTGACTATACAGATGTCTTTGCTCCTGTAGCAAGACTTGAAGCTGTCAGAATATTCCTAGCTTTTGCTACATCCAAGGATTTCAAGGTCTACCAACTTGATGTCAAGTGTGCTTTTCTCTATAAGGTGATTGATGAAGAGGTGTATGTCAGACAACCACCTGGGTTTGCAGATCTTGATCATCCTAATTATGTCTGCAGGCTTGATAAGGCTCTTTACAGGTTGCACCAAGCACCACGAAAGTGGTATGAGACTCTATCTCAGTATCTCAGTCAGCATGGATACAAAAGGGGCACTATAGATGGAACTCTCTTCATCAAAGGAACATGAAATGACTTAATGCTAGTTCAAGTGTATGTAGATGACATTATCTTTGGGTCAACTATTCCAAAGCTCTGTAAAGACTTTGAGAAGCTGATGAAGGATAGGTTTGAAATGAGTGCCATGGGGGAACTTAATTTCTTTCTAGTAATTCAAGTGAAGCAAGTTGACAATGGCATTTTCATAAGTCAGTCAAAGTATGTACAAGACATACTTAAAAGATTTAATGTGACTGATTGTAAGGTTGCTAAGACACCCATAGCCAGAAATCATTCCCTTGGACCTGATCTTGAGGGGGAGTGTGTGGATGAAAACCTCTACAAGGCTATGTTTGGGTCTCTTATGTACCTCATAGCTAGCAGGCCTGATATCATGTTTGCCACAAGTATTTGTGCAAGATATGAAGACAACCCCAATATGTGACACCTGATCATTGTCAAGAGATTTTTAAGACATCTCAAAGGTGCTCTAACACTTGGCATTTGGTATCCAAAGAATTCTAACTTCAATCTGTATACTATGGTTGCTGTAATATGACTGCAAAGTCTACATAAAGGGGATGTCAATTTCTTGGTGGAAGGATAGTCTCTTGGCAATGCAAGAACAAACATGTGTATCTGCATTAACTGCTGAAGCTGAATACATTGTTGCTGCAAGCTGCTGTGCTCAAGTGCTTTGGATTCAGAATCAGATGCTAGACTATGGATACAACTTCAAAGATACTCCCATCCATATAAACAACAACAGTGCTATCTCAATCATAGAGAATCATGTGCAACACTCAAGGACAATGCACATCAATATTCGGTATCATTTGATAAGAGATAATATTGAAAAGGGGTTAATCAAACTAGTCAATGTTAACACAAATGAACAATATGCTGATCTGTTCACCAAAGCTTTTGATGAGCAGAGATTTAAATCTCTTGTATCAGTTGTTGGGTTAATTAACTTTGAGTAGCTTTTCTTAAAACTTAATCATATTATTTCTAAAACATGTGTGTCCTAAGTTGTTTATTTTCTCACCTTCATAAGCCCTTGTTTACCATGGAAGAAAAATCTTTTTGAAAGACATTCCTTAGATTTTTGAAAATTTTTGATCTTTTTATCATTCGGAAGATATGTTTTTACCTTCGGAAGAAGCTTAAGTCTTAGAGAACAAATAACTACTTTAGTAGATTTACATTCGGAAGAAATTTTAGAAATATCTTCCGAAGCTTAAATTCTACTTGAGTACTTGTATGATTTTTTAAGAACAATTTTCTTCCGAAAGCAAATTTACACTCGGAAGTTTTATTCTCCTTAGAATAAAATCTCTAAGTATTAAATCTCTTCCGAAGCAAAATTTTCAAAACTCCTTGGAATATCTTCCGAAGTCATTTTGCCTTCGGAAGCTTTTCATCAACAACTTCCGAAGCTAAAATACCTTCTGAAGCTTTTTTGACTTCCAAGAAAACTACTTTTTGGGCAAAAGCAAACTACTTTTCAGAGGTGGGACCGATATCCGGATTTCAAAGTTTATCCTCTTTTATTAACTTTGTCTTAAATCCATTTCATATATATACCCAACGGTTCCACCCTCTTTCACTCTCCTCTTCATCTGAACTATTCACAAACCTAAATTCACCCAAACCGCCTTTGTTCTTCACTTTCTTCGTCCTTAAGCTTTCAAAATGGCCAACCTCAACCGCAGAAATAGCCCAGATTTTTTCATGCAACTCCACAGACAACATAACCAGGTTGCTTTGTTGCACTCTGAGAAAGATCCTAGTTTCTCAGAGGTTTGTCAATTCTTGAGTCTATCCAACTACTTCACCTCCCTGACCATTGATCCTACACTCTATGAGGATCATCTGCTTGAATTTTGGAAGACCTGTCAAGAGGTCATTATGGATGGGGAGAAGGCACTGTCTGCCACAATGCAGGGGAGGACAATCTTCATCACTCCAGCCATCATCAACACTCATCTTCAGCAGGATGATGAAGAAGGTGACTTGTCCTTTCCAAAGGAAGCAGTCAATCATTCCTTCGAGCAGATGTAAAGACCTTCAAGAAAGGGAAGGTCTCATCCTAGTGGGAGTACCTGCTTCATGTGGTCATCCACAGCTTGTCCAACAAGCATGGGGGGTAGGACCAGATTCCTGAGGATCTCTCCTTCATGGTGCATGGAATGGTTCAAGGGGTCAAGTTCAGGTACTCTCAATTTGTTTATACAAATTTACTTGCTAATTTGGACTCCTTAGAGTGTTTCATGTTTCCTAGATATGTTCAATACATTCTTAACTGTGAATTGGGCTCACAGTTGAGGGAAACATGTAATATTCTTAAATTGGGACAGATGAAGCCCGGCATCTTTAAAATCATGAAGAAGCCAACTGTTGGCTTCTCGAGGTAGAAACAGCCCTTGCCCCAAAAATGTTAGAGCTCATTGCTCAAGGTGACAACCTAGTAAGACAAGCTAGTGTTAAACCCACACCTTCTACCTCTCAACCACCCAAACAGCCACAAACACTCCTCACCTATCAAAAAAATCCAAACAAACCCATGCTCAAGCTATTGAGCTTGTGCAGGCCCCCATATCCTCACCCATACAGGAGGAAGTGGACACTAGAGCTCCCACTTCTCCTAAGGAGCAAACCACTCCCATCTCTTCAAGAATCAGTGCTGAGGTTCCTCATGCTCAGCCTGATGAGCTCATTAGCCCATCAGCCTTAAGCCTTCACTCTGAGTCTCAACACCCAAGTGAACAACCTTCAGGGAACAGTTACCATCCCCAACCTCTAGATCTAAACGAACCCATTCCCAACCTAGAATTCTATGCTGATGAAGACATAGGATTCAGTGAGTACCATGAGTCTCTCTACTCCTCCCCTACTCAAAGAGAGATGAGTGCTCCTAATTCTCATATGTCTAGCCCACATCAGTCACCCATTACTGAGGTGGATCTCTCTGAACCTGCTCAAGAGATTCATATGGAAGAGTCTCTCAGTTCTGCAAATGATTACATCATTAAGACCTCAACCATGACAACTCAGCCCATTGACACTTCACATGAAGCTGTCAGTGAGCAGAGGAAATCCAGCAGCTAAGAACATCAAGCTGGTGATGAGAGTGAGGACTTTGGTCCAATTCTCTCATCCCCCAATAATTCTTCTAATGAAGATGAGGGGAACATGAGACTAAAGGTGGAAAAACTATCACAAACATGCACCTACCTAGTCTCTAAGGTTAGTCACCTTGAATCTCAGGTAACTACCTTACAAAGGAGGGTCAATGATCAGCAACTTCAGATATCTTATCTTAAGGAAAAACTAGTTGGGAGACCTTTAAGGAGAGCTCATCCAGGAACACAAGAACCTGTGGATGTGATTGACCTAACTCCTAGCTCACCTATGCAAGAGCGTGATGCTACCAAAAATGGAGAGAAAGTCATAGCAATCACAGAACCTGGGAATTCTTCATAGAGTATGGACATTGAGGATTCACCATCCTCACTTGCAAATGTTCATACTCAGCAACTTTCTCAAGTTCACATTGATGTGGACTCTCTAGACTCTCTCATTCAGAGTCTCTTTGAGTAAGGTATTCCAAGGGCTATGCCATCTCCACCCCAAGGAACTTCAAACTATATACTTGGGTGGAGGTATGATGCTGACAGAAGAGCCCTCATTCTTCAAAGAGTTCAAGGGCAGCAAGAAGTCTTCAACTTTCAGACCTTGAACTACTATGAAGGTCTTGACCTGATCAACATGCCACTTGTCAATCCAAGCAAATCTAGGCAAGCTGGCAGGATGGCTCAAAGGATTCAAGACAGAATTACTGAAGAGTTCAGCCTAAGAAGAAGACAAAGGCAATAAGGTAATGTCATTGGTCAACTGGATGCTGAGGCAGACCCTGAGATTAGCGTCAAAGGGAAAACCTTGACCGAAGGCCCAAGGATAGAGCCTGAGAGCCTTGTCACACCTACAACTACTTCCGCAATGCATTCCCTCAGTGAAACACCTGCTGGTGAAGGTGTATCACAGCCTCTCTCTGGCTAGAGTATGGAAGCTACTCCAAGCAATGAAGGCTAAAGCTCTCTCCACCCTGAGTCACAAAGGTCTATGGGTGACAAAGAGAAAAGGATTTTAACTCCTGAGGAGATTGAGGAGGAGAGAGAGAGAGAGAGAGGAAGAGGAAGCTAAGGGGAGATAGTTCCACTAGGTCCTCAGGCTTTATGGAAGCTGCAATCAGGGCTGCTCCCAGACCAAACACTCAGGATGATGAGTTGAGAGCAGTTAGGATTACTTATCTGCAGACCCGGAACTATGACATTGATGAGATTATATCTCTCCCTTTAGAGGAACTAAATGAACTTGCTGACATGGAAGTGTCAAGAGAGATGAAGGAAGCAGAGGATGCAAGGTTGCTCCTCCAAATCAAAGAAGAAAAGAGACATAAAATATTATACAAACATGTTCCTTCTCTCTCCCCAGTTCAAGAAAGACCTGTGCAAGAGACTATGGTACCACCAGAACCTCAGATAGACAAAGAAACTGATAGGCAAAATATGATCAACTACCTGAGTGCCACATGTCTCTACCAGGCAGTTGCACTTCTTCCCTTCTCCTTTGAGTATATTGAGTTTGAGTATCTCAAACAACTTGAACTTCAAGTACTCAAAGAACAAAAGGCAACAAAGAGAAAGATGAGGGAAGAGGCTGCAAAGTCAAGAGCCATCATCCAAAAGAGTATGAAGAAGTCTGCTGACAGACAAAGGATGATGAGCTTCTTGAAGCTGTATGGATTCTCCGAAAGGAGACTTGGCCTAATGTCTCTATCCACTATGGATGAGCACATCAGGGTAATCAAGCAGAAGATCAAGAGAGGAGAGCTCATTGACTTACACTCCCTACTAAGTCAAGCCCCTCCTAAAGTGGAGGTTAAGGTTGAACAATTTAAGACAAGACAACCTGGACCTCCTGCTGAGTTTCAGCAAGCTTCATCTTCTGATCCATAGCAGGGTCACACTCCCTCTCCTTCTGAACCTGCGAGGGAGGTAGACCCAACTGAGAAAGACAAGACTGAACAACAAGATGCTGAAAGCCAGTCTTCTCAGTTGAAACTTTCAAAGAGGAGGAAAAGGATGGCCTCTAGACCCAAGTCAAAGAAAAAGAAGAACTCAGAGTCATCCTCCTCCAAGCCTCAGGATGAATCAGATCATATTGAGAGAGTGCATGAAGAGGCAGCCCAATCAACTCTAATATAAGTGGCTCTTCTTGCATCTGAAAGACCCGTCTTATCCTGGACCTTCACAACTAATCCAAAAAGATGGCATGTGATCAGAGATCAAGGTGGTGAAGATGTCTACACATGGCAAGACCTATTCAACCTACCCCTGCATGATCTCTTTGAGATGAGAAGATACTATGAGAGTCTGAGTGATCCTGGCCATCTAATGAAGACGGGTATGGTCATCATCATGATTAGGACTGTCAACATCTAAAGATCTTCAAATGTTTTGGTACCATCAGCCTAGGGGGAGTTTGTATGGTTTCATATAAGGCTGATGCACCCAAAACATTCAAAGTCTTTCCTGCATGCATGCACTAAAGTGCAGAGTAGAAATGCTTCGGAAGTTTTACACCATGCACTAGAAAATACTGTAAGTGTAAAATCTTCCGAAGCAAAGACCAACATCTTCCGAAGACAAAATTGAAGTCTTCCAAAGCTTCATAGAAAAACTCTTCCGAAGCCAAGAAGTGAAGACAGATTTCTTCCGAAGACTTTTGAACGCATGATTTATCTGATGTACTTTTCCATAAAGTTGGACCACCTTTCCGCTGCAACTCTATTCAGCCACCAACTTACATGAGTTGGTGAAAAGGTCCATGCTTTTGGTAACTATACATTAAGGTCTTGAGTCTGTGCTTTCTACTTTATGTACTTTATTCTTTTTGTAATATATTAGGATGTGAGCTATGGCATGTCATAGTCACTAGTCAAAAGGCAATCTGCCTTTTGACTCTACATTTGATTTTGTTGTCTAGTTTAAATGTTTCCAGCTGGCCTTCAAAGTATGGTCGGCTGTAGGATGTAGTATATAGTATCTCAGGTCCTTGTAACTTTCTTTATGCTTTGTAATACTTGTAAAGAACTTGAGAGCAATATACAACATTCTTGAAAACCAATACTTGTGTTGTTTGCGTCTTGTTTTGTCTCATATTTACTTGTGTTCTTAGTATCAAACTTATAAGTTACCAGTTCTCTATTTGATCTGTTAAGTGTTCTAAAGATCTCTCCTTATTGTGTGTTGTGTTGTAAGTGACCATCCCTTGAACGGTCCTACAAAAATTTTGAATTTAACTTATATGCTTATATTGACGGTGACTATGGTAGTTGCAATTTAGACTGAAAATCAACAACAGTGGGTGTCAATTCCTTGAAAATAGGTTGATTTCATAGTAATGCAAAAAGTAAAACATTGTTTCTACATCCACTGAAGAAGCTGAATACGTGGCTACATCAAGCTGTTGTTCACAAATTGTATGGATTCAATAATAAATTTTTGACTATGGTCTTAACATTTACAACACCACAATTTGGTGTGATAATTCTGTAGTTCTAAACATAATGAAGAATCCTATTCAACACTCCAAAACAAAACACATTGACATCCGCATGCATTTTATCAGTGATTGTTTTGATAGAAAGCTTATTCAATTTGAACAAGTCAAATATGATAAAAATATTATTGACTTGTTTATCAAGACGTTTGATCATTCCCGATTCGATTTTCCTGTTCAATCACTAGGAATGATTAACTTTGGGTAATTAACCGTAACCCTCTACCAAAAATTCTTTCTTGTTCTATCGGTTGTAATTTTCTAAGTAGATAATCCCAATTTTTTGGGGAGAAAGTTGATGTCACACCCCGACCAACGGCGGAATCATCAAGGCGGACGAATGTGAAACGATTGTTCATAGCTCATGGAATTAAATAAGTTAAAATAATATTAATTGCCATTTTTCATTGAATAATACTAGACAATTAAGTTAATACAATACAACAAAGATATAAACAACAACATAATATATTTAATTAAACTAAGTCCAAGTCTTATATGAGCAAGAAGAGTTCCTCAAGTAGCAGTCCTGAAACATGTTAAAAATAAAGGGTCAACTTTGAAATTTGGTGAGTTTCCATGGGTTAAACATACATATATATATAAAAAGATTTACAAGTAGCAATTCATGTTAATGGTTATTAATTATGCAAGTTTATAGAACACATATAGCTACAATCAAACCTTGACCAAGAATAAGTTTACAAGTTTATAACGATAAGCTAAGTGTACTTGGTTCCCATGATGAACAAGCATACGTCATCAGGAGCTGGCAATACATCGGCTTTAGCATCAAATAGGCTTGTCAAGCCCATAAATCTATGACGTCGCCAGGCTAGCAATAGTTAATGATTGTCAACATATAATGTATCTCATATAACACACAATAATACCAATAACCATGACAAATAGTAAAGATTAATTGCATGTGCATTTACAAGTATCAAGATGTTTACAAGTGTAAGTTTATAAGGTGAACATGTTTCACCCCAAAAGGTGTGAAATAAAATAAAAAATTGTACGGGAAACTCACATTGTATAATGATGGTTGTAGAGTACATAATTGTCTAGTATTATTCAATGAAAAATTGCATGTGCATTTCAAAGTCTTCGGGACAACTTTTGTTCAGAAACATTTTTATGAATAGAAACCGTAAATAGGTCAAATCATCAGCACAAGACAGAATGTGCTAAAATGCGCACTTATTTTGTGAAGGCCATTGTTGAGTCGTCCGATTGAATTTGAAGACGTATAAACTATCGTTAAAACGGTAATTCAATGAACTTAATATTGGTGTCTGATTTTACTAAAATTTAGTTTGTTATGACCAAGTTGTGGTTAGTGGAAGTCAGCCTATATTCTGCCAAATATATAGTAAGGCACTTATGTGCACTTTTAAAATTACTAAAGCATGAAACGGGTTAGAACAAATTTACTATGCAGATATATGGTATATTAGACTTCATTTGAGTTATATAAAAATATTCCAAGTCTTTGGCATAGCCATCATTTAGAGAAATAATCTTGTGGAATAACCAAATGCGGCGGCATAGCCGTCCATATGCAACCACGATTCTTTGTGTACGTTAGCGTGTTCTTAGCTTGATTTAGAAATGTTAGTGATTGTTATAAGGTTAGTGAAAGTTAGAATGTTAATGATCAAATGATAATGATTAAAATTAAAAGAGATTTAGTAGAAGAAAGAATAAAAATAAGAACATGAGAACAATTGAATGTTAGGATGATTAGAACAATATAGATATACATAATATAAAAGCAATTATAAGGTTACCTTAGTATTAGAAACTTCTTAAAATTACTTGTAAAAGAAAATTCTTGAATTTGATCAAAACCAAAGGATGAAAGAAAGATATGTGAGTGAGATTTTTGGAGAATGAGCAAATGAAAAATGAGGTCTAAAGCTTGCTTTTATAGTTGAGGTTAGGAGGGGGTTATGAATGGTGTTAATGGTGAGTTACAAGTCTTTCAAAATGGGGTTATGATTGGAATTTAAAATAAATATAAAATTAAATAATCTAAATAAATAAAAGAATAATTACAATTTAAACTCTAAATTTATTAAAAATCTAATTTTAATTTAACAACTTCTTTTTTTAATTAAATCTTTGTAGACTTTATAAATCTCATAAGAACTTATAATTTGATTATTTATTTTAATTGAATATTTAAAATATTATCAATATTAATAACCTTTTATAATTTATTTTATAAATTATAAAAATTATTATAAGTTGTTTAAATGATTTAATATATGGAAGTTGAATAAAACAATTGTCAATATTGGTTAAATTACACATTTAACGTATTTGATTCATTAAAATTATTAAAATAATTTAATAATGGAACTTCAAAATAGGTTCGGGTTTGGGTTTTAACTTGGAAAATGGCGAATGTTACAGTCTCCCCTACTTTAAGAAATTTCGTCCCGAAATTTAATCATGAGCAAATTTATTTCAAAGTTATGAGGAGACTTGGATTTCATTTCGTGTTCTCTAGTGAATGCTTGGGAACGTTTAAACTCAATGAGTTTGATTACAGTGTTTTGGTACGCTTAAGTTTGTTTAATTTCATGATTAGAGATTTCATGTGTTTCTTGACAAAATGGATAGGTCATCAATTTAGAATTTTAGCTGATAAGCTTTTGCATTCAGACGGTGCAGGACGATTAGGAAGGTTTTGTCACGAATACAACACCAAGTTTTAGATCAATACGAGAGTCTTCTTGACGAACACGAGAAATATTTTTAAGACACTTTTGGATGAGATGTGAATTCATAGGAGCTTCTCAAGCAAATAACTTCGACATGGTTCTTAGATGATCGATTCTTGTTTACTATGTCATTGAGGTTTCAAAGTTACATTAGTTCAAATTTGATACGGGAATCGTGTTTGTTAAGATTAATGGCTCTGTTCAGAATAAGAGTATCATTGAAATGAGCTTTCAGAATAAGTGCAGGTTTGAGGGGAGGACATTCAAAAAGATTATTAAAAGTCGTTATGAGAATTGGGTAATGAGTATTAAGATCCAAGAAGAAAAGATCAATGATAACATGATTCAAAATAACAACAAGATGTTTCAAGTGTAACGTTCGGTTTACTAACCAAAGCAATACGTTGTTATCAAAGTATTAAGTCAACTACAACCTTAATGAAGACATGCGTACCTATAAGCGGACACTCACCCCAAGGGTTCCCAGGTAAGGTAAATGGATCCATCGGTTGATTTGGATTTATATGAATACCTTGCCTAGACAGAACACCTCGAGATACAGGCATCACGCTCTTCCAGCATTACATGTTCCAAGTTATAGGACATAGACTTTGACAAGACTTGAAATCCACGAGTAAAGATTCAAAGCTCATTTTGAAAACCATTTGATTGAGGCACACAAAGCCTTAGAATATGATTTAAGATTCGTGTGTGCATTGATAAGAATAAAAGTACAAGAAGAATCACATAAGGCATATAATCACATAATCAAGTATAAACATATAAAGAAAATAAAATCCTATCTAAGCATACAAAATACATGAGAGGACTCATGTGTAAGGGTACTTAGTTATAGTCTAGGTCATTCCATTTCTAATAACCTCATTCCCTATAACCATGGCTCTAATAGCAATCTGTCAGACCCCGATCGACGGCAGAATCATCGGGGCGGACGAATGTGAAACGATTGTTCATAGCTCATGGAATTAAATAAGTTGAAATAATATTAATTGCCATTTTTCATTGAATAATACTAGACAATTAAGACATTACAATACAATAAAGATATAAACAACAACATAAGATATTTAATTAAACTAAGTTCAAGTCCTATATGAGCAAGAAGAGTTCCTCAAGTAGCAGTCCTGAAACATGTTAAAAATAAAGGGTCAACTTTGAAAGTTGGTGAGTTTTCATGGGTTAAACATAAATATATATATATAAAAAGATATACAAGTAGCAATTCATGTCAATGGTTATGAATTATGCAAGTTTATAGAACACATATAGCTACAATCAAACCTTGAACAAGAATAAGTTTACAAGTTTATAACGATTAGCTAAGTGTACTTGGTTCCCATGATGAACAAGCATACGTCATTAGGAGCGGCAATACATCGGCTTTAGCACCAAATAGGCTTGTCAGGCCCATAGATCTATGACGTCGTCAAGCTAGCAATAGTTAATGATTGTCAACATATAATGTATCTCATATAACACTCACAATAATACCAATAACCATGACAAAAAGTAAAGATGAATTGCATGTGAATTTACAAGTATCAAGATGTTTACAAGTGTAAGTTTATAAGGTTAACATGTTTCACCCAAAAAGGTGTGAAATAAAGTAAAAAGGGGCATGAGAAACTCACATTGTATAATGATGGTTGTTGAGTACATAAGGAATCTTAGATGTTCAAGAGTCAAAGGTGATGTCCTAAAGGATAAAAAAAGAAACAATAACTTGAGTTCGGAATTCATTACAAGAAATTAGGACGTTTAGAGAATGCCAATAACCAAAAGGTAGATTGAAAAAGGATTATTGTATCAAATTTAGATTCTGGACAGAATGTTTGGTACGTGTTTAAACAGGTTTTAAAAATAGCAGACGGTTTCATAAAGTTATAAAAATTTACAGTTGACTAGTTCAGAGTCTCCCGGACAACTTTCGTTCAGAAACATTTTTATGAAAAGAACTGTAAACAGGTCAAATCATCAGCACAAGGCAGAAGGTGCTAATGCGCACTTATCTTGTGAATGCCATTGTTGAGTCGTGCGATTGAGTTTGAAGACGTATAAACTATCATTAAAATGGTAATTCAATGAACTTAATATTGGAGTCTGAGTTTACTAAAATTTAGTTTGTTATGACCAAGTTATGGTTAGTTGAAGTCAGACTATATTCTGCCAAATATATAGTAAGGCACTTATGTGCACTTTTAAAATTACTAAAGCATGAAACGGGTTAGAACAAATTTACTATGTCCATATATGGTATATTAGAGTTCATTTGAGTTATATAAAAAATATTTCAAGTCTTTGGCATAGCCTTCATTTAGAGAAATAATCTTGTGGAATAACCGAAGAACAAGTTACCTTCGGAAGAACAAGTTACCTTCGGAAGAACTAGACTCCTTCGGAAGAACACAACATCTACGGAAAAACAAATTCCTACTGAAGACAATATTCCTACGGAGTCCAAACACTTGTATTATACAAGTGGTACAAGTCAACAAGTCAACAAGGTGGTTATGCGAATCCCGAGAAATCCGATGATTCCTTAACTGAAACAAATCAAATCCCAAGAGATCCGGTGTTTCCTATAGCTGAAACACCTCTGTCTATATATATGGATCCTAGGTTTTGATTCAAACACGATTGAGTTAGACGATTGATTGATTGAGAACATCAATAGCAATACAACAATCACCAAAGTCTTTCAATCAAACCTTAGCAGTCATAACATCATAGCATTCTTTGATATCATTCATTCAATACTTTTGTAATCATTAACACATTATAATAAAATACTGATTAATCATTAATTTTGTTTTGTTACGTGTGATCTTTTATTGATATTTAAAGTTGTTTAACACAATTAAACCAAATCAACGTTAATTCCGCAAACGTTGACTTGACATCGATTGACACTGATAATTCCTGTTGACGATCCTTGGATTCACAGGTGGTATCAGAGCAATCTTATCAATTGTTGATGCTGGTGTTTTGGTTTATGTGTATGCATTAAATATATAGGTTAACCCATTTATATATGTGTTGGTTTATGTATGGTTGCAAGAACAAACATTATAATTGATCAATTTATGAAATTGAGCAAGTGTAAGAAACATCTACGGATGAACATTTTGTTCTTCCGTAGATATATTTCTTACAAGTAATTCTTCATCCGAAGATCTTCTACGGATGAACAACTAGAAATTACCTTCGGAAGAACAAGTTACCTTCGGAAGAACAAGTTACCTTCGGAAGAACAAGTTACCTTCGGAAGAACAAGTTACCTTCGGAAGAACTAGACTCCTTCGGAAGAACACAACATCTACGGAAGAACAAATTCCTACTGAAGACGATATTCCTGCAGAGTCCAAACACTTGTATTATACAAGTGGTACAAGTCAACAAGTCAACAAGTCAACAAGGCGGTTATGCGAATCCCGAGAAATCCGATGATTCCTTAACTGAAACAAATCAAATCCCAAGAGATCCGGTGTTTCCTATAACTGAAACACCTCTGTCTATATATATGGATCCTAGGTTTCGATTCAAACACGATTGAGTTAGACGATTGAATGATTGAGAACATCAATAGCAATACAACAATCACCAAAGTCTTTCAATCAAACCTTAGCAGTAATAACATCATAGCATTCTTTGATATCATGCATTCAATACTTTTGTAATCATCAACACATTATAATAAAATACTGATTAATCATTAATTGTGTTTTGTTACGTGTGTTCTTGATCTTTTATTGATATTTAAGGTTGTTTAACACAATTAAACCAAACGTTAATTCCGCAAACGTTGACTTGACATCGATTGACACTGATAATTCCTGTTGACGATCCTTGGATTCACAGGTGGTATCAGAGCCAAGTGCTCATTGATTTAGATAAATTGATCTATCAGTGTTAGTTGTGTTTTAATTGTGTTTAATTTTGTTTAAACTACAATCGTTTTTGATTAACTTGTTTCTATATTCAAATCAATTGAATAGCAGATCTTGTTAACATCATGAGCAACTTCAGTGGTTCATCTTACCAACCTCCGAAGTTGGAAACAAAAGCAGACTACAAGTCTTGGAAAATCAAGTTCAGGAATCATGTAAACTATACTGATTCTGACTTGTGGATATCCATCACTGAAGGTCCTTATATTCCACCCACTCTTGGGCCGGATTATAATGACAAAAATCAACCAATCAGTACCAAAGATCTATCACTTGATGTTGTCAAAAAGGTAAAAGTTGATATAAAGGCATACAGTTTGCTTAGTATGGCTTTACCTGAAGAGATATTAATCAGGTGTGAGAACTATAAAACATCACACTCCTTGTGGAAGATACTTCACACTCTCTGCGAAGGGAGTGATGAGATAAGAAGTATAAGGAGAGACACCCTCAGATCACAATATGAAACATTTCATCATGTTGAGGGTGAATCAATTCCTCAGCAACTGCATAGCTTCATGCAGTTAGTCACTGAGATGAATATTCTGGAGTTGAAGTATACAAGTGAGGAATTAAACAAGAAAATGCTCCACACTTTGCCAGAAAGTTGGAAGCATACTGTGTCCATGTTCAAGAACACTATAGATCTGAAAGCAACTGGTTTAGATACTCTGGTTGCAAAAGTGGAAGCTCTTGAAATGGACGAAAAATCAAGAAACAAGAGTGTGAGAACTCATGTCTCACCCTGTCACTTCAAAGAAACAAATAATGTTGGAAGTGCATTTATTTCAAACAATGAAAGTGATAACTCTTGTGCTAGGAGTGATGATGAGGAGGAAGTTAGCTTCTATGCTTCAAAACCCTCAAAGAAATCATCTCAAGACAAGCAGCAAAAGAATAAAGGAAGAACAACTGAGAGACAAGATACAACTACAGCAACAGCTAAGTCTTCATTTTCAACAAATCAGTCAGAACCAATAACTGTGATATTGGACTCTGAAGAACAAAGAGCAGCCTTTGCAGCCTTTAGTTCCAGTTTTCAAGCATATCTGGGAAGCTCTCTAACATCAGCCAATATTTGCCAACAAGACTTAGAAGAACTGCCTCCTGATGTAGTGGAAGAAATGGATCTACAATGGCAGATGGCCATGATTGCTTATAGAGCTAAGCAATATCTCAGGGGAAATAAGAACTTGGCTTCAGCAAGCAAAACATCAAAGATTGGTTTTGACAAATCAAAAGTAAAATGCTACAAATGCAATCTCTATGGACATTTCTCAAGAGAATGCAATCAACAGTTATATCCAGAGATGAGACAACACCAGCAGCATCAACAACATCAGATTCAAGCTCATCAACAATCAACTTCTCAAAGACCTCTGCACAAACAATCTCAACTGATCAATGCTTCCCCACTAGCCACCAAAGAATCAGCTGGACCTAGCAACTCAAAGGAGTCAGGGTTGATCATACTTCAAGATGGAACGTGTGACTGGAGTGTGTATGAAAAGGAAGTATTGGAAGAGAATCAAGCATTGATGGCTCATATGGATCAAACAGTTCCACCAATGGCAAAAGAGGTAAAAGAAAGATTGTGTTCATCAACTTGTGTTGAGGAAGTTGAACGATATAGAGTCCATGCTCAACAGTTGGCTGACAAAGTAAAAGAAACAATGATTTTGAATGAATCCCATGTTAGAGAACATAAATTGTATCAAATAAAAAATAATTCTTTGCAAAAGGATTTAGAAAAATTTGTTTCTGAAAATTATAGCCTAAAAGCTCAAGTTGAGCATCTGACCACTTCCTTAACAAAATCCATGGCTGATCATGCATCAACTGAAGTGAAACTTCAGAAGTTTCAATTATCATCTCAGCAATATGAGAAATTACTAAATTCTCATATTGAATCAAAGAAAAGGTCTGGGTTGGGTTATAATGCGGTTGCACCACCTATAAATGATAATTACACATCCTTACCTACAACAATGACAAACACTCTGTCAAATCATTTTGTGCCTGGCATTAAGTTTGAAAAAGATTTAACTCAAACTAAAATTAATGATAAAGCTGAGGTGAGTGAAACTGAATCTTCTGAATCAGAATCATTAGATCAAAATGATTCAGAATTTGATTATGATAAGTGTGATGACTTGGATGATTCTGATGAACATGATGTTGATCGAACAAGCACTGGTAAGAATGTTCAACTGAAAACTCATATCCCAAAAGTGCTTGAAGAAACAAAGTTGCCATATCCTCCTAAACAAAGAAACATGCTGAAGACCATCTGCAAGAGGATAGCTCAATTGAATGAAGGTCTCCAAGAACTAAGTATGCAAGACTCCTCCAAGAAATTGACTGATGAATCAGTCATCACTAAAGAAAAAGGAAAATTCAAAGAAAAAGGAAAGAAAAAGGCATCAGCAGATCATCAACTGAACAAGAAAATGAAGATCATGTTTAGGTTGGACTCACTTTAGTATAGTTGTTTACTTTACATTGTAATAGGACTTTTGTTAGTTTCCTTTTGTATGTTCTTAGTAATGTGTAGTTTTGGCAGTCCAGCGAAACTGTGAGCGAATCTATACATTCGCTCACAGTTGCTGTTCTAGTTTACCCGGCGAACTTGTGTTCTGCCGGGCGAAACTATAGTTTCGGCATGACAGTTTCGCTGGTAGCGAAACTGTCAGCGAAACTATAACTGCTATATATACTTTTGTCAATTCTCATTGTAAGGTAAGCTTGCAAAACCCTAATCGTGGATCATTGTTGCAAGTTACCAATTCTAAGCAGTTTTTACACAGAAATACTATTGTGCTTCATGTTATTGATTGCTATTGTTCATTTGATCATCAAATATGTGTTAAAATTCTCTTCTATCTTCTCAATTGTGGTTGTTTAGCATGGATGTTAGATATTGAGCAATTCATCACTTCAATTGTACTGTTTTTCGATCACCTGGACCAACAATATGGTATCAGAGCCTTAGTGCTCTTGATTTGTTGAGTTTTTGTGGTTTTTGGTCAATATCTAGTTTCAATCAATTTTCATTGGATTATCAGTTGTTTTTGACATGGAAATCGATTGAATTATGCTCGTTTTTGATTGAGGAAGATCCTACAATCATCATATCTCAAATTCATTGAGTTTTGGATGATTTCAGATTTTTTTTGAGGTGAAAAAGGGTTTTGAGATCGATCAGCGAAATTGATGTTCTTACAGCAAAACTGTCATCATCTTTCAGCGAAATTATGAGTTATTTTGGATCAGAAGTTGTTTTCTAGAGATTCTGCGAAACTAATTCCTTGAACGAAAGTTCATTAGTGTTTATGAACAATCAACAAGCGAAATTGCTGCCGAATTTATTTTTGAACGAAAGTTCAAGCTTGTTTCGTGCGAAGTTAGCAGCGAAACTAAGCCAGTGGTGTCTCTGTTCAGGCGAAAGTGCTGCTGAAATTGCTAGCGAAAGTGTCAGCTTCAGGGAAATTGTCAGCGAAAGTAATAATTCAGCGAAATTGTCAGTCTGGTCATCCTTTTCTGCGAATTTGTCAGCGAAATTATAAAACCTTTTTGCCGAAACTATAATGTCAAAATTAACTACTCTCACACTTGCTGATCTTGAAAGTGTTGCTCCTAATAGACCTCCAAGACTCATTAATGGAGATAATTTTGAAGATTGGAAGAGATGTCTCAAAGCTTTCTTCTTCTACACTGATCATAATCAATGGGAATCGATTACTTCTGGTCCTCACATACCAACGGTTACTGTTGGTGATGTTGTTTCTCAGAACAAGGACCCATCTTCCTATACTGAAAGAGATCTGAAATTGATTGATCGTGATCAAAAGGCTTTTGGTGCTCTAACTCTCTGTTTAGCTCCAGACATCTACAACCGTTTTGCAGAGCATAAAAATGCTAAATCTCTTTACGATGCTCTATGTGAATTCTATGATGGTAATGCAGATTTGGTAAAAGATAAGAGTATTCAGGCTGAAAAAGAGTTCAATTCATTTGTGGGATACAAGAATAAGAGTCTGACAGATCTTACAAACCGTTTCTTAACCGTCTCAAGCACTCTAAAGAAGTATGATGAAAGGCTCTCCAACAGTGAACAAGTTAATAGGCTTCTCGATTCTCTTCCACCACAGTGGAGTCTTCAAGTGAGAATGCTTAAACAAGAAAGAGGTTTTACAGATTACAAGCTGATGGATATCATTAACAAGTTGAAATCTTTTGAGTTGGATATGAAAAGAAGGGAATTTAACCAGACTATGATGCCCACATCTGGTTTTTCTTAAAATGCTGCTTTGTTGTCATCCGCTGTAAACTCTCACATACAAAATCCAATTCAAGGAGGGAGCAATACAAGTAATTTCTCGAGTGGTAATAGTCATGTTGGAAAAGATTTGGGAAATTCTAAGGTCAATGCTGAAACTTCAATTCCATCTGAAACAATGGCTCTTTTTGGAATGTTTGTTCAGAGCTATGAAGCTCTTGTTGCTGGAGAACTAAAAGGTAAAGGAATGACTATAGAGGACATGTATCAGGTTGATCCTGATGATCTAGAAGAAACTGATATTCAATGGCAAATGGTGATGTTAACTTTAAGAGCTCGGAGATTCATGGAAAGAACCTGACGAAAGAACTTTGGTGGTCAATCATCTACTTCAAAACTGGGATTTGATAAGTCAAAATTGAGATGCTTTAATTGTAAACAATTGGGACATTTTAAACGTGAATGTCCATTACCAATTGTCACAGATCCTAGTAACTCTGGAGTACCAAGATTGACAGCAGAGAAAGAAAAGGAAGAAGTGAATCTAAAAAAGGAGTCGGCTTTGATTTCGAACTTTGACTGGAGTGCAGAGGTGGAAGAAACTAGAACTAAGATTAATCACACGTTAGTTGCTGAGTTTGTGGAAAGTAATGAATGGTTGATGATGAAGATGGATTTGTGCTGTTCAAGGAATTCAAAAGAGAAAACGAGTCTTTAGTAAATGGGAAAGAAGAAAAGGCAGATGGAAATGGGAAAGATGAAACTTCAGACTTAAGTGAGAAAAGAAATTCAAGAGATGAGATAGGAAAGGAGAAGGATGATGTTGCTGCTACTGTTGAGGAAAAGAAATCAAGTACTCCAATATGCATGTGTGATAAAGCTTTGGCTGCTGAAAGGATGGTAATGGGACTTCCATATGAGGTAATACAGGATATGTGCTCATCTGCTTGTAAAATTAGGCTATTTGGGATTTAGAAGGCTAACCGTTTGTTAACTGATAATGAAAAGGATTTAAAGCGAATTAATGATGAACTTAAAATGAATGAATCAAAATATTTTGTGAAATTAAATGAGGCTTTAAAAGAAACTGATCATTTAAAAAGAATCGTTTTGGAAAGAAATGTCGAGATTAATACTTTGACTGAAAGGGTTGCTCTTGCTGAATTTGAAGCAAGCAAACTTCAGTCAAAGTTAGACAAATGGACTATTTCTGGAATGAAACATGATGATCTTTGTAAATCTCAATGGGGAGCAAGAATTAAAACAGGTTTGGGTTATGAAAATGTACAGGTTTATCCTCCACCTAGTACATACTGTTATTCTCCTATGCCTGTTCCTCATTCTTCTAATGATTTAATCAAAACAGATACTGACAGTATGTCTGCAGGTTTAGTCGGGAATAACTCTAAGTACATTCGTGAAGACTACGACTATGGACCAACTAGTGGGCTTGGATGCACTAGTTCTAGTACACCTGAAAATCAGCAGTCTGTTTTAGATCATAAGTCTAGTTTAAATTTTATTTTTGTTTCTAGTTCAAATGTAACAGACGTGAATGTCTCATGTTCTCTTGATAGTTTTATTCCATCTTGTAATTCAGATCATGGTAGTGATGATTTTTGTTCTCATAATAAATGTAATGCATCTAATCTTTCTCCAAAAACAACTGAGCAACTTAAAACTAAATGTTTCGAAAAGTTTTTTTCTCAACCTATTCCATCTTTCACACCATTAAATATGACGTCATCTGAAAATTGTATTTCTTCTTCATCTGACACCAGTACCAGTGGTACAAGTTTTACTGATATGTCAGATGAATCTTGTTCTAATTTTGTAAAGAAAAATTCTTGTTCAAATAAACAATAACCTCATGAGTTGTATGAGACATTCAGTGATGTTGATTCTAGTTTGTCTGAATGTGATGAGGAGATTATTATTGATCCTATTTTTACCTCATCACATCAGAGACCTAGATTCAAACCTCATTGTTTCAGGTGTGGTCAAGAGGATCATCTTGTCAAAAATTGTCATTTGATTCAAGGATCCTCTAATAGGAATTGTTTTGGAAATAAATTGACAAAATTGGTTAATAATTTCTTCTGTAAAAAATCTGCTTCTTTAAAAAGCAAAGTTGTTCAATCTTGGGTTCCTATTACTCCTGGCTAAGTGATTTGTTAATTCTTTTCAGGAGTCCTCATCAAAGATTGTAAACAGTTTATGGCATGTTGATAGCGGATGTTCCAAGCATATGACGGGATTAAAGGATTTGTTGACCAACTATCGGATTATAGATGGAAGATATGTGGCTTTTGCTGGAAATAAAAAGGGTGGAAAAATGATTGGACAAGGAGAAGTTACCAATGGTTCTATCACTTTGGAAAAAGTCAACTATGTTCCTGAATTGGCTTTTATTCTTCTGAGTGTTTCTCAAATCTGCGATAAAGACATTCCTGTTCTATTTAAATCTAATGAATGTCTATTTTTAAAATCAGAGATTGCCATCCCAGATGATTTGATTCTCATGCGTGCTCCAAGAAAACATGATATATATCTTCTTGATATGAATTCAAGCGAGTTAAAGGCTAATGCAACTTGTCTTCTTTCAAAAGCATCAACCTCTGAGTCTCTCTTATGGCATCGTCGTTTAGGCCATGTTAATTTTAAGATAATTAATAAATTAGTAAAGAACAATCTTGTTAGAGGACTTCCTTTAAAAGATTTTTCTGTTAATGAAAAATGCATGGCATGTGCCAAAGGGAAACAACATAAGAAACCTCATAAGCCCAAACTTCTAAATAGCATATCTCGTCCTCTTGAGTTGTTACATACTGATTTATTTGGACCAATTAGTGTTAAATCAATTGCTAAAAAATTTTTTTGTCTTGTTGTTACAGATGATTTCTCAAGATATTCATGGGTGAGGTTTCTTGCACACAAAGGCGAAGTTGCAGAGGAATTACAGAAATTAATTCTTTCTATCGAATCAATCAGTAAGAGAAAAGTTATGGGACTAAGAAGTGACAACGGCACTGAATTCAAAAATCAGATTCTCGATTCATTTTGTGCTCAAAAAGGGATTGTGAGACAATTTAGTGCTGCAAGAACACCCCCAGCAGAATGGTATTGCCGAACGAAAGAATCGCACTCTCGTGGAAGCTGCTCGTACAATGCTGATAGAATCTTCATAACCCATTATTTTCTGGGCTGAAGCTGTAAATTGTGCATCTTATGTTCTAAACAGGGTGTTAATTGTGAAAGATAAAGTGAAGACTCCTTATGAACTTTTTCATAAGCGAAATCCTCTAATTGATTTCTTTCGACCATTTGGTTGTTCCTGCACTCTTTTGAATACTCAATCTCAAAAGACAAAGTTTGGTGCTGTTTCTGACGAGTGTTATTTTGTTGGATATTCTTCTTCACAAAAGGCGTACCGGGTTTATAACAAAAGAACACGTATTGTTCAAGAGTCGTTCTATGTTGATTGGCAGGAATCCAATCATTCTGAAGTTAAATATGAACCTGTATGGTTCTTTGACTCCGATACGGTGTTCAATTCGTTTAATCTACCAGTTTTCGATGATGATACATCAATTCCAAATACTCAAACAAATATTATTTCATCATCTCCATTGTCTGTTCAATCCACCACGTTAGTAAATGATGTTGTTTCAACCGATGTTAGTTCTTCTTCTCCATTGGCTGATCAGGCACCATCATCTGATTCTTTACCTCCTACATCTTCTCCTTTACCTGAGCCAACACCTATCATTTATTCACCTTCATCTAATCTTTCACCAGCTATGGGCGATACTTCTTCAACCATCTTTCCTTCTTCAAGTGATTACAAAACTCTGAAAGATCATCCACTTGACAATGTGATTGGATCTGTTTCTGATGGTGTTCGCACGCGAAGTCAATCTGGTCTAATTAATGTTTGTCTTTTCTCATGCTTCATCTCTCAAATTAACCCGAAAAATGTTCATGCTGCTCTACAGGATCCTTGTTGGGTAAAGTCTATGCAATTGGAACTTCAACAGTTCAGAAAGCTTAAGGTTTGGACCTTAGTTGATTTACCTCCTAACAAATATCCAATTGGTACAAAATGGGTGTTTAAGAACAAACCAGATGATCGAGGAGTTGTGGTGCGTAACAAATCTAGACTTGTAGTGCAAGGCTTCGCTCAAGAAGAAGGGATTGATTATATAGAAGTCTTTGCTCCGGTTGCTCGTCTTGAAGCAATCAGAATATTTCTTGCTCATGCTGCTCATAAACAATTTAAAGTTTATCAGATGGATGTGAAGTGTGCTTTTCTCTACGGAGACATTGATGAGGAGATATATGTGTGTCAACCACCAGGTTTTGAAGATCCTGATTTTCCTGATAAAGTGTATAAGCTTGATAAATCTGTGTATGGTCTTCATCAAGCACCTAGAATCTGGTTTGAGACCCTTACGCAATATCTTTTAAGCAATGGTTTCTCTCGTGGTACCATCGATATGACTTTATTCAAAAGAGAGGTGAATGGTGAAATGATATTTGTCCAAGTGTACGTTGATGATATTATTTTTGGATCTACAAATTCTCAATTGTGTAGAGAGTTCGAAGAAGTTATGAGCCAAAGGTTTGAAATGAGTATGATGGGTGAAACGTGTTTCTTTCTTGGATTACAAGTTGAACAACAGAAAGAAGGAATTCTTATTCATCAGGAGAAGTATATTAAAGATATTTTGAAGAAATTTAAGATGAATGATGCTTCTACAGAGATGACTCCCTTTACTGCTCAGACTTGTCTCACTCCGGATGAAAATGGAAAACCAGTTGATCCTCATCTTTTAGATCTATGATTGGCTCTCTCATGTATCTTACTGCAAGTCGTCCTGATATCACTTTTGCTGTTGGTTACTGTGCTAGATATCAGTCGGCCCCAAAGGAATCTCATGAGAAAGCTGTCAAAAGAATATTTCGTTATCTCAAAGGATCATCTCGTTTAGGATTGTGGTATCCATATGGTGGGAATTTTGATTTACATGCTTACTCTGATAGTGATTCCAATGGTTGCAGGTTAAACAGAAAATCTGTGTCTAGCGGATGTCAATATTTGGGAAATTGTTTGGTATCCTGGCAGAGCAAGAAACAAACTACTGTTTCTCTTTCTACAGGGGAAGCTGAATATATTGCTGCCTCAAGCTGTTGTTCTCAAGTTCTCTAGATCCAACACCAAATGATTGATTATGGGATTAATTTTCTCCATACACCTTTATTTTGTGACAATGAAGCTGCCATTGGAATTGCTAAAAATCCCATTCATCATTCCCGAACCAAGCATATCGAGACACGAATTCATGCGATTCGTGATGCTCAAGAAAAGGGTTTCATTGATATTCGATACAAAAAATCAAAAAGCTGATCTTTTCACAAAAACATTTGATAAACCTCGTTTTTATGAATTGATTTCTATGCTCGGGTTAATATCTTTTTAAATTTTCATTTTCTATTTCTTTGATTAAAAAAATTAATTTTAATAATACAAATATGATTTATTGAAAAAAAAAATTTGGGGGAGTAATTTCATAATTCTGAGATCGGAATTTATCATGATGAGAAATGATTGTATATTCTCTAAGTATTTTTATATACATGACCGGTGCTTCAATGAGAAATGATAGTAACTGATACTGGATTATGTTTCACATTAATTTTTTAAGGAAAATTGATTAGATTCTTTAATGATATGCTTGATAGACTCAGCCTGACGAATAAAGAAGACAGCAGCTTTATGATTAAATTAAACATCATGTTTAAGAATGTCTAGATTTACTCAATTGTTTTGGCTTGCACAAAAACTGAGTCCTGACAAAAATTGGATTGAGAATGAATCTTTCGTCCTTTTTGAAGTGAAATGTCATCACCCTGAACCACAGTTGGTATAATTTTGTGTTGAGGTATCGTGTGTCTTGTAACACCCGGAAATTTATTATTTTGAAGCCGGCAAAGAAAGAAAAGAAATAAAGTCCAAAGTCGAGGGACCAAACTCGCCAACGAAGAAAAGTTGGGGAATGTGGTGATATATGTAGGGAGAGGGCAGCCCACTCTCCCCACACTTCACATATTTTTGGGTTCAAGAGAGGGGAAGAGAGAAAAGAAGAGAAAAAGAAGAAAAAGTGGTGTTTCGGGTGATTCGGGTGTCCAAATCCGTCGAGTAGCAAGCCAAATCGAAGCTCTTGTCTTTGTGCTCGATTGTGTGAGTTCTAGGACCCCACTTTTACTCGTTTTCAACTGCTTTTGGGGCTGGAAAATGTTCAAAACCCGTTTTTATGTATGTGTGTGTTTGACCCATTTGGGTGTGATGTGTATGATGTGTTTAGAGTATGATTTCGGGCTTGTGTGTGCTTGTATGGTGTTATGGTACGCATTCCTAAGGTCCAGGAGGGTTAATTTAGGCTTCGAATGGGTTTGGATGAGCTTGGAGGCCGAAAATGGCAGATTGGGTTCGGGATGAACTCCATTCTGCATCAGCTAGGGCTAGGCGACCGAATGAAGACCATACGGCCGAATGAGGGCGATTGAGGGTCATTCGCACGATTGGGATTCATTCGCACGATTGAGGGTTCAATCGCACGACTAAGACTTCAGTCGCACGACTGGGAGTCCAGTCGCATAAGGATTGCACGACTGAGGGTTCAGTCGCATAGATGCTTAGTCGCATGAGTCCATTCGCATGAGGTCAGTCGCATAGGTGCCAATTCGCAGTAATCCCATTCGCACAAGGTCCATACGCACGATTGAATGTTCATTCGCATAGATGTTCATCTGCATGAGTCCAGTCGCATGATGTTCTGTCGCATGGAGGCCATGCGACTGTAGGGTGTTCATACGCCCGAATAGGGCTGTTGCACTCGAAGGAATGTGTAGTTTGACTTCTGGCCTTCGGGGAAAGGTGCAGATGTAATGTTGGATCATAAGAGGCTGTTGCAACCAAAACCATATCACTTAGAAGATTTTGAGTACTACATGCAAAGGACCTCCGAAGCCAAGTGTGGGACTTCCGAAGGAAGAAAGAGTTCTTCCGAAGTCTAAGTGTAAAATACACTTCCGAAGGAGAACTCCAACTTCCGAAGGTAAAGAAGCTACTTCCGAAGGTTCAAGACTTGAAGACAAAGTTCTGAAGTCAACTTCCGAAGAATAAAGAAGTCCTTAAAGCCTCGGAAGCATAGAAGCATCTTCCGAAGTATAAGTGGCTTCGGAAGAACTTGTTCTTCCGAAGCCAGTTAACCTTCGGAAGACACTTCTATTATCCAGTAGACATAAGTATGGTCTGTCTGACAGTCCGCTGCAAATCTCTGAGATACTGCATGGCATTTTCTCAAAAGCCATGTAGTTGACCATACTTTAATCTACTGTTTACCTTTTTATGTTAAGTATAGTTACCATCCTTAGTTGGTGACAAAAGGTAAGTCATGGACATGTCATGACTACCATATCTTAGATAATACTTTATCTAAGATACCTTAACTATAGCATTGTAGTATATGCTTTAGTCTTAGGTTTCCAGCTGGTATCAAGTATAACCGGCTGTAGGATCTAGTATATATAGTTTCTCATTGTAACTCATGTTCTAAGCTTGTAAGTGTCTTGTAATCTTGAGTTGAGAAGTAATATATACAAGTACCTTGAAAATACTTCTGCTTGTTGCTTTGATTACTTATTATATTATCATCAACTCTTGTCAAAGACATTGCTTCATCTTGTTTGAGTGACTATTATAAGTGAGTTTGAGAGAAATACAAGTGTTAAGTGACAAAAACCGATCCTGCAATTGGTATCAGAGCTTTTTAGGCTCTTGATTGTGAGATCTTACCATCCTAATCAACCAAGTTTTTCACTCCTCCTTATACCTCACTCAAAATGGCCCTCATCAAATCTGAAGTTGAAATGGGAACGATGACCAAAGCTCCCATCATCGATCCTGAAAACTTCAGGTCTTGGAGCAGAAGAATGGAAGGCTTCATCAGATACCAGGATAGCAAGATGTGGCAGTCCATCGTGAATGGCCCGTACAAGCCAAAAGTTGCTGGTGGAAACGGTGCCATGATCGAGAAGGCTGTTGAAGACTACTCCGATGAAGATAGGAAGAAGCTCGACATTGACAGCAATGCTATGACTGTTCTCATGACTGCAATCCCAAACTCCATCATGGTGGGGTTTGAACATTGCAAGTCAGCCAAAGAACTCTTTGATGCACTTGCTCAAATGTACTCGAGCTCTAATGATTCAAAGAAGGACTCACTGAAGCAGCAGTTCGAGAACTTCACCTATGTTGCTGGAGAAACTTTTAGCCAGCAATACTTCAGGTATATGGATCTTATCTCCTCCCTCCAATCTGTGGGAATCACTCAAGAACTTAGAGACCTTACCAGAAAGTTCATGAGTGCTCTACCCAATGAGTGGACTTTCTACTGTGTCTCCATTAAGAGAACAGAGAATTTAAACACTCTCACCATGACCGAACTCTATGGGATCCTTGATGGATACCGTTTGGAAATGGAAAGCAAGAAGGGTCAACAAGCAAGCAGACCCTTGAGCCTTCCTGCTAGCAACGCTTTAATGGTTGCTGAAGGCTCAGGTATCTCACAGTCTCAGCAGTACCTGTCATACACCCAGCAGCCATCTTGTTCATCTGGGCCTTACATCACATTCCCTGAGACTCCAAGGTCTCATCAAGCTCAGCAAAGCTCCTTTCAGGAGGGCTGTGCGTTTGTCTCAGGGAGTGGACACTCCAATGATCATCAGTTTTGCTTTGATGATCTTGAGTGCTTTAGTCCAGATGACATAGAGTATGTGGACATTGTCCAGCAAATGGCTCTCCTTACCTACAGAGCGAAGAAGTTCTTTAAGAGAACTGGAAGGCAATTCCCTCAAAACCCAATCACTAGCAAGTTTGGGTTTGACAAGAGCAAGGCTAAGTGTTACAACTGTAACCAGCTTGGCCACTTTGCAAGGGAATGCAAGGCTCCCAAGTCCAACCCGGGAACCTCACAGGCCTCCACACATCCTTCTACACCAAAGCCCAATGGGAAGTCAACTGAAACTGCAGCTATGGCTCAAGAAGTTGACTGGAGCTTTATGGTTCAAGATGTGACTCCTGCTCAAGCACTCATGGCAGGAACAGATGAAAATAAGGTATATGAACATCTCTGTACCCCTGCTTGTATTGCTAAGGTTAAGTTGTACCAGGACTACAATATGGAAATTAAATCCGATATTGTCTTTAAATGTGCTAAAATCTGACTTTAAAAGAGCTGAATCTGACTACCAAAAGAAAATTGAGGAGTTAGAGAAAACTGTATCTCTTTTAAAACATGAACACACCAACTACAAGACTCAAATCAAGGATTTAATATCCAAATTGACTGAGGCTCAAGCCCAGCTTGTCACAGCTGAGGCTCAAGCCAGGAAGTATGCTATTGCTGAGCAAAACTTCCAAGCCATACTTGCATCATCCTCTCACTCCAAACTTTGTTATCAAAACAAAAGTGGGTTGGGAACCAATGAAATTGCTCCACCACACTCTTATGAGTCTGTAAGACAACCAAGATGTGGTACTGAAGAGCAAGAGGTTCCATCTGTTGACCCACCTTGTAAAGAGTCAAAGAGTGATGCAACTGTGGAGACCATGACCATCACAGGGAAGGAACAGGTAATTGAGCCCTCCCAGACAAATGATGATCATTCCCTGACCACCAAAGCCAGAAGAAGCAGGGCTAAAGCAGCCAGAAAAACTGCCAAGAAGGTGGCTGAATCCAAGCTGAAGGTAGACCCAAAGCAAAAGGATGTATTCATATCAGCAGGATTCCAGGTGGTTGGACCTTCTGATTCAGGAAAGGAGTATAATACCAGTACTCCTGTCCTACCAAAGGATCAGAAGTTAAAGGGAAAGGTTGCTGATGAGGAGAAAAAGAACAAGAAACAGCAACCCTCCAATTCCCAGAAAATTAACATTGCATGCATAATGTGTGGTTTGCAAAATCACATGGCTAAAGATTGTTATTACAATCCTGCTAGCACACATTATGCAAATAATGTTAAAAGAGAAGGAGTCAGGGAAGGTTTCACATTTGGACCATATCAGATGGTTCAAGTGTTGAAAAAGGGAAAGCTTGTTCCGAAGCAAGGCTTGTCTCGGAAGAAAACTCTTCTTCCGAGAGGAAAAAGGCTTCGGAAGTGAAAGCTGTAAAGACTCACAAAAGAGTCCCCTTGAAACCATCCCAGAAGAAGACTGCTTCGGAAGAAAAGGTGGTGAAGGTCTCTTCCGAAAAGAAAGAAGCTTCGGAAGAATGCCAAGCTACAAAAGCTTCATCAAGCTCATCTCTATGATCAACCAAGGGATGGAATGGAAGATCAAGGAAGATGCTGTAGCCCAAACCTCTTCTTCAAAGACATCCATTGAACCCCCATGCATAAATTTTGGTTCAATCATGTCACTTTCATTGGAAGAACCCAAGACCAAAAAGGCTTGGGTTTCCAATCAAAACTAATAATCTCACCTTATGTGCAGGGACATCCATATGACAAAAATAACAACATTTGGATAGTAGATAGTGGATGCTCCAGGCACATGACAGGGAACAGATCTCTCCTTCAACAATTTCAACATTATGATGGAGGTCCTGTCCAGTTTGGAGGTGAGGCCGGAGGATATATTTCTGGCAGAGGAAGTATATCCAACGGAAAGTTAAAAGTTGACAAAGTTAATTTTGTCAAACAGCTTGAACACAACCTGTTAAGTGTTTCTCAGTTTTGTGATCAAAAGCATCAAATGCTTTTCACAGAACATGAGTGCATCATCCTCAAACCTGGGATGACAATTCCTCAGGAATTGGTGCTTCTTAGATCTCCCAGGAGAGGGGATATGTACAAGCTTGATATGAACAATGCTTCCCCAATGGGAGAAGTATCATGCTTTCTTTCCAAAGCTGATAGTGATGAGTCAACACTATGGCATAAACGAATGTGTCATGTCAATTTTAAGACAATGAATAAATTGGCTAAAAATAACTTGGTACATGGTTTGCCTAAAAAGGAATTTTTCTGCAAAGATAACTGTGTTGCTTGCCTGAAAGGGAAACAACACAGGTCTTCTCATAAATCCAAAGTTGTTAACTCTATCACTACTCCATTACACTTATTGCACATGGATCTATTTGGTCCCACAAGTATAATGAGCATTGGAAGGAAATCATATTGCCTTGTGATAGTTGATGATTTTACTAGATTTACATGGGTATTCTTTTTAAGAACTAAAGATGAAACTGCTGAAACTTTAAAATCTTTCATTCTTAAAATAGAAAATCAAGTTGATCACAAGGTTAAAATAATTAGAAGTGATCAAGGGACTGAGTTTAAGAACTTTGTTCTTGACTCATTCTGTAACTCAAAAGGGATTGCCTGACAATACAGTGCTCCTAGAACTCCTCAACAAAATGGTGTTGCTGAGAGGAGAAATAGGACACTTATTGAGGCTGCTCGGACTATGTTAGCTGACTCAAAGCTGCCTCTAACATTCTGGGCAGAGGCAGTCAGCACTGCATGCTATGTGCAGAACAGAGTTCTTGTAGTTAAGCCACATGGAAAGACCCCTTATGAGCTATGGAACAAGAGGCCACCGTTCATTGGCTTTCTAAGGTCCTTTGGCAGCAGGTGTACCATACTTAACACAAAAGACAATTTAGCAAAATTTGCTGAAAAGTCAGATGATGCCATCTTTGTTGGATATTCCTCCCATTCTAAGGCTTACAGGGTTTATAACATTAAAAACCAACAATTTGAGGAATCCTCCAACATTGTAGTTAATGAGCACACTCCTTGTGTTAGGGGGAATGGCCCTGATCATATTTTTGATTTAGAATTGTTTCCAAACTATTCTAAACCATCTTGTGAGAATGTTTCAGCTGGAACAGGTGCTCAAGGCAATTCTGATGAAGATCAACTATTTGAGCTTCCCAGACCTGCTCCAAGTTCTCCAAGAACAACAAATCAAGTTCCTACTATTGAAAGATCTGACAGTATAACCATTTCAAGAAATAGTGGAACTTCAACAAGGGATTCACCTGATGATCTTCAAGTCTCCTCAGGTGATCCTACTCAACACCAAGCTGATGGAAGCAGCATTTTGAAGGAACAGGCAACTGTTAATGATGCTTCACAGCAAAGAAATGATGATGTTTCTCTTTCATTCAATCAGTCCTCATTGAATGAGATTGAAACAACAGCTGGACCAAGTATTCAAGCTCCAGAGCAAAATATGTCCAACTTGGACCTATCTTTGCAGCTGGAGGTGATTCCAAGACTTAGAATTCACAATACTCATCCAGCTGAAAACATCATAGGGGAAGTCTCTGAGGGTGTGAGAACAAGGGGACAAACTCACAATGGGAATGTCTGCCTGTACTCATGCTTCTTATCCCAAATGGAACCCAAGAAGGTGGAAGATGCCCTAAAGGATAGTAGCTGGGTTGAATCAATGCAAGAGGAGCTGCTTCAATTCAAAAGACAGAAGGTTTGGAACCTATGTCCGCTACCATCTGGTCAAGTACCTATAGGCACCAAGTGGGTTTTCAGAAATAAAAGAGATGACAGAGGCTTGATTATCAAGAACAAGGCAAGACTAGTGGTTCAAGGATACACTCAAGAGGAAGGAATTGATTATACTGATGTCTTTGCACCTGTTGCAAGACTTGAGGCAGTTAGGATCTTCCTTGCTTATGCTGCATCCAAGAATTTCACTGTCTACCAACTTGATGTCAAGTGTGCCTTTCTATATGGGGATATAGATAGGGAAGTCTATGTATGCCAGCCTCCAGGATTTGAAGACCCACAGCATCCAAACCATGTGTGCAAATTGGATAAAGCTCTATATGGGCTGCACCAAGCACCTAGGCTGTGGTATGAGACATTGTCTAAATTTCTTCTGAAGAATGGCTATACTAGAGGAACCATTGACAAGACTCTCTTTATCAGAAAGTCTGGGAAAGACATTTTGCTAGTTCAAGTCTATGTCGATGACATCATATTTGGTTCTTCAAATGACCAAATGTGCAAAGACTTTGAGAGCATTATGAAAAAGAAGTTCGAAATGAGTTCTATGGGAAAAATGGACTTTTTCCTTGGAATTCAGGTAAAGCAACTGAAGGAAGGGTTTTTCATCAATCAATCTAAGTATGTCAATGATATCTTAGAGAGATTTGATATGAAGGATTGTAAAGCAGCAAAGACACCCATACCCAGAAACCATGATTTATGCCCTGACTCTGAGGGGGAGGATACTGATCAACATCAGTATAGAGCAATCATTGGTTCTCTGATGTATCTTACAGCAAGTAGACCTGATATCATGTTTGCAACCTGCATTTGTGCAAGATATCAGGCTGCTCCAAAGGTGTCTCACCTAATTGTTGTCAAGAGAATCCTCAGATACCTCAAAGGAGCGCCTAAGTTAGGTCTCTGGTAACCAAGAAATAGTGATTTTAATCTCTATGGCTACTCTGACAGTGATTATGGTGGCTGCAACATCAACAAGAAATCAACATCAGGTGGATGTCAATTTCTTGGTGGAAGGATCATCTCATGGCAATGCTAAAAGCAATCCTGTGTCTCTACATCAACTGCTGAAGCTGAATACATTGCTGCTGCAAGTTGCTGTGCTCAGCTGCTGTGGATTCAAAACCAGATGATTGACTATGGATTCAACTTCATGAGCACTCCTATCCACATTGACAATAACAGTGCTATATCCATCACTGAAAATCCAGTAAAGCACTCAAAGACAAAGCACATTGACATCAGGTATCATTTCATTAGAGATATTCATGAGAAAAATCTTATCAAACTAGTCAAAGTCGATTCAAATGAACAATATGCTGATTTGTTCACCAAAGCATTTGATGAACAAAGATTTAAGTATCTTATTACAGCTATTGGGATGATAAACATTGACTAGTCAATCTCAATTGAAAACCTTTTCAATATGTAAAGTCTTATGTCAATACAATCTAAGCCCTGTTACAAAAGATCCTTTATTATTTAACTAAGTATAAGTTCTTCCGAAGAGAAACTTGCCTTCGGAAGACATCTAGGGACTTACTATACTTGACATAAACTGAGTTGTTTCCTTGAATGACCGTCTTGGTGTTTGAATCTTTCAGTGTGATAGAGAATGGCTGGTGGTAGATCTTCTAGAGCTTCTAGGGGTGGAGGCCGTGATGGCCCTGTTGCTGAATCACGCCCTAAAAGAGGAAGGCCTAGAGCTGAGAAAGAGGTTCCTGCAGAACCTGAGACTCCTCATCCAGAAGCTGGGGATGAGAGTGTGAACTTGAGGGCCTCGGTAAAGGAGGCTGTTGTGGAGGAAGTACATCAGGTCATGCAGACAATATTACCGTTTGTGGTGACCGAAGTCATCAAAGCTGTGAAGGAGGGAGAAAGGAAGGGAGAAACCGGGCCTCGGGGGAGCAACCGGAGCCTGAAACGATTTTCTCCGATAATAAGGAGGAAGAGGAAGAGGAGCCTGTGCGGGAGGTGGCACGAGGCTGTAACTACGGGGTGTTTATGAGATGCAAGCCCCCTACTTTTGACGGTAATGGCAATGCTGCTGCTGCTCACCGATGGGTGAGAGAAATGGAGGCTGTTCTCGACATCAGCGAGTGCCGAGAAGATCAGAAAGTCAAGTTTGCCACCCACTCCTTTGTGGACTCGGCACTATGCTGGTGGGACAACATTGTCCAAGCAGAGGGTAATCGGGCAATCGGGAGAATGAGGTGGCCCGAACTGAAGAAGATGGTGATCGAGGAGTTTTGTCCTCATCGGGAAATGGATCAGGTTGAAAGGGAGTTTCTGCAGCTGGAGGCGGGAACCATGACACACCAACAGTACACCACGAAGTTCAACGAGATGGCACGTCTGGTGCCGTATCAAGTGACGCCATTGTCCCGAAAGATCAAGAGGTATATACAGGGTTTGCCAGCGGATATTCGCAGGCACATGATCGCCGCCCGGCCGAGCACGTTTAGGTCGGCGGTGGATTTAGCGGGAAGATTGTATGATGAAAGAACGGTGGTGGTGACTGATGGTGGCAGAAAGAGCGGTGGTGAACGAGGCTGGCAGGGGAAGAGATTTGGTCGGGGCAATGCCTCGATGGGTAATAAGAAGGCACGGGTGGATGATCGCCGTGTGGTTATGTCAGGTGCGGGATCGAGAAGGTGTGGTAAATGTGGACGGGAGCATAGCGGGGAGTGCAGGTTTGGGTTGAACTTGTGCTTTAGGTGTGGAAAGGCGGGGCACATGGCAAAGGACTGTCGTGCGGTCCGATGCTTTAACTATGGTGAAGAGGGTCACGTGCTCAAAGATTGTAAGAAGCCGAGGGCTGAGAGTTCAGGGGCAAAGAAGACGGGAGGTGATGGACCGAGGGCGAGCGCCAGGGCATTCACCATGACACAGGAGGAAGCTAGAACGGACCCTGATGTCGTGTCCGGTACGTTTCTGGTGAACCAAACTTTAGCTTCTGTGCTATTTGATTCTGGTGCGAGTAAAAGTTTTATTTCTGCTGCTTTCTGTGCTAAGCTGCCTGTTAGTAGTAGATGTGTTGATGCGCCCTTCGATGTAGAAACTGCCATAGGTAAGTCTACCAGGATTTTTGAGATGATAGAGAACTGTGATGTGGAACTCGAGGGTCATAAGTTTCCTGTTAGACCGTTTGTGATGACCTTAGGCGGTTTTGATTTGGTTCTCGGGATGGATTGGTTAGCGGACTTCGAGGCGAACATTGTGTGTCGCAAGAAGATGATTCGGTTGTCGGCGCCTAACGGTAGTTCAGTAACAGTGTATGGTGATCGGGTTACTACGATTCCGAAAGTGATTTCGATGGCGGTGGCGGGGAAGTGTATGAGGCGTGGATGTAGTGCCTACTTGGCTTATGTGAAGGATGTGGATACGCCAACACCACAACTAGCCAATGTACCGGTTGTGTGTGACTTTCCAGATGTGTTTCCAGAAGATTTATCAGGAGTGCCACCTGACAGAGAGATTGAGTTTCAGATTGATCTGATACCGGGTGCCCAACCTGTCGCCAAGGCACCGTATCGGTTGGCTCCGACTGAGATGAAAGAGTTGATGGAGCAGTTGCAAGAGTTGCTTGATAAGGGGTTGATTCGACCGAGTATCTCTCCTTGGGGTGCTCTGGTCCTATTTGTAAAGAAGAAGGACGGTAGTATGAGGATGTGCATCGACTACCGCGAGCTGAATAAGTTGACAGTGAAGAACCGATACCCATTACCGAGGATAGATGATTTGTTCGATCAGCTTCAAGGTGCCAGTTGGTTTTCAAGGATAGATCTTCGATCTGGTTACCATCAGTTGAAGGTGAAGGAGCAGGATATCCCTAAAACAGCTTTCCGTACGCGTTATGGTCACTACGAGTTTCTTGTCATGTCTTTTGGCTTGACCAACGCGCCAGCTGCTTTTATGGATTTGATGAACCGTGTGTGTCGGCCTATGTTGGATAAATCAGTGATTGTGTTTATTGATGATATCCTGATTTACTCGAGGAGCGAAGCAGAGCATGCCGGACACATTCGGGAGGTTCTAGAGACGCTGAGGAGGGAGAAGTTGTATGCAAAATTCTCCAAGTGCGCGTTCTGGTTGCGCGAAGTTCAGTTCTTGGGTCACGTGGTGAATCCTGACAGGATTATGGTGGACCCGGCGAAAGTGGAGGCGGTTATGCAATGGAAGTCACCAAAGACGCCATCCGAGATTCGCAGTTTCTTGGGTTTGGCGGGCTACTACAGAAGATTTATCCAAGACTTCTCTAAGATTGCTTCTCCACTGACTAAGTTGACCCGGAAAGAGGTGAAGTTCGTATGGGGTCAAGCTCAAGAGAAGGCGTTTGAAGAACTGAAGGCGAGATTGACTCAAGCTCCTGTTCTGTTATTACCCGATGGAAGTGAAGATCTGGTGGTTTATTCCGATGCTTCTTACTCGGGGTTGGGGTGCGTGTTAATGCAGAGAGGAAAGGTTCTAGCCTACGCATCTCGACAGTTGAAGGTTTATGAGGTCAATTATCCTACTCATGACTTGGAGCTGGCAGCCGTGGTCTTTGCTTTAAAGATTTGGAGGCACTACCTCTACGGGACGAAGTGCACCATATTCACTGACCACAAGAGTCTGAAGTACTTCTTTGAGCAGAAGGATTTGAACATGAGGCAGAGGCGGTGGTTGGAACTTATAAAGGATTATGATTGTGAGATCCATTACCATCCGGGCAAGGCCAACGTGGTGGCTGATGCCCTTAGCCGGAAAGAGAGGCCCGAGCCGATTCAGGTGAAAGCCTATCAGTTGATCATGACCTCCGATGTGATGAAGCAGGTTAAAGAGTTTCAAGATGAGGCATTGAAAGAAGATCATTTTAACTCTGAAAGAATGAGAGGTCTGGTTGGAGAACTGGGTGAAAACACGCTCGGTGTTAGAACCCGATTTGATCGTGTGTGGATTCCTCGTTTTGGGGATCTACGGGGGAAGATAATGGATGAAGCTCACAGGACTCGGTACTCCATTCATCCTGGTGCCACGAAGATGTACCATGATATGAAGAAAGATTATTGGTGGCCGGGTATGAAGCGCGACGTGGTGGAGTATGTGAGTAAGTGCCTTACTTGCTTACAGGTGAAGGCCGAGCACCAAAAGCCGTATGGGAAGATACAACCTCAAGATATACCGGAATGGAAGTGGGAGCACATCACCATGGATTTCATTACAAAGCTGCCGCGTACCCTGAAAGGGTATGATGCCATATGGGTGATAGTTGATCGTTTGACGAAGAGTGCTCACTTCCTACCGATCCGCGAGACATACTCATCTGAGAGGTTGGCTGATCTGTTCATCAAGGATATTGTGACTCGTCATGGTGTGCCGGTGTCTATTGTGTCGGATCGCGACACCCGGTTTACATCTAAATTTTGGAAGAAGTTCCACGATGTTATGGGGACGAGGTTACATATTAGCACGGCTTATCATCCCAGACTGATGGTCAATCAGAAAGGACCATTCAGACACTGGAAGACATGCTTCGGGCATGTGTGATTGATTTTGGTGGAAGTTGGGACGACCACCTACCGTTAGCCGAATTCTCATACAACAACAGCTATCATGCCAGCATTGGTATGCCCCCATATGAGATGCTATTCGGTAGGAGATGCAGAACGCCTGTTTGTTGGGGTGATATTGGTCAGAAGGAATTGGGGAGCGTCGAGGTAATCGAGGCTACGAATGAGAAGCTTGAGAAGATCAAGGCCTTCATGAAGGCAGCCAAAGATAGACAAAAGTCGTATGCTGATAAACGACGCATGCCGATTGAGTTCCAGGTGGGTGACCGGGTTATGTTGAAGGTCTCACCTTGGAAGGGCATCATTCGCTTCCGAAAGCGGGGCAAGTTGAGCCCAAGGTATATAGGCCCTTTCTGAATCATTGCTCGAGTATGGGAGGTGGCCTATAGACTGGAGTTACCAGATGAGTTAAGTGGAATTCACCCGACATTCCATGTATCTCATCTAAGGGACTGCTTAGCAGATGAAGATATGATTGTCCCATTGGAAGATATCGAGGTAGACGAACGGCTCAATTATGTGGAGCAACCAGTGGCAATCATCGATCGAAAGGAGAAAAGGCTAAGGAATAAAGTGGTTCCTCTTGTGCGTGTACAATGGAAGCACAGGAAGGGATCCGAGTCAACGTGGGAGACTGAGGAAGAAATGAGACAACATTATCCACGTTTGTTCGAGGAATAACAGGTTTCGGGGACGAAACCTATTTAAGGGGGTGGACTTGTAACACCCGGAAATTTATTATTTTGAAGCCGGCAAAGAAAGAAAAGAAATAAAGTCCAAAGTCGAGGGACCAAACTCGCCAACGAAGAAAAGTTGGGGAATGTGGTGATATGTGTAGGGAGAGGGCAGCCCACTCTCCCCACACTTCACATATTTTTGGGTTCAAGAGGGGGGAAGAGAGAAAAGAAGAGAAAAAGAAGAAAAAGTGGTGTTTCGGTTGATTCGGGTGTCCAAATCCGTCGAGTAGCAAGCCAAATCGAAGCTCTTGTCTTTGTGCTCGATTGTGTGAGTTCTAGGACCCCACTTTTACTCGTTTTCAACTGATTTTGGGGCTGGAAAATGTTCAAAACCCGTTTTTATGTATGTGTGTGTTTGACCCATTTGGGTGTGATGTGTATGATGTGTTTAGAGTATAATTTCGGGCTTGTGTGTGCTTGTATGGTGTTATGGTATGCATTCCTAAGGTCCAGGAGGGTTAATTTAGGCTTAGAATGGGTTTGGATGAGCTTGGAGGCCGAAAATGGCAGATTGGGTTCGGGATGAACTCTATTCTGCATCAGCTAGGGCTAGGCGACCGAATGAAGGCCATACGGCCGAATGAGGGCGATTGAGGGTCATTCGCACGATTGGGATTCATTCGCACGATTGAGGGTTCAATCGCACGACTAAGACTTCAGTCGCACGACTGGGAGTCCAGTCGCATAAGGATTGCACGACTGAGGGTTCAGTCGCATAGATGCTTAGTCGCATGAGTCCATTCGCATGAGGTCAGTCGCATAGGTGCCAATTCGCAGTAATCCCATTCGCACAAGGTCCATACGCACGATTGAATGTTCATTCGCATAGATGTTCATCCGCATGAGTCCAGTCGCATGATGTTCAATCGCCTTGAGGCCATGCGACTAAAGGGTGTTCATACGCCCGAATAGGGCTGTTGCACTCGAAGGAATGTGTAGTTTGACTTCTGGCCTTCGGGGAAAGGTGCAGATGTAAGTTTTGACGTAAAGTAACCCGTAAGAGCATGTAAGGGAATGGTTATGGCCTTAGTGAGCAAGTAGGGCATTATGATGATGATGTTGCATGTTTATGCATATTATGAAGGTATGATGTTGCCCTGTATGATGATGAATGTGTATGAATGTTCCTTATTATGATGTATGCTTATCTTTCTTGTGGCTTTACATGTCATGCTAATGAATGAATGAATGAATGAAGTATTATGTAATGTAAAGCGAAAGATAATGAAAGAGGAACATGAAGTAAGAATGCATGCATTAATGAATGATGAATGAACGAAAGAAAGGCTTGCAAGCATATATATTGGGGTGAGCGACTTTGTGTTGCAAAAGACTCGGATGAAGTGAAATCATTTAGATTACCTATGAGGTGAGCAACCTCGTCGTTGCAAAAGACTCGAGTAAGGTGCTATCGTGACGTTGCCTTGGGGTGAGCAACCTTTGTTGTTGCAAAAGACTCGGATAGCTTGCTATCGTGATGGGCAATTGGGGTGAGCAACCCTAGGGGTGCAAAAGACTCGGATAGCGTGCAATCATTGAGATTGCCATTGAGTTGAGCGACTATGTTGTCGCAAAAGACTCGGAAGACAGAATGAACGAAAAGAATGGAAGATAATGAATGAAATGAAAGATAATAATGATATTATCTGTGTATACGTATGTTGAATGATCGCATGATAAAGGAATGGTTTTCAACGAAAGTAAAGTATATTTATTTTATAAAACTAGAGCTCACTCAGCAACGCTGACTTTTATTACATTTTCCAGTTGGCAGGTAAACGATTGCTGAGGATGGCACGGCGAGGCTACTCGGCTCTTTTGAGATGGCATCCAATTATATAGCTTTTGTGATGTAATGCAAACATGAATTTTGTAACCGGATAATGATGTATTATTTGGCAAAAGTAATTATAATGAAGCGTGATGTCATTTTTGAGTGTTTCCGCTGCAATGATTTCTTAATGTAATGTAAATATATGTTTTATCTGCGATGAATGACCAACTGAAAGCGTCCCGGGAACGGGGCCTTACATGTCTGTGCTTATCTTCTCTGCTGTACGAAAGTACTGACCTGGAGTGATGATCTCCTCTGCTGTACGATATTACTGACCTGGAGCTCTCATCAGCACTTGTTTAAATGGTTATCTCCTTTGTTATACGTGAGTATAGATCTGGAGCTCTCACCATTTTGATATAATTATGTCAAATCATCTTATCGATGAGTTTCTGTCAGAATGAAATATTCTGTTTATAATCATTTGCACACTAACGCACAAGCCTTGTTCTATGAAGATTGATTCAAAATTTAAGAAATCCTGAGGTTGGGTGAGGGTTTTTACCGAATGATTGTGGGGTCCTAACATTCTAAAGCATCTAATTGAACCTTAAACGAATCATAAGCTGTTTGTTGAAAAAGGATAAGGCATGAGTTTAAGTGGACAATTATATCAGCAATCGTTAATGATTTGTTCTAATTTCAGTTGTTTCTATGCAGATTGTGATCAGATCTTGTATTCAGTATGATCTCATTGCTGGTAGATGATTTTTTATCATCGTTATGTTCATAAATATCTAGAGAATGTGATCTCTGATTAATTTAGATCTCATTATGTGATGTGCATCTTGTTAAAAAATCAAAAAAAATAAAAAAAATAATAAATAATAAATAATAATAATAATAAATAAATAAATAATAATAAAAAAATAATAATAATAAATAAATAAATAATAAAAAATTAAAAAAAAGGGGTTGGTGCCGAAATTATACTTTCGCTAGTTGTTTCGCAAAGCGAAACTGCAATCTCGCTAGGTTTGCTAATTAGTTGTTAACTGGTTATCTCTTACCTTACAGTTTCACTGGGCGAAACTGTAAATTCGCCTTGCGAATTTATAGTTTCGCTAGCTGCGAAACTATTTGCTATTTAAGTCATTTTTGCGAAATTTTTCTCATAATTTCGCAAAAACGATTTGAGTAGTACTTAGGGTTTCTCCGTGACGTTTATTGGCGATTTTGTATTGTGATTGTGTTTTGGACTGATTAATAGGGTTATTTGCTTCGCATGTGAGTTTCGAACCTTGTAACATCTTTTAATCTGGTTAAAATCATCTCCATTTAAGTGATTTGGATTTTGACTCTTCGGTGGGTTCGCTGTTCATCCAGCGAAACTACTGATTCTTCTGCAAAACTGAACGAAAGTTCTTATCTTTTCAGCGAAACTGTAAAGTTATGCTGTCCGGCGAACTTAACAGTTTCGCCAAATTATCTTTAGTTTCGCAATGTCTGGTCTTAAACTTGCACAGTTTCGCTTGATCATGTTTTCTTGTGAACATCGAAACTAATTTTTGAACAGCGAAATTAATTTGTTACAGCGAAACTATGTTTGTGCTTGGAGAAATTAATAGCGAAACTTCTTTAATCTATCCTCACCTTGTCGAAATTGCTTTTTGTTCTGCGAAAATAACATGTTTCAATGAGCGAAACTATTGTTTCGCTTGTCGAAAATGTTAGTTTTCATTGTCGAAACTGTTTTTGTTCAACGAAACTATCATGTCTTAGTGAGCGAAACTATTGTTTCGCTTGCCGAAACTGCTAGTTTCCTTTGTTTTAGTATTATTTTCTTATTTTCATAATTTCTCATTCAAATTTAATTGTTTTCTTTCTCAGGTTATCATGGCTAATCTCAAATTTGATAAGAGGAATAACATCACAGCTATTTTAGATGATACACTTCCTAAGGCAGCTGGATTTCGCGATTGTATCAGATGGCTTCAGAGATCACCTATAGCCTATGCCATATCTCACTCGCCTACTATTTATGATCTTTATATTAGAGATTTTTGGCGATCAGCAGAATATGATACTAGAGGAGATGTACAGAGAATCACTGCCAAAGTTATTGATCATGATGTGACGATCACTGCTGAGAGTGTTTCGAGGATTCTTAGACTTGATGATGATTCTGGAGATGAAGCAGCTATGACAGAGTCTAAAGTGTTTCAAGCTTTCAAAAGAATGGGGTATGAGGGACCAGCCTTTGGTTCAAGGAAAGAGATCAAGAAGTCATTCTTATCTAAAGAATGGAGATATATCGCTCATGTTTTTATCATGTGTCTAGATCACCGTAAAGGTGGATCTGATGGACTTAATCTTGATTGGGCTAAGGCTATGGTGCTGTGTTGTAAAGGGGAGAAGGCCAACATAGCTAGATTGATTTTTGCATGTATGGCAGAGAATGTGATGGTTGTAAAGAAATACAAACGGCTGTTATACCCTCGCTTTCTTCAGATGATTTTTGATGATCTTATACCTGATGTTCCAAAGCATGGAGAAATCAAGAGGCTGGTACAGATGAATCCTCGTATTTTTGCTGATTGCTGTACTATTCGCCACGACTTTAGTGGTAAAATCACTCATCTTTGGGAAAATATGTATCCTCCAGAACGCTAGAATTATATTAGACGGGTGGATGAGTCTGAGAGTAAAAGAGCTGAAGAAACAAGAGTACAGCAAGCTGATGCTACTAAGAAAAGGAAGAGATATGCTAAAGAAAAGGATTATGATTTTGAAGAGGATATTGATGCACAAGCTAAGGAGATCAGGGTAGAGAAAGAAAGGAGGTCTAAGAAGAAAACTGATTTTGCTGAGCTTGAGCGGAGAACCAAACATAGACATGAGGGATTTACAGCCAGAAGAGAGGCTAGTGAAAATCTTGATGAGGATGTGATACGTAACCTAAATACTTCATTGGCTAATGAGCTGAGTATGATTAAGACTAAACTTACGAATCAGGAGATCAGAGAAAGACAGGAGGATGAGGTGATTGAGGAAATGCAGAGAATGTTAATTGACCAAAACAAACTGATTAAGAAGTTGTTTGAGGAGATTACACAAATGAAAGCTGCAGCCGGCCTACCTAGTCAACTGACTCAATCTGAGTTAGATGATTTGACTGATACATCAAAGTACTCATTTCTGAATGTGGGTACTTCATCTAAGGTAGGAGAGGGTACTTCTGGAGCAGCAACTACTGGTGAAGGAGAGCAGGAAATACCAAGAGAGGATGTTGAAAGGAATGATGAGAAAGATATTATTGAGGCTGGGTTTGTAAACTTGCAGTTTGATTTTGACAAAGATCTTGTTGGTGAAGAAGTTGTTGTTACAGCTACCACTGAAGGAATATCTGATAGAGGCAAAGGGTTGGTTTATGAAGAGGAGGAAGATGAACAACTTATAGACTATGATTCAGAACCAGAGTTTTATGAAGTTGATGAGCGACCACTGATTTATGTTGCTAAGAAGGGAGAAGATGATGCTGATGTTTTTGAAATGGATAAGAATGATTGGTTGGTCAAAGAGAAGGAGGTGTGGAAATTACTCCTTTGTTTCAAAATCTGGAGGGATTAAGCAGGAAGGAAGCCGATAAGAAAATCATAAGCTGCTGCTACAATCCCAGTTTAAAGATGTTCATGATCAAGAGACGAGGGGGAAATATCAGTTATATGGTTAAGAGGAAGGCTTTTAAGACCTTGCCCAAATGGAATTTGAGACGTTTGGCAACTCTACCTTTGATCAATGCTCACTTAAGTGAAAGAGCTTCATTTCTTGAGAAGTAAATAAAAAATGGACTTAATGATAATTTTGAGTCTTTTGGATATATGAAAGCTGAAAGAAAAAGATCAAAGAAGGATAAAGATTGGGAGACAGGAAAAGGAAGGATTGTACTAAGACTCAAACCTCCAAAGACTGTAAATCGGGTAAGATTGGTTGATCCTCTTCCCCAACAACTACAGGATTTTGAGAAGTGGTTTTATGACAATAATACTGGAGAGGCGGTGATTAGAGCTAAACATGGAAAAGAGTTCAGAGTGTTTGATCCGATGGAGTTATTTAGTTTTTGTGATGAAGACATTTTGGTACTATGTGAAAAGCACATTAAAGCTGGGGCTGGAGAGGAAACTAGAAAAGAAGCTAGTTTGTTTATGAATGTTGCAAACAAGATAAGTGGAGTAAGGTCGGAGGTTAAAAACCTAGCTGAAAGGGTGAGAGCTCAGGATGATTTTGCTATGGATGTTCAAGATTTGACCAGGCAGTTTGCAAAGGCTAGTGGTCATTCTGAAGAAGCTAGTGATGCAGGAAAGAACCTTGGAGGATCTGTGGCTGAAGCTTCTGAGGATGTTGCTGCAGGAGGTGATTAAGATAGATCAACAGCAGCAGAGGAAACTGGAGCTGAAAAGTCAAATCAAGACGAATGAAGATAGTGAGTTCCAACCTAGGGGGAGTATTGAAGATCATGTTTAGGTTGGACTCACTTTAGTATAGTTGTTTACTTTACATTGTAATAAGACTTTTGTTAGTTTCCTTTTGTATGTTCTTAGTAATGTGTAGTTTTGGCAGTCCAGCGAAACTGTGAGCGAATCTATACATTCGCTCACAGTTGCTGTTCGAGTTTACCCGGCGAACTTGTGTTCTACCAGGCGAAACTATAGTTTCGGCATGACAGTTTCGCTGGGTAGCGAAACTGTCAGCGAAACTATAACTGCTATATACACTTTTGTCAATTCTCATTGTAAGGTAAGCTTGCAAAACCCTAATCGTGGATCATTGTTGCAAGTTACCAATTCTAAGCAGTTTTTACACAGAAATACTATTGTGCTTCATGTTATTGATTGCTATTGTTCATTTGATCATCAAATATGTGTTAGAATTCTCTTCTATCTTCTCAATTGTGGTTGTTTAGCATGGATGTTAGATATTGAGCAATTCATCACTTCAATTGTACTGTTTTTCGATCACCTGCACCAACAAAAAACTTCAGTTGCTGATCTACGGAAGAGGAATTCAGCAACAAACAATCAAAATGTGCACAAAGTGGAAAAAGGAGAAGCACATCCAAAGCTGAAGAAGAAAGAACTACAACAAAGATCAGCAAACAAAAGGAATGATTCTGAGAAAGAATCAGAAGAAAAGTATTGCAAATGGTGTGACATGAAAAATCACAATACTGAAGACTGTTACTTCAGCAGCTACAGCTCTATTTGCAATATGAACAATCATATGACTGCTGATTGCTTCTTCAACAAACATTGTTCTATATGCAACAAAAATAATCATTCCACACAGGAATGTTATTTCAACAAAAAGAACAAGACAAAAGGCTCAAAGAAGATAGAATCAGACAAATCTGAATCAGATTCTCAATCTACGGATTCTGCAAAGGGTTCAAAACTGAAAAAGTATGAACAAAAATCAAAGTCAAAATCAAAGGACAAAACATCATCAAGTGTTCATATACTGAGGAAAAGACCATCTTTCCAGTAGTAAAAAACATCCCATAAAAGAGTAGATTTGTCAGACAAGGAATCAAAGGATGATGATTCATTCTTTGATAAATTTGAAAAAGGCATTCATATACCTCTTTCAAAAACAAAAGATAGTGAGACATTTAAAGGTTCATTATCAAAACAAAAGACTCAAACAAATGAAGTTGCTCTGAGTAAAGCAGAAAATATGAATCATGAATCTACTTCATCAACATCCCATTCAGCAGAATCATCCTCATCTAAATCAAATCAGAATGAATCAATCAAATCTGAAACTGAAACTTCAAAAACTGCTCATGAAAGAGTAACTGTTTTAGATCCTGTTGACAAACCCAAGATCACTAAGACTTGGGTTGTCACTTCTAATTGATTTTCTTTTCTGATTGCAGGAACAATATTGGAGAGCTGACAACAAGTGGTATGTTGACAGTGGTTGTTCCAGGCATATGACAGGAAACTGTTCTCTTCTCTATGATTTCAAACATAAAAATGCTTCTTATGTGGCATTTGGTGGGGATAAAATGGGAGGTAAAATTGTTGGTGAAGGAATGATAACCAATGGTGTACTTAAATTTGATAAAGTAAATTACTGTAAAAATTTACAGTATAATTTACTTAGTGTATCTCAAATTTGTGATCAAAACTACACTACATTGTTTGATGACACTAACTGTTACATTCTTAAGCCAGGATTTATTGTCCTACAAGATTGGATTCTCCTCAAAGCAGCAAGAAAAGGAAACACTTATGTTTTGGATATGAACAACACTTCTCTCACAAAACATGAAACTTTCCTTATATCTAAACTCTCAGAAGATTTGTCTCAATTATGGCATAGAAGGCTTGTCCATTCTAACATGAAGAACATGAAAAAATTGGTGAAAAATGTCCTGGTCATTGGATTGCCAAATAAAGAGTTTCATTGCTCAACTCATTGTTCTTCTTGTTACATAGGAAAACAACACAGAGTGTCACAAAAATCCAAAACAATCAATACTAATACTACACCACTCAAATTGCTTCACATGGATTTGTTTGGTCCCACCAATGTAATGAGCATTGGAAAAAGGCAATATTGTTTGGTGATAGTTGATGATTTCACAAGATTTACATGGGTCTTTTTCTTAAAACAAAAGAGTGAAACATCAGAAACATTAATGGACTTTGTAATCAAGATTGAGAACAACTTGATACAAAAGTTAAAATTTTTAGGAGTGATAATGGTACTGAATTTGTCAATTTTGAACTGGATACCTTTTGCAGGAGCAAAGGTATTGCAAGATAATTCAGTGCACCAAGGACTCCACAACAAAATGGAGTTGCTGAAAGAAGAAACAGAACTCTCATTGAAGCAGCAAGAACAATGCTAGCTGATTCAAAACAGAACATTAATTGTCAAAGAACATAACAAAACTCCTTATGAGCTCCTATTTAAAAGAAAACCATACATAGGATATCTAAGAGTCTTTCGATGTCAAGTAACTGTTTTGAACATAAAAGAGTCATTAGGAAAATTTTCAGAAAAAGCATATGATGGTTTCTTTGTTGGATACTCTTCAACATCAAAATCATATAGAGTGTATATTCCACAACATAACATTGTGGAAGAGACTCCTAATGTATCTTTTGATGAAAATGTATTTACTAAGTCAGTTAAAGGTTCATCATGGTTATTTGACATAGATACTTTATCTAAATCGTTTAACTATGATCATTTGACCAATGCAGGATCTGATGAAGTATGCTATCCATTTGTTCCACCTATTATTACTGAAGAAACCTTATCTGCTGATCCTCCAAGGATACATCCATCTTCAGATGAAAACACTTCAGTAGAAGCAGACATTACATGTGGAATTGAACAGAATGCATCCGGAGAAGTTCCTTCGGAAGACCAGAAAGCATCTGGAGAAGTTCCTTCGGAAGACCAGATTGCATCCGGAGAAGTTCCTTCGGAAGACCAGAATGCATCCGGAGAAGTTCCTTCGGAAGACCAGATTGCATCCGGAGAAGTTCCTACTGAAGACCATTTTGCATCCGAAGAAGTTCCTACGGAAGACCTGAATGCATCCGAAGTTCCTATGGTAGACCAAAATGTTTCCAAAGTAGTTCCTACGGTAGAGCAAAATGCTTCCAAAGAAGTTCCTGCAGAAGAGCAAAATACAACTGTAGATACTTCTGTAGCCCAATCAACAGACTCTCAATTTGATTATTTCTTGAATTCTCAACTTGAGATGAATACGTCAGAGGCAATGGAAATGACTAACCTGGAATCATCTATTCCAGTTGAATCAACTCCCTCAATGAGAATTCATAAGACTCATCCACTTGACAACATCATTGGAAATCCTGAAAAGAGAACTACAAGGAGGCAAAGTGGTACAGCCAACCTTTGTCTCTTCAACTGTTTTTATTCTCAAGTGGTGCCTCCAAACATTACAGCTGCTTTAAAAGACAATAGCTGGATTGAAGCTATGCAAGAAGAGCTTCAACAGTTTAGAAAGCAAAAAGTGTGGTCTCTTGTTGATTTGCCTGAAGGTCAACATCCTATTGGAACTAGATGACTATACAAAAACAAATTGGATGATAGAGGGATTATTGTACGAAACAAAGCAAGGTTGATTGCACAAGGATACACTCAAGAAGAAGGCATAGACTATGATGAAGTTTTTGCACCAGTTGCAAGAATTGAGGCAATAAGAGTGTTTTTGGCATATGCATCATACAAGAAGTTTACTGTGTATCAGATGGATGTCAAGTGTGCATTCTTATATGGGAAAATTGATGAGGAATTTTATGTGTCACAACCCCCCGGATTTGAAGATCCTCATTATCCTCACAGGGTATACAAACTAGATAAAGCCTTGTATGGTCTTCATCAAGCACCAAGAAAATGGTATGAAACACTATCATCTTTCTTACTCAAGCATGGCTACAAAAGAGGAACTATTGATCAGACACTTTTTCTCAAACAAGAACATCAAGATCTCTTAGTAGTTCAAGTATATGTTGATGACATTATATTTGGATCAACTAATAAGAGATTGTGTGTGAATTTTGAAAAGCTGATGAAATCTGAATTTCAGATGAGCTCAATGGGTGAATTAACCTTCTTCCTTGGTCTTCAAGTTCATCAAAAAGCAGATGGAATATTCATCAATCAAGAAAAATACATACATCAAATTCTGAAGAAATACAATCTTGCTGAAGTATCCTCATGCAAAACACCAGCATCAACAATTGATAAGATTGCTCCTGATCCATCTGGAAAATCTATTGATAAAAAATTATATAGATCTATGATAGGTTCACTTATGTACTTAACTGCCAGTAGACCTGATATTATGTTTGCTGTGTGTGTATGTGCTAGGTACCAATCTGATCCAAAGGAGTCACATCTCAATGCTGTCAAAAGAATATTCAGATACCTCAAGGGAAAACCAGGACTTGGTTTGTGGTATCCCAAGGATGGAGACTTTACACTCTACTCATACTCAGACAGTGACTATGGTGGATGTAATAGCAACAGAAAATCAACAACCGGTGGATGTCAATTCATTGGACCAAGGCTAGTGTCATGGCAGTGCAAGAAACAAACAAATGTTCCTGTATCCACAGCTGAGGCTGAGTACATTGCTGCTTCAGCTGGTTGCTCTCAAGTTCTTTGGTTGCAAAACCAATTGCTTGACTATGGTTACAATTTTCTTCAAACTTCAATCTATATAGACAATTCTGCTGCTATGTTTATCACTGCTAATCCTGTGCAATATAGTAAAACAAAACATATTGAAATAAGATATTATTTTCTGAGAGATTGCTCAGAAAAGGGATTGATTAAGTTAGTCAAAGTGGATACATCAAATCAGCTTACTGATTTATTCACTAAAGCCTTTGATTCAGTCAGATTTAATTTTCTGATTGAGTCTCTAGGCATGATTAACTTAGATTAATCAAATTTAAACAAACAAAATGCTGTGTGTAATGATGCCTCAGCATGACATATGAATGGGAAATAATAGTACACTATAGCTTTGCCTATTCCTGGATAAATAAATAACAATAAATCTCAGCAAGTTTCTTGATTTGTGAGTAGGTTCATCTTGGGTGGAAACAAACCTGAGTGCATGCAAAACATAATACTAAAATGATTGTTTGTGGGAAACTTCATTTTGAGAAAACAAAGTGAGTCTTATCCTAATGTTATCAAATCATTCATCTAAACACACTATGTAAAACACTTTATAATATCTATCTTTGCAAATCATACTCCCTCTGTTTTGTGTGAACAAAGACCTGGGTGTATGATCACCATACTGAATATCAGTTACAAAAGTTGAAAAGATCATGATCCTCATCATCCCTCTGTTTTGTATGAACAAAGACCTGGGTTAAAGGCACCTCTGTTTTACGTGAGTAAAGACCTGGTGACCTGATGATGATCATATCTAAAGCTCTCAAAAGAATCCTATGTGATCAACTGTATATTATCTTGAGCTTTTATAACATTGCATCAATGAGATGACAAATACATCTCAAGATAGCTATTATAACTTAAAGTACATAGTCTTAAGTGTGAAAAAGTGATGATTTGAATTGCAAAGGGAGGACAAAACCTTTGTGAATTGAATGTGAAGTCCATAACCGTTATTTCAAAAACAATATGAAAACATGATAAACAGCATGCCTAGTTGATACATGAGCTCTTGTATGGATTTATGTGGGCAATATACTTGCAATCAGAACTTGTTCAAGTATCAAATAAACAACATAACTCGTCAGGAAGAGTCTTAGCATTATAGTATGATCCCATCTTATGTGTATCTGATCATTATCATATAGTTAAAATTCATGTTATTCCTCTTAAAGAAATTTATGATAAATGCTTAAGTTCACCATTAATCACAAATTTAGGGGGAGTAGAATACATAAATGCTTAAGTATCTCTATCAGCAGCAGCAATGTCTATATCATTATCAATTAGAAGAAATTGGAATCTAAGCATCATCTTAGCTGTTGGATACATGAAAATTTTTAGTAAAAATCACAATTTTAAATTTTCTTGTACTAAATTGTCATGTATACAAAGCCAACGAGGTCCTAAAGCAATAAATGGTTCTAACCAATGGAGTTGGGCCATACATACAACAATATTTTCTTTGCATCAGCAGAAGCTACTGTGTGGAAATCAATCCTAAATGTTTATCCGTAGATTGGTAAACTACGGATGAATAAAGATCAATAATTTAATGTTACAATTTCACATCATCAGCCCAGATGTTCTACGGAAGAGTACATTGTGGATCCCACTTAATTAATGAGAAATTACTTCTACGAAAGAGTACATTGAGGGTCCCACTTAATAAAACAGAGAAAATTAATGTGTCTGAGGGTATAAATAATGAGGTTTGACTTGTCAAATTCATTATTCGCTTTTTCCGTTCACTTTTTCAGACCTAGAAAATCTCACTCAACAAAACTTTTCCCACTTCCTCAGCATTCAAAATTTATCAAATCAAAACCTTAAGCAAACATATATTTGTGTTCTTAATCAGCGTTTATTAAGGTAAAACATGTCGTAATCATCAAGAATGAACCATGCGATTCTTGTTTTAACTCATAACTGTTCGTATTCTCATATCAATAATGTGATTTTAACGAAGTCTTTTCTTATGAACAGATGGATCATCGATTCGCAAAAGAACACAATGTGTGTGCCTTCTTAAACCCTGACGATCCTGTGTCAGAAGAATGTCAAGAAATTATAAGATATCTGAGAAGATCGAGGATATTCTATGCCCTATCAGCAGAGCTGGTGATTTATCGAGCTCATATCATTGATTTCTGGAATTCTGGATACGTAGAAGAAGATTGTGAAGGCATTATTGCTGAAGTTAAGAATCGAAGGCTGAGAATTGATGAACAAACAATAAGAAGGGTTCTTGAACTAGGAGATGTTGAAGCTGGACACCCTGATGTATTTGAAAATGAATACATAGGTTTTTCTCTTAATGGGTTATGATGGAGACTTTGAAAAAGGAGAAATCAAGAAGGGAAGACTCTGTAAGCCATACAGATTTTTGTGTCACACTTATCTGAAGTGTATCTCAAACAGAAAATCTGGGCTTGATAGATTTTCAAGACACATATCATCTGGAATTATTGGTATCTTTGAGGGAAGAACATAAAATTACTCAAAGTACATCTTTATTTGTCTGTGTGATCACATTAGAGTACAGAAGGCTGATAAGATGTACATGTTTCCAAGGTTCATTCAACTTATCATTAATGCGGACTTGCCTGGAACATCTGTGGAGGGTGGTGTGTTTATTCAAGCACACCTTTGTAGATCTGTGCTGAACAAAATCTCTGGGAAATATGAAGGAGGTGACATAGACATGTTTGCTCATGTGATTGATGCTAATGCAGACATACCTCAAGAGCTTGTGTAGGAAATTGAACAAGATAACTCTGCAACCAACTTTGCTCAAGAGACTCACTCACCAGATACATCACCACAACAACAACAAACACCCTAACCACAATCACCAGCCAGCCAAAATACTGAACCAATATCTCCCATCCAACCACAATCACCAGCCAGCCAAAATACTGAACCAATATCTCCCATTCAACCCCAATCACCAAATCAGCTTCAGATGCAAATATACCAACAACCTCCAAATCCTACAAATTCAGCTACTGAGAGTATCTACATTGGGGAGACAGAATTAGTCTCACAAGCAAGTACAGTTAAACTGTCATTATCCAAGACTGAATCCCCTGTGCATTCAAATGAAACTGAACAAGTATCTCCAGTGACTGATCATCAACAACAACAAACTCATCAAGAGCATGTAGATCAAGCCACTGAACCAAGGTCAAGCGCAGCAAGTGTTGATCAAGAGGAAGTTAAAGATGATGAGATTGAGTCTCAGCAGCAGGAAGTAGATGCAGCAGCAGACCATGTTGATGTTATTGCTTACAATGAAGATGATCTAAGTGATAAAGATATCCCTGTCAGCAAGAGCTATCTGGTTGCTGAGTACAACAAACTGGTACTCAAATCAAACAAAAGAAAGGAAAGAATACAAGAACTGAAGGGAATGATCAAAGAAAAGGATGAAGAGTTGATGAGACAACAAGCAAGAATAAAAAGACTGAGAGAAGATGCTCAAAGTGATAAAGAAGTCATTGATGCTTTACTGGATAAGGAAGCTGAGCTTAAAGAGACAGCAGAATCTGAGAAGATAGAAAAAGAAAAGATTATGATGAAGTTTGAACAAGCATCTAGCACTATGACTGCTCAGTCAAACGTGATAAAGAGAAAAGAAGAAGAGATTGAGCAGCTGAAACTGAAGATCAGTACATTGGAATCTAATGCTAAGGCTTCAACTGCACAAACAAAACAATCTCCTGAGGCATCAAAAGAGATGACACTGTACTCAAGAAAAAGAAAGTATCTTGGTACTTCTGAGAAGAAGATAACTATTGATGAAAGTGCCTCCAAGAAACAAAAGCTGACCTCTCCTGAACACACCCCTTCAGTAGATTTATCTACTTTGAAGCCTATCTCTCAGCAATAAGATGAAAGTGATGAAGAGTGGGAAGAACTAATCAAAGAAGACTCTCCACCAGAACAAGAAGTCTCAAAGGCTGATGATCTTCTGACTACAAGAGACATATTAGAAGAGAGGCTTGAATCAACCATGTTCATGACACTTATAAACCATGGTTTCCCTTATGACATGGTTGAGAGACTAAACATGACTGAGATGAAGAATCTGTTAAAAGAATTTGAGCTTGCATGATTTATGATTCCAAATTGTGATTATGAAGCCTTCAGCACCTTTCAATCCATTCAGAAAACAAAGAAGGAGTTGGGACATTGTGACACAGCCAAGCTGAGCAAATACAACATGACTTGCTAGTTACAAGGCCATAATTACAAACCTCATGAGCTTAAAGGAAGATCAGTAGGGGAACTCAGAAAGATGATAGAGCATGTGATGAAAGTTGAGCTGGATACTGGAGTAAGATTCAGAACTGAAGCTCCACATGCATCTTATGAGGAACAAAGCAAATTTCCTGCTGAACCTATAACAGTTGAACCTAAAGATCAGCACAAAGGAAAGGAGAAATTGATCAGAGAGCCAAGAGAAGTAATACTTGGCAAAGTATGGCCACTTGGGACTATAGTAATAGAGATAACCGAGCAGAAGTCCACTCTAATTCAACTGATAGACCACCTCACAACTCCCAGCTCTGTGGAAGAAAACAGGATCATGGCCTGGAAATATGATCTAGACTGGGATTGTGCCATTATTAAAAGAACATCTGGAAGAATTGAATACTTCCATGATGTACTCTCAGTGGTGAGTCTGCCAGAGAATGACATCAAAGATCTTCAAAGTTTAATCATCAACAATTATCCAATTCACCCTAGAGGAAGAGATTTCTCAATTCTAGTGGGAAAGTTGAAGACAAAATTTAAAGATGATGTGCTGATAGAAGCTAAAAGAGAAGATATAGAACATCAGAAGAGAATCAAAGGGTTCAAAAGATACAAGTCCAATGCCTCAGAACATGTAGATGATGAATTCTTGAAGAGGGTTGGCTACAACAACAGAAAAAAGCAGCACTCAAATGCATTGAAGGGACTCAATTCACATACCCAATCACTGAATGGGGTTATTTTGAGAAGACAAAGGAGTTAGTCCTACTAAGAAATGCTGAGAACAAGAAAGCTGACAAGATCAGGATCTTTGATCCTGTTGAAATCAAACTACTCCATCCCAGCTACACTTCATATCTAAATGACAAATTCTTTCCTAAGCTGACTGATGAAAAAGCACAAAATGATCTGTTCCTGCATGTCCATGTGATTCAAGTAATTGACAAACTACATGCCAAAGCATACAAAATAAGAAGATTCAATGCTGGACTACTGAAGGAAACAACTTTTGATGAGGTAACAGAACTCAGAATCTCAGAGCAAGATGAGCTAGAAGTGGTGAATAACAACAAGGTGTTAGACACACTCACTACAGAGGAAGATGTTCTGGGAATCAGTTTTGAGACTCTGAAGAAGTTCAGCAAGATGAAGATCAACTACAAGTATGATGATCAGAAGACTGTTGTTTCTTACTTCTATAACAAAATTATTTCAAGAGTCAAGGAACTTTCAGTTTTGAAGAACTGATTGCAAGTATCTAAGCCTAAGGGGGAGTATTGTTAGGTCTAGAATTAGTAGATCTAGTCATTATGTATAGGCTTAGTACTTGAATTAATATCTGTAATGAATTTTTGTATTTCATTATTGTGTATGCATTAAATATATAGGTTAACCCATTTATATATGTGTTGGTTTATGTATGGTTGCAGGAACAAACATTATAATTGATCAAGTTATGAAATTGACCAAGTGTAAGAAACATCTACGGATGAACATTTTATTCTTCCGTAGATATATTTCTTACAAGTAATTCTTCATCCGAAGATCTTCTACGGATGAACAACTAGAAATTACCTTCGGAAGAACAAGTTACCTTCGGAAGAACAAGTTACCTTCGGAAGAACTAGACTCCTTCGGAAGAACACAACATCTACGGAAGAACAAATTCCTACTGAAGACAATATTCCTGCGGAGTCCAAACACTTGTATTATACAAGTGGTACAAGTCAACAAGTCAACAAGTCAACAAGGCGGTTATGCGAATCCCGAGAAATCCGATGATTCCTTAACTGAAACAAATCAAATCCCAAGAGATCCGGTGTTTCCTATAACTGAAACACCTCTGTCTATATATATGGATCCTAGGTTTCGATTCAAACACGATTGAGTTAGACGATTGATTGATTGAGAACAGCAATAGAAATACAACAATCACCAAAGTCTTTCAATCAAACCTTAGCAGTCATAACATCATAGCATTCTTTGATATCATTCATTCAATACTTTTGTAATCATTAACACATTATAATAAAATACTGATTAATCATTAATTGTGTTTTGTTACGTATGTTTTGTTACGTGTGTTCTTGATCTGTTATTGATATTTAAAGTTGTTTAACACAATTAAACCAAATCAACGTTAATTCCGCAAACGTTGACTTGACATCGATTGACACTGATAATTCCTGTTGACGATCCTTGGATTCACAGGCTTCTTTTGTCTCAAATCTCAGACAGAATGGTATGCTAGCTAGGTTGGATATAAATGATTCCATTCTGAAGCTGAGAGAGGAAGCACTAATGATGAAGTACAGAGCTCAAGTATTTTTATACTCAGAATCCGGCACTGTACAATGCGACTCCACAAGTCAAGACGTCTGCAGCACCACTTTAGACAGCCTTTGTGTCAAGCTCATATGGTCCTTCACAAGCCTCTACTTTAGGGTCAGAAACGTTAGGGTCGTCTAGTACCCAATACATTGCATCTGAAGCAAATGCTACAAGACTGAAAACCGAGAATTTGCTTTGATGGCTGATTCATCAGAACCTTCTCAGGTAAGTACTACTGACCAACTTTTCAATAATCGTGCTTGTTCTGATTGTAATAAATTTAAGGAAAACATAGATCTGAAATTTGCTAGGTTATTAGATCATAATGATAGCTTAGTAAAGGATTTGCAACTGTGCACTGAGGCAAACAGAGTCCTAAAACAAAATGAGCATAGTTACAAAGAAAAGATAGACCTTTTGAATAAACAGCTTAGGGAAACAGAAGTAGTAGCCTTTAACCAAGCTAATGACATTAGGTACTATCTTAACTCCCTAAAAGACACTAAGAAACAAAAAGCAGTTTTAGAAGTAGAAGTCAATTCATTAAAGCAAAAACTGCATAGTTGGACAAGTTCATCTCATATTGTCCAACACTTAGTGAGAAAGCGTAACAATGGGGAGGGTTTGGGATATAAAGTGGTTCCACCACCACCTGAGACCTTGATGAACACTAAAAGTAAACCAACAAATAACAATCCAATCAAGGATCATGTGGTGTCTACTCCTCTTGTAAGTGATCCAGATTCCCCTTGTACTTCAAATGAATCTGGAACTAAACAAAAGGAGGCCACTTCAAAGGCTAAAGGTAAAATGCCTTGTGTTAATCTGGAAAGTCTGGGACAAACAAAGTCAAATCTGAACCTAAAAAGACTATTAATGTTAACAAATCACGTGTTTCATGTCAAAGTCCAGATAAACAAAATGGAAAGGATGTTAAGAATGTTAAAACAATTAAGTTTGTTAAACAAGATAAAACATCAAAAGAAGTAGAGTCAAAACCCAAACAGAACAATGTCACTCGGGTGTCACACACGTCTCCACAAAGATAGTTTAATCATAAAGTTGATAGCAGGTCATGCTACAACTGTGGAAAGGTGGAGACATAGCTTCTTACTGTCCTTACTATCAAACACCTAGGAAGAAAGTTGAACTTCAGGAATCAAAACCTAGGTCTTCTAAGAGGAGCTCATTGACTCCACCTAGAAGAGCTAGTGAACCTAAAGTTCAACCCATTAGCCAGTCGTATGTTTATCACAAATAGGCCTTACACAAATCTGGCTTATGGAAAGAAAAGTCAACCTCTGTGTCTGATAATGAGGATAAGAAGACACCTGAGCTTCCCTCACCATCTAAAGGTCAATGGGTTGAATTCATGATGTGCGATGCCTCTGGGAAACCCAAGCCAGTAAAGGCTTGGGTTCCTAACCTTAACTAATGTTTTAAATTGAATGTGCAGGGTGTTCGCTACAGTGCTGAAACCAACAAGTGGATTGTAGATAGCGGAGCATCCAGGCACATGACAGGGAACAGGGCACTCTTATCAAACGTCAAACAAATAAAAGGAGGGCATGTTTCCTTTGCTGGTAACAAAGGAGGGTATATCACAGCTCAAGGGGAAGTGGGAAATCAGAAAGTAAAGTTTGATAAAGTGAACTACGTCCAACAACTTCAAAACAACTTACTTTCTGTTTCCCAAATATTTGACAAAGATTTTAAGGTTGTATTCGAGAACAAGAAGTGCTATGTCCTGAAAAAGGACTACGTGATTCCGGAGGACCAAGTTTTGATGACAGCTTCATGATATAAAGATCTTTATGTCTTGGATCTTTCAACGGCTTCCACAACGGATCATGAAGTTCAGTGCTTCTTGTCAAAGGCTACTGAGAAGGACTCCATCTCCTGGCATAGAAGAATGGGACACATTAATCCACGGAAGATGAATCACTTGATCCAGAATGATCTAGTGAGAGGAGTTAACGTCAAAAAATTCCAACTTCCAGATTTCTGTGTGGCGTGCAAGAAAGGCAAACAGACGAAGAAGTCTCATAAGGAAAAGAAAGTTCATTCCATCGAGCATCCTCTTGAACTTCTTCACATGGATCTGTTTGGTCCAGTCAGTACAAGAAGCATTGCAGGCGACTTGTACTGCTATGTGGTTACTGATGACTACTCAAGTTTCTCTTGGGTAATGTTTCTGAAATCCAAATCAGAAACATTTGAGTCTTTCAAGGAAATAGTAATTACACTGGAGACTCTCTACAAGCTGAAGGTAAGACAGGTACGCTCAGATAACGGAACCGAGTTCAAGAATCAGTGGATGGAGGCTTACTGCAAGGAAAAGGGAATTGTGCACCAGTTCGCTTCTGCCTACACACCTCAGATGAATGGCGTCGCTGAGAGAAAGAATCGCAGCTTGATAGAGACAGCACGGACAATGCTAGCAGACTCGAAACTGCCTATCCAATTCTGGAATGAGGCAGTAGCAAATGCGTGTTACATGTTAAATCGAGTTCTAGTAGTTAAACGCTATGGCAAGACATGTTACGAGTTACTACAACGACGTAAACCTAATCTAGAGTATCTGGAACCATTTGGCGCACCGTGCACCTTACTGAAGAAGACTCAGGAGGGAAAATTCAGCGAGAAGGCTGAAGAGGGTATCTTCCTAGGATACAACATACCGAACAAGAGAGTTTACAACAACTCAACTGGTCTAGTAGAAGTGTGGTGTAATGTTGATGTTCAGAGATACACCACACCACCTACTGGAAAAGTACCCGCTTACTTTTTCGACTATGATGGATTCTTCAATTCCTTCAACATACCTATCTCCACATCTCACGAAGATTTAGCAACCAGGATGATGTATGATGTCTTGAACTCACCGTCACTAGATTCAACATCATTTGGTTCACAAGGTGACTTGTCTCACCACTCAGGGGGAGCACTAGAAGCAAGTGACTCCTCCTCAGAAGATGAAGCTGTGGAGAATGACCAGAACAATCAGGAGGAAAAGGTTCCAATTCCTGCAAGTGCACAAGCATCTAACAGTGATGCCTCTTTGACTTCTGAACCTCAAACTCCTACTACCTCAGATGCAGAACCAAACGTTCATAATCTTGACTCTGAGGTAGTTGTTCCCACTACTCCAGGATCACGTTTAAATGTCTATCATCCCCTGGACAATGTCATTGGGGATGTCAGATCAGGAGTGCAGACCAGAAATCAGCTATACTCAGCTGATTATGCCTCTGTAATGGAAAAAGGATACATTCACGACGTTCCTTATCGTTGTTTTGTCTCCCAGTTTGAGCCAATATAAGTCAGTGAAGCACTGAATGATGAGGCATGGGTGAGTGCCATGCAAGAAGAACTTCTTCAGTTCAAGAAGTTAGGTGTATGGACTCTGGTGGATAAACCTAAAGGTGCTAAGGTCATTGGCACCAAATGGGTCTTGAAATGCAAGAAGGATGACCAAGGCGTCATCATCAGGAACAAGGCTCGAATTGTAGTTAAAGGATTTCGACAAGTCGAGGGCATAGATTACAATGAATAGTTTGCACCCGTGGCACGAATGGAAGCCATCCGCATCTTCCTTGCCTATGCATCGTATATGAAGATTAAAGTTTATCAATTGGATGTGAAGAGTGCATTCCTTCATGGTGAAATCCGAGAGACAGTGTACGTCAGTCAACCCGAGGGATTTGAAGATCCATATCATCGGGACAGAGTTTACAAACTCGACAAGGCTTTATACGGACTTCATCAAGCCCCAAGAGCCTGGTATGAGAAACTCTCGACTCACCTTGTGAAACACGGCTTTCGCAGAGGTGTTATTGATTGCACACTGTTTATCAAAGAGAAAGATGGTGATTTGCTGCTTGTTCAAATCTATGTTGATGATATCATCTTCGAGGCAAAGATTGAAGATCTATGTGAAGAGTTTGAAGCAGTAATGAAGGCTGAATTTGAGATGAGTGCCATGGAGAGATGAAATTCTTTCTCGGGTTACAAGTGGATCAGACACCAAAAGGGATTTTTCTACATCAAACCAAGTATGTAGGAGACATTCTCAGTCGGTTTGACATGGAGAATGCTTCTGCAGCTGGGACTCCACTTGCTACAAACCATGATGTAGCACCTGATGAGAATGGTGATCTGGTCGATGCAACCATGTACCGAGGAGTGATTGGATCTCTCATGTACCTCACTGCCTCAAGACCTGATATCATGTATGTTACATGTCTATGTTTAAGATATCAGGCAAAGCCAAAGGTGAACCATCTGATAGGGGTCAAAAGGATATTTTGTTATCTAAAGGGTACTCCAACACTTGGTTTGTGGTATCCTCATGATGATGACTTCGAGCTCACGGCGTATAGTGACTCGGATTACGGTGGCTGCAAGATGAGTTACAAGTCTACTTCAGGAGGGTGTCAATTCTTTGGGAGGAGATTAGTGACATGGCAGTGTAAGAAGCAGACTCGGTTGCATTGTCAACCTGTGAAGCCGAATACGTTGCTGCTGCAAGTTGTTGTTCACAAATCATTTGGATTCAACAGCAAATGTGGGACTACGGTTTGAATTTCTCATCTACTCCTATTTTTGTTGATAACTCTGCTGCAATTGCAGTAACTAAAAATCTGATACAACATCCTAAGACCAAACACATTGGCATAAAATATCACTTTATATGTGACTGCTTTAAAAAGAATTTAATCGATGTGGTAAAAATAAACACTGATTTCAACGCGCTGACCTCTATACAAAGGCTTTGACAAACCACGTTTTCTATATTTGTTAGAGGTCAACGGGGTTAAAAAGAAAAGTGATGTAATCCCAGATGATGACCATGTGTAGTCCGATGCATTTAGTCCATGGTTTTATTTTTATTTTTTCGTTTTATTTCCTTTATTTATTCTATTTTCTATTTAAATTAAATCCATGTTATTTAGTTGTCTATTAAAATCCTAAAAAGCGTAAATCGGGTACGGTTTTAGAATTTTAGGGGGAGAATAGGTCAGCCAGTAACATTAGTAAAAAAATAAAAATAAAAAAAATAAAAAAACGAGGGAGAAGGAGAGACTAGCTGATAGAAAGTAGATCGTATCTGTGATACCGATTCAAATACTCTGGAAAATGATAGTACACATGAACAAATCATGTGGGACTTTAAAAATTTAAATTAGATAAGATGCTAAATTCAAAGTATAAGTCTGTGTAGTTTGAGCAATATAAAAGGAAAAATGATAGCAAAACTGGTTTCTACTAAGGTAACACAACGAAAGTAGACCTAGAGGTTACTATACTACAGATGATATGTCGGTAGATTCAACACAATAGATGATTAGACCTGGTTGGTGATCTCAAGATCAAACTAAGTTGTTCAACTGCAGGACCGGTTAAGGGCTTAACAATTACAACACAGCAACACAAAGAGGAGATTAAATAAACTTGATCAAACAGTAAACTAGATCAACCAAGATAATGATACAAAGAATACAAGTAATGATAAAGAGACAGAACAAGAGATTTTGGTTTCAAGGAGGCAGTATATTGCTTTCTCAAGTTCTATTACAAGTGTTACAAAGCATAAAGAAAGATACTATAACATGGAATACTTATACTACAACCTACAGCCGGCTATACTTTGAAAGCCAGCTGGGTACAATTGACTAGACACAAACAAAATCAATTGTAGAATCAAAAGGCATATCTGCCTTTTGACCTTGTGACTATGACATGCCATAGCTTACATCCTTATCTATTATAAAAAGGATAAAGTACATAAAGTAGAAGGTTAAAGACTCAAGACCTCAATGTATAGTTACCAAAAGCATGGACCTTTTCACCAACTCATGAAAGATGGTGACTTTAAAGAGATGCAGCGGAAAGGTGTCCAGCTTTATGGAACAGTACATCAGATAAAGCATGTTACTAAAAGTCTTCAGAAGAAATCTGTCTTCATATGATGAAGCTTCGAAAGACTTTGTCTCTGAGGCTTCGGAAGACTTCATATTTGGCCTCGGAAGATATTGGTCTTGGCTTCGGAAGATTTTACACTTAGAATATTTCTAGTGTATGGTGTAAAACTTCCGAAGCAATTCTACTTCAGTACTTAGTGCATTATTTGCATAGAGACTTTGGATGTTTTGGTTTGCATCAGACTTAAAGGAATCCTTACAAACTCCCCCTAGGCTGATGCTACCAAAACATTTAGAAGATCTTCAGATGTTAGTAGTCTTCAGCACAATCATGACCATACCCTTCTTCATTAGATGGTCAGGATCATTCAGACTTTCATATTATCTTCTCATCTCAAAGAGATCATGCAGAGGTAAGTTGATTATGTCTTGCCATGTATAGACATTCTCAACACCTTGATCTTTGATTACATGCCATCTTTCTGGACTGGTAGAGAAGGTCCGGGATAAGATGGGTGTCTCAGCTGCCAGAGAAGCCACTTGCATTGGAGTTGATGGGGCTGCCTCTTCATGCACTTCCTCAGGTTGATCTAACTCAGCCTGAGGTGTAGAGGTAGATGATTTAGGCTTCTTCTTCTTAGACTTTGGTTTAGAAGCCATCCTCTTCTTTCTCTTAGATGATTTTAACTGAGAAGACTGGTCTGCAGCACCTTGTTGATCATCCTTGTCTTTCTCAGTTGGGTGTTCCTCCCTCACAGGTTCAGAAGTAGAGGGAGTTTGACCCTGTTGTGGATCAGAAGATGAAGCTTGCTGAGGCTCAGCAGGAGGTCCGGGTTGTGTTGACTCAGGTTGTTCAACCTTAACCTCCACTTCAGGTGGGACTTGACTTGGAAGAGAGTGTAAGTCAATCAGTTCACCACTCTTAATCTTCTGCTTGATTACCCTTATATGCTCATCCATTGTGGATAGAGACATAGGGCCAAGTCTCCTTCCGAAGAATCCATATAGCTTCAAGAAGCTTATCATCCTTTCTCTCCTTGTCTAACTCAAGCTCAAATTGTTTTAAGTACTCAAACTCAACAAAGTCATAGGATAAAGGAAGAAGTGCATCTGCCTGATAGAAGCCTGTGGCACTCAGGTAGTTGATCATTTTGATCCTATCTTCTTCTTTGTCTACCTGAGGTTCTTGTTGAACCACATCTTCTTGTACAGGGCTTTCTTGAACTGGGGAGAGAGTGGGAGCATGCTTGTAGAGTCTTTTCTATCTTTTCTCCTCTTTGAATTGGAGAAGTAACCTTGCATCCTCTTTTTCTTTCATCTCTCTTGACACTTCCATGTCAGCCAGTTCATTTAGTTGTTCTAAGGGGAGAGAAATGGTTTCATCAATGTCATAGTTCCTGGTCTGCAGATAAGTAATCCTGACTGCCCTCAACTCATCATCTTGAGTATTTGGTCTGGGGGCAGCCCTGATTACAGCTTGCATAAAGCCTGAAGACCCAGAGGAACTTTCTCCCCTTAGCTTTCTTTTCCTCTCTCTCTCTTCCTCCTCAATTTCCTCAGGAGTCAAAATCCTTTTCCCTTTGTCACCCATAGACCTTTGTGACTCAGGGTGGATAGAGGTTTGGCCTTCATTGCTTGGTGTAGCATCCATGCTCTGGCCAGAGAGAGGCTGAGAAACACCTTCACCAGCAGGTGTCTCAGAGGGAATGTGAATCTCTGCAGCAGTTGATGATGATGAGACAGGGGTCTCAGGTTCTGCCACTGGGCCTTCAGTCAAGGTTTCCCCTTTGAAACTAATCTTAGGGTCCACCTCAACATCCAGTTGACCGATGACATTGCCTGATTGCCTAAGTCTCTATCTTAAGCTAAACTCTGCAGTGATCATGTCTTGGATTCTTTGAGCCAATATGTCAGTCTGTCTTGAGTTGCTTGGATTGACAAGTGGCATATTGACTAGATCCAAACTTTCATAGAAGTTCAAGCTTTGAAATTCAAATACTTCTTGTTGCCCTTGAACTCTGTGAAGAATAAGGGCTCCTCTATCAGCATCATACCTCCACCTTATGATGTAGTTTGAAGTTCCTTGAGGTGGAGATGACACAACCCTTGGAATACCTTCCTCAAAGAGACTCCTGATGATAGAGTCTATAGAATCCATATTAATGTGAACTTGAGGAAGTTGCTGGGAATGCACAATTGCAAGTGAGGATGGTGAGTCCTCTATGTCCATTCTCTGTGAATAACTCCCAGGTTCTATGGCTGCAATAACTTTCTCCCCCTTTTTGGTAGCATCACCCACTTGCATAGGTGAGCTGGAGGATAAATCAATCACATCCACAGGTTCTTGTGTTCCTGGTTGAGCTCTTCTTAAAGGTCCCCCAGCTAGTTTTTCCTTAAGATATGAAATTTGAAGTTGCTGATCATTGACCCTGTTTTGTAAGGTAGTCACCTGAGATTCAAGGTGACTGACCTTAGAGACTAAATAGGAGCATGTTTTTGACAGTTTTTGCCCCTTTAGTCTCAAATTCCCCTCTTCTTCATCAGAAGAATCATTGGGGGATGAGATGATTGGACCAAAGTCCTCTCTCTCACCACCAGCTTGAGGTTCTTGTCTGTTGTTTTTCCTCTGCTCACTAGCAATCTCAGTTGAGATGTCAGTGGGCTGAGTTGCCATGGTTGAGGTCTTAATAATGTAATCACTTGCAGAAGTGAGAGCCTCTTCCATATGGACATCCTGAACAGGTTCAGAAGTGTCCACCTCAGTTATAGGTGACTGATGTGGGCTAGACTGAGGAGACTCAGAAGTATTCATCTCTATTTGAGTAGGGGAAGAGAAGAGAGACTCATGGTACTCACTGAATCCTAAGTCTTCATTAGTATAGAAGGATAGGTTGGGAATGGGTTGATTTAGATCTAAAGGCTGGGGATGGTAACTGTCCCCTGAAGGTTGTTCACTTGAGTGTTGAGACTCAGAGTGAAGGCTTAAGGCTGTTGGGCTTGTGAGCTCATCAGGGTGAGCATGAGGAACCTCAGCCCTGATAGTTGAAGAGATGGGAGTGGTTTGCTCCTTAGGGGAAGTGGGAGCTCTAGTGTCCACTTCCTCCTGTAAAGGTGAGTATATGGGGACCTGCACAGACTCAATAGCTTGAGCAGGGTTTCGTTTGGATTTTCTTTGGTAGGTGAGGGTTATTTGAAGCCTTTTTAGTGGTAAAGAAGTAGAAGGTGTGGATTCAACACTAGCTTGTGTTGCTAGGTTGTCACCTTGAGCAATGAGCTCTAACATTTTGGGGACAAAGGCTGTTTCTACCCCTGAGAAGCCTACAATTGGCTTCTTTATGATTTTAAAGATGCCAGGCTTCACCTGTCCCAATTTAAGAATATTACCTGTTTCCCTCAACTGTGAGCCCAGTTCACAGTTGAGAATGTGTTGAACATATCTAGGAAACATGTAATACTCTAAGAAGTCCTAGTTTGCAAGTAAATTGGTATAAACAAATTGAGAGTACCTGAACTTGACCCCTTGAACCATTCCATGCACTATGAAGGAGAGATCCTCTGGAATCTGGTCCCACCCTCCATGCTTGTTTGACAAGCTGTGGATAACCACATGGAGTAGGTATTTCCACTGGGATGAGACCTTCCTTTTCCTGAAGGTCTTTACAGAGAAATCTCCCTCATAGCCTATCTGCTCAAAGGAATGACTGACAGCTTCCTTTGGGAAGGACAACTCACCTTCTTCATCATCCAGCTGCAAATGATAGTTGATGATGGCCGGAGTGATGAAGATTGTCCTCCCTTGCACTGTGGCAGACAGTGCCTTCTCCCCATCCATAATGACCTCTTGGCAGGTCTTCCAGAATTCAAGCAGATGATCATCATACAGAGTTGGATCAATGGTTAGGGAGGTGAAATAGTTTGATAGAGTTAAGAATTTGCAAATCTCTGAGAAACTTTCATATTTCTCAGAGCTTAACAGAGCATCCTGGTTGTGTTGCCTGTGAAGTTGCATGGAGAAATCGGGGTTGTTTCTGCGGTTAAGGTTGGCCATTTAAGAAGCTTAAGGTTGAAGAAAGGTAAAAAGCAAAGGCGGTTTTGGGAATTAGGTTTGAGGAATAGTAGAATTGAAGAATATAGTGAGGAAGAGGGGGAACCGTTGGGTATTTATTTGAAAAGGGATTTGAACCAAAGTTAATGAAAGAGGATAAACTTTGAAATCCGAAAGTCGGTCCCACCTCTGAAAAAGTAGTTCACTTTTGCTCAAAAAGTAGTTTTCTTGGAATTCGAAAAGCTTCCGAAGGTAAATTATCTTCGGAAATTTTAATGAAAAAGCTTCTGAAGCTAAAATGACTTCGGAAGATTTTCCTGAGAGTCTTGAAAATTTTGCTTCGGAAGAGAAATAAACACTTGAATGCTTTGTATATGAAACAACAAAGCTTCCGAGAGTTAATTTTGCTTCGGAAGGAAAAAGTACTTAAAAACAAATAAGTGTCTGAGAAAAGAATTTAAGCTTCGGAAGATAGATTTAGACTTCTTCCGAAGGTAAAATTTCTTAGACAGTTATTTATGTTGAAGACATGATTTTCTTCCGAAGGTAAAAGTATATCTTCCGAAGGATCAGAAAATTTTCAAGAATCTAAGGAAAGTCTTCAAAAAGGATTTTATATCCAAAAAAAACATGAGCTTATGAAAGTGATGAACTAGACAACTTAGGACACACATATATTAAGAAATAATTAGAATTAGTTTTAATAAAAGACCTACTCAAAGTTAATCATTTCAATAGCTGATATTAGATATTTAAATCTTTGTTCATCAAAAGCTTTTGTAAACAGATCAGCATATTGTTCATCTGTATGAACTTTGACTAGTTTAATTAATCCCTTTTTATAGTTATCTCTTATTAAATGATACCTAATATTGATGTGTTTGGTCCTTGAGTGCTACACAGGATTCTCAGTGATAGAGATAGCACTATTGTTGTCTATGTGGATAGGAGTCTCCTTGAAGTTAAATCCATAGTCCAGCATCTGATTTTGAATCCAAAGCAGTTGAGCACAGCAACTTGCAGCAGCAATGTATTCAGCCTCAGCAGTTGATGTAGACACACAGGATTGTTTCTTGCATTGCCATGAGACAACCCTTCCACCAAGGAATTGACATCCCCTAGATGTAGACTTTGCATTCATGTTGCAACCACCATAATCACTATCTGTATAAGCATACAGATTGAAGTCATGATTCTTTGGATACCATAAACCAAGTGTTGAAGCACCTTTGAGGTATCTTAAAATCCTTTTGACAGTGATGAGGTGAGACATCTTAGGGTTGGCTTGATATCTTGCACAAATACATGTAGCAAACATGATATCAGGCCTGCTAGCTGTAAGATACATAAGAGACCCAATCATAGCCCTGTATAAATGTTCATCTACACACTCCCCCTCAAGATCAGGTCCAAGGGAGTGGTTTCTGGCTATGGGTTTCTTAGCAATCTTACAATCAGTCATGTTGAACCTCTTGAGTATGTCCTGAACATACTTTACTGACTTATGAAGATGCCATCTTCAACTTGCTTCACTTGAATTCCCAAAAAGAAATTGAGTTCTCCCATTGCACTCATTTCAAATCTGTCTTTCATCAGCTTCTCAAAGTCTTTGCAGAGCTTTGGATTAGTTGAACCAAAGATGATGTCATCTACATATACCTGAACTAGCAATAAGTCATTTCCCTGTCCTTTGATGAAGAGAGTTCCATCTATAGTACCTCTCCTGTATCCATGTTTACAAAGATACTCAGATAATGTCTCATACCACTTCCTGGGTGCCTGATGCAGCCCATAAAGAGCTTTGTCAAGCTTGTAGACATAATCAGGATGATCATGGTCTACAAAACCAGGTGGCTGTTTGACATAAACCTCTTCATCAATCACTCCATACAGAAAAGCACACTTTACATCAAGTTGAAAGAACTTGAAGTTCTTGGATGCAGCAAATGCCAGGAATATCCTAACAGCTTCTAATCTTGCTACAGGAGCAACGACATCAGTGTAGTCAATCCCTTCTTCTTGTGTGTATCCTTGAACAACTAGTCTTGCCTTGTTCTTGATGATGATTCCTCTATCATCCTTCTTATTCCTAAAAACCCATTTGGTTCTAATGATAGTCTTCCCATGAGGAAGAGGACAAAGGTTCCAAACTTTTTGCCTTTTGAATTGAAGCAACTCTTGTTGCATAGCTTCAACCCAACTTCCATTCTTTAAAGCTTCATCAACTTTCTTTGGCTCTATCTGGGATAAGAAACAAGAGTGAAGACAAACATTTGCTTCATGGGTTTGTCCTCTTGTTCTTACCCCTGTAACAACATCTTCAATGATGTTTGTGGTGGGGTGAGACTTGTGGATCCTTAGCTGAGGGATCACAGCAAGTTGCTGAGAAAGATCCAAATTTGAGAAATTTAGATCTGGCATAGATGATCACCATCCACATCACCACACTTATCAAGATTTACTTGATCCAATGAGTGTGTGACATCATTGATGTTGTCATCTATGGTGTGGTTATTAGCATCAAGAAATTCCTGATCACTTTCACTATCACCATTGTTGTCTTCCACAATTGAGGTATCTTTATCTGGTTGTGGAGCCTCTGAGCTGGAATTTGAGGGCACACCAGATGTATCAGCTGAATTTGTCATTGTAGTGCTGATAGAAACCTCATTTGCTGAAGTTGTTCCAACTGGAGCTGAAGATGTATGAGTTGAGGGTCTTCCTAGCTCAAATCTTGGATCAGGATCACCTGTATTTAAATTTTCTGCAGATCCTGAAACATTCTCATAAGATTTGTTAAAACAGTTGGTAACTAAATCAAGATCAAATAGCCAATAAGGACCAGAACCAGTCACACAGGGTGTGTGTTCATTGAAAGTCACATTGGCTGACTCCTCAACAATTCTAGTTCTGAGATTGTATACTATATAAGCTTTAGCTTGGGAAGAGTATCCAATGTAGTGTCCATCATCTGATTTCTCAACAAACTTGGCGTTTTGATCCTTGGTATTCAAGATGGTGGAGGGACATCCAAATGACTTGAGAAACCCAATGAAAGGTTTTCTCTTGTCCCAATGTTCATAAGGAGTTTTACCATGAGTCTTAGCTACTAAAACTTTGTTTTGCACATAGCAAGCAGTATTTACTGCCTCTGCCCAAAAGGTGATGGGCAGTTTAGAGTCAAACAACATAGTTCTTGCAGCTTCAATTAGTGTCCTGTTTCTCCTCTCAGCAACTCCATTTTGCTGAGGTGTCCTATGTGCACTATATTGTCTTGTAATACCTTTTTCATCACAAAATATATCAAGGATTTGATTCTTGAATTCAGTCCCTTGATCACATCTTATGGTTTTGACCTTGTGATCACTTTGATTCTCAATGTTTTAGATGAAATTCTTCAGAATCTTAGGGGTTTCATCCTTAGTTCTAAGAAAGAAAACCCAAGTGAATCTTGTAAAATCATCTGTGATCACCAAACAATAAGAGGTCCTTCCTAGACTCATTACACTAGTGGGACCAAAGAGATCCATATGTAACAAATGTAGGGGAGTAGTGATAGAGTTCTTTTCCTTAGGCTTGTGAGATACCTTATGTTGTTTCCCTTTCAAGCATGCAGCACAATGATCATCACTTGTAAACTCTTTCTTTGGCATTGCAGTTACCAAGTCATGTTTAATTATTTTATTCATGTTCTTAATGTTTAGATGGCACATTCTTTTATGCAATAGGAAAGACTCATCACTATTTGCTTTAGATAGAAAGCATGAAACTTCTCCAGAGGGAGATGTTTGTTGCAAATCCATCTTGTACATGTTCCCTTTCCTGGGGGCTCTAAGCAGGATGTGCTCATGAGGAATGACCACTCCAGGTTTGAGAACAATGCACTCATGCTCAGTAAAGAGCATGTTATGATTCTGATCACAAAATTGGGATACACTCAGAAGATTGTACCCAAACTCCATGACAAAGTTTACCTTTTCCATGCTGAGCTTGCCATTTGTGACCTTGCCCCTTCCAGAAATGTAACCACCTTCATCTCCTCCAAAAGCAACTGGTCCTCCATCAAATCTCTCAAAGTTGTGGAGTAGTGACCTATTGCCTGTCATGTGCCTGGAACAGCTACTATCAATGATCCAAACATTCCTGTTTGTCTTGAGCTCTTCTTGCACAAAGAAAATGATTAGTTACATTTAGAAACCCAAGCCTTACTTGTCTTGGGCTCACTAAGTATAATAGAAGGTAATGCAACAGTAATAGATCCTATGGTTGTGCTAGAGGGATCTTCAGCTGTTGTTGATGGAGAAATTTCAGTCACTTGGTCTTTCTTAGACTTCCACACCACCTTTGGAGTCTTGGACTTGACCTTCAAAACCTTGGAAGCTTTTGGGACTTCACAAGTTTTGATGACTGAACCTTCGGAAGATTCTGCAGTCACTGTAGCAGACTTCAGTGCTTCGGAATAATTCCTTTCTTCGGAGACCAACTTTTCTTCCGAAGGTAATTTTCCATTTACCTTCTTCTTTGATTTGGAGCTTCCGAAGGAAACAGATTTTCCTTCCGAAGCTTGAATCTTTTTGAAACTCTTTGAAGTCTTTGTCTTGGTCATATGGATAGTACTTTTAGGATTATATGGACAATCCTTAGCAATGTGAGAGGTACTTTCACACATGACACACAACATTTTCTTCTTCACAAGAGTCTCCTTATGAGAGCAAGACTGTCTTTGGTCACATCCCTTCTCCACCTTCATCTTTGTAGATGCTGAGACAGTTCTTTTGCGTTGTGAACTGTTCTTGGAGTTTGATGGTCCAGGCTGTGCAGTAGTGGTACACAGCAGATCAGTCTTCTTCTTGGTACGGAGATGATTTGGACAAGAACCAAAACTCTTAGCTGAAGAGTTTTGGTTCATGTCTTTAGTCTTTACTACTTCAAACCCTGCAGAGATAAAAACTTGTTTCTGCTTAGACTCAAAAGTAGCCTGGATCTCTTGAGCCTTCTTTGCCTTTCTTTTGCTCTTTCTGATCAAGTTCTTTCTCTTTGACTTGGTCATCACAGTAGTTCTTTCTCTTTGATATTGATGTGCTTGGTCCTTGAGTGCTGCATAGGATTCTTAGTGATAGAGATAGCACTATTGTTGTCTATGTGGATAGGAGTCTCCTTGAAGTTAAATCCATAGTCCAGCATCTGATTTTGAATCCAAAGCACTTGAGCACAGCAACTTGCAGCAGCAATGTATTCAGCCTCAGCAGTTGATGCAGACACACAGGATTGTTTCTTGCATTGCCATGAGACAACCCTTCCACCAAGGAATTGACATCCCCTAGATGTAGACTTTGCATTCATGTTGCAACCACCATAATCACTATCTGTATAAGCATACAGATTGAAGTCAGGATTCTTTGGATACCATAAACTAAGTGTTGAAGCACCTTTGAGGTATCTTAAAATCCTTTTGACAGTGATGAGGTGAGACATCTTAGGGTTGGCTTGATATCTTGCACAAATACATGTAGCAAACATGATATCAGGCCTGCTAGCTGTAAGATAAATAAGAGACCCAATCATAGCCCTGTATAAATGTTCATCTACACACTCCCCCTCAAGATCAGGTCCAAGGGAGGGGTTTCTGGCTATGGGTTTCTTAGCAATCTTACAATCAGTCATGTTGAACCTCTTGAGTAGTCCTGAACATACTTTAACTGACTTATGAAGATGCCATCTTCAACTTGCTTCACTTGAATTCCCAGAAAGAAATTGAGTTCTCCCATTGCACTCATTTCAAATCTGTCTTTCATCAGCTTCTCAAAGTCTTTGCAGAGCTTTGGATTAGTTGAACCAAAGATGATGTCATCTACATATACCTGAACTAGCAATAAGTCATTTCCCTGTCCTTTGATGAAGAGAGTTCCATCTATAGTACCTCTCCTGTATCCATGTTTACAAAGATACTCAGATAATGTCTCATACCACTTCCTGGGTGCCTGATGCAGCCCATAAAGAGCTTTGTCAAGCTTGCAGACATAATCAGGATGATCATGGTCTACAAAACCAGGTGGCTGTTTGACATAAACCTCTTCATCAATCACTCCATACAGAAAAGCACACTTTACATCAAGTTGAAAGACCTTGAAGTTCTTGGATGCAGTAAATGCCAGGAATATCCTAACAGCTTCTAATCTTGCTATAGGAGCAAAGACATCAGTGTAGTCAATCCCTTCTTCTTGTGTGTATCCTTGAACAACTAGTCTTGCATTGTTCTTGATGATGATTCCTCTATCATCCTTCTTATTCCTAAAAACCCATTTGGTTCCAATGATAGTCTTCCTATGAGGAAGAGGACAAAGGTTCCAAACTTTTTGCCTTTTGAATTGAAGCAACTCTTGTTGCATAGCTTCAACCCAACTTCCATCCTTTAGAGCTTCATCAACTTTCTTTGGCTCTATCTGGGAAAAGAAACAAGAGTGAAGACAAACATTTGCTTCATGGGTTTGTCCTCTTGTTCTTACCCCTGTGACAACATCTCCGATGATGTTTGTGGTGGGGTGAGACTTGTGGATCCTTAGCTGAGGGATCACAGCAAGTTGCTGAGAAAGATCCAAATTTGAGAAATTTAGATCTGGCATAGATGATCACCATCCACATCACCACACTTATCAAGATTTACTTGATCCAATGAGTGTGTGACATCATTGATGTTGTCATCTATGGTGTGGTTACTAGCATCAAGGAATTCCTGATCACTTTCACCATCACCATTGCTGTCTTCCACAATTGAGGTATCTTTATCTGGTTGTGGAGCCTCTAAGCTGGAATTTGAGGGCACACCAGATGTATCAGCTGAATTTGTCATTGTAGTGCTGATAGAAACCTCATTTGCTGAAGTAGTTCCAACTGGAGCTGAAGATGTATGAGTTGAGGGTCTTCCTAGCTCAAATCTTGGGTCAGGATCACCTGTATTTAAATTTTCTGCAGATCCTGAAACATTCTCATAAGATTTGTTAAAACAGTTGGTAACTAAATCAAGATCAAATAGCCAATCAGGACCAGAACCAGCCACACAGGGTGTGTGTTCATTGAAAGTCACATTGGCTGACTCCTCAACAATTCTAGTTCTGAGATTGTATACTCTATAAGCTTTAGCTTGGGAAGAGTATCCAATGAAGTGTCCATCATCTGATTTCTCAGCAAACTTGGCAATTTGATCCTTGGTATTCAAGATGGTGGAGGGACATCCAAATGACCTGAGAAACCCAATGAAAGGTTTTCTTTTGTCCCAATGTTCATAAGGAGTTTTACCATGAGTCTTAACTACTAAAACTCTGTTTTGCACATAGCAAGCAGTATTTACTGCCTCTGCCCAGAAGGTGATGGGCAGTTTAGAGTCAAACAACATAGTTCTTGCAGCTTCAATTAGTGTCCTGTTTCTCCTCTCAGCAACTCCATTTTGCTGAGGAGTCCTATGAGCACTATATTGTCTTGTAATACCTTTTTCATCATAAAATATATCAAGGATTTGATTCTTGAATTCAGTCCCTTGATCACATCTTATGGTTTTGACCTTGTGATCACTTTGATTCTCAATTTTTAAGATGAAATTCTTCAGAATCTTAGGGGTTTCATCCTTAGTTCTAAGAAAGAAAACCCAAGTGAATCTTGTAAAATCATTTGTGATCACCAAACAATAAGAGGTCCTTCCTAGACTCATTACACTAGTGGGGCCAAAGAGATCCATATGTAACAAATGTAGGGGAGTAGTGATAGAGTTCTTTTCCTTAGGCTTGTGAGATACCTTATGTTGCTTCCCTTTCAAGCATGCAACACAATGATCATCACTTGTAAACTCTTTCTTTGGCATTGCAGTTACCAAGTCATGTTTAATTAGTTTATTCATGTTCTTAAAGTTTAGATGGCACATTCTTTTATGCCATAGGAAAGACTCATCACTATTTGCTTTAGATAGAAAGCATGAAACTTCTCCAGAGGGAGATGTTTCTTGCAAATCCATCTTGTACATGTTCCCTTTCCTGGGGGCTCTAAGCAGGATGTGCTCATGAGGAATGACCACTCCAGGTTTGAGAACAATGCACTCATGCTCAGTAAAGAGCATGTTATGACTCTGATCACAAAATTGGGATACACTCAGAAGATTGTACCCAAGCTCCTTGACAAAGTTTACCTTTTCCATGCTAAGCTTACCATTTGTGACCTTGCCCCTTCCAGAATTGTAACCACCTTCATCTCCTCCAAAAGCAACTGGTCCTCCATCAATTCTCTCAAAGTTGTGGATGGAGAAATTTCAGTCACTTGGTCTTTCTTAGACTTCCACACCACCTTTGGAGTCTTGGACTTGACCTTCAAAACCTTGGAAGCTTTTGGGACTTCACAAGTTTTGATGACTGAACCTTCGGAAGATTCTGCACTCACTGTAGCAGACTTCAGTGCTTCGGAAGAATTCCTTTCTTCCGAGACCAACTTTTCTTCCGAAGGTAATTTTCCATTTACCTTCTTCTTTGATTTGGAGCTTCCGAAGGAAACAGATTTTCCTTCCGAAGCTTGAATCTTTTTGAAACTCTTTGAAGTCTTTGTCTTGGTCATATGGATAGTACTTTTAGGATTATATGGACAATCCTTAGCAATGTGAGAGGTACTTTCACACATGACACACAACATTTTCTTCTTCACAAGAGTCTCCTTGTGACAGCAAGACTGTCTTTGGTCACATCCCTTCTCCACCTTCATCTTTGTAGATGCTGAGACAGTTCTTTTGCGTTGTGAACTGTTCTTGGAGTTTGATGGTCCAGGCTGTGCAGTAGTGGTACACAGCAGATCAGTCTTCTTCTTGGTACTGAGATGATTTGGACAAGAACCAAAACTCTTAGCTGAAGAGTTTTGGTTGATGTCTTCAGTCTTTACTACTTCAAACCCTGCAGAGATAAAAACTTGTTTCTGCTTAGAGTCACAAGTAGCCTTGATCTCTTGAGCCTTCTTTGCCTTTCTTTTGCTCTTTCTGATCAAGTTCTTTCTCTTTGACTTGGTCATCACAGTAGTCTTCTTCTCCTCATCATAGTAGTCTTCTTTTGCTCTTCGGAAGAAAAGGTGGTGAAGGCTTCTTTCGAAAAGAAAGAAGCTTCGAAAGAATGCCAAGCTGCAAAAGCTTTAACAAGCTCATCCTCCATGATCAACCAAGAGAAGGAATGGAAGATCAAGGAAGATGCTGCAGCCCAAACCTCTTCTTCAAAGACATCCATTGAACCCCCATGTATAAGTTTTTGTTCATTTATGTCACTATCATAGGAAGAACCCAAGACCAACAAGGCTTGGGTTTCCAATCAAAACTAATCATCTGATCTTATGTGCAGGGACATCCATATGACAAGAATAACAATGTCTGGATTGTGGATAGTGGATGGAGGTCCTGTCCAGTTTGGAGGTGAGGCCGGAGGATATATTTATGGCAGAGAAGTACATCCAACGGAAAATTAGAGGTTGACAAAGTTAACTTCGTCAAACAGCTTGAACACAACCTGTTAAGTATTTCTTAGTACTGTGATCAAAAGCATCAAATGCTCTTCACAGAACATGAGTGCATAATCCTCAAACCTGGGATGACAATTCCTCAGGAATTGGTGCTTCTTAGATCTCCCAGGAAAGGGGATATGTACAAGCTGGATATGAACAATGCTTCCCCAATGGGAGAAGTATCATGCTTTCTTTCCAAGCTGATGGTGATGAGTCAACACTATGGCATAAACGAATGTGTCATGTAAATTTTAAGACAATGAATAAATTGGCTAAAAATAACTTGGTACATGGTTTGCCTAAAAAGGAATTTTTCTGCAAAGATAACTGTGTTGCATGCCTGAAAGGGAAGCAACACAGGACATCTCATAAATCCAAAGTTGTTAACTCCATCACCACTCCATTACACTTATTGCACATAGATCTATTTGGTCCCACAAGTATAATGAGCATTGGAAGGAAATCATATTGCCTTGTGAATGTTGATGATTTTACTAGATTTACATGGGTATTCTTTTTAAGAACCAAAGATAAAACTACTGAAACTTTGAAATCTTTTATTCTTAAAATAGAAAATCAAATTGATCACAAGGTTAAAATAATTAGAAGTGATCAAGGGACTGAGTTTAAGAACCACGTTCTTGACTCATTCTTTAACTCAAAAGGGATTGCCATACAATATAATGCCCCTAGAACTCCTCAACAAAATGGTGTTGCTGAGAGGAGGAACAGGACACTTATTGAGGCTGTTCGGACGATGTTAGCTGATTCAAAACTGCCTCTAACATTCTGGGCAGAGGCAGTCAGCACTGCATGCTATGTGCAGAACAGGGTCCTTGTAGTTAAGCCACATGAAAAAACCCTTTATGCGCTATGGAACAAGAGGCCACCGTTCATTAGCTTTCTAAGGTCCTTTGGCAGCAGGTGTACCATACTTAACACAAAAGACAATTTGGCAAAATTTGCTGAAAAGTCGGATGATGCCATCTTTGTTGGATATTCCTCTAACTCTAAAGCTTATAGAGTTTATAACATTAAAAATCAACAATTTGAGGAATCTTTCAACATTGTAGTTAATGACCACACTCCTTGTGTTAGGGGGAATGGCCCTGATCATATCTTTGATTTAGAATTGCTTCCAAACTATTCTAACCCATCTTGTGAGAATGTTTCAGCTGGAACAGGTGCTCAAAGTGATTCTGATGATGACCAACTGTTTGAGCTTCCCAGACCTATTCCAAGAGCTGCAACAAATCAAGTTCCCACTATTGGCAGATCTGATAGTATAACTATCTCAAGGGATAGTGGAGCATCAATCAGCGGTTCACCTGTTGACTCTCAAACTTCATCAGGTGACACTACACAACACCAAGCTGATGGAAGTAACATCTTGAAGGAACAGGCAACTGTTAATGCTACTTCACAGCAAACAAATGATGATAATATTTCTCATTCATTAAATCAGTCTTCATTGAATGAGTTTGAAACAGCAGCTGGCCCAAGTGTTCAAGCTCCTGAGCAAAATATGTCCAATTTGGATCTATCTTTGCAACTAGAGGTAATTCCTAGACTAAGGATTCACAACACTCATCCAGCTGAGAACATCATAGGGGAAGTCTCTGAAGGCGTGAGAACAAGAGGACAAACTCACAATGGGAATGTTTGCTTGTACTCATGCTTTTTATCCCAAATGGAACCCAAGAAGGTGGAAGATGCCTTGAAAAATAGTACCTGGGTTGAATCAATGCAAGAGGAGCTGCTTCAATTCAAAATACAAAAGGTTTGGAACCTATGTCCGCTACCATCTAGTCAAGTACCTATAGACACTAAATGGGTTTTCAAAAACAAGAAAGATGATAGAGGCTTGATTATCAAGAACAAAGCAAGATTGGTGGTCCAAGGATACACTCAAGAGGAGCGAATCAATTATACTGATGTCTTTGCACCTGTTGCAAGACTTGAGGCAGTTAGGATCTTCCTTGCTTATGCTGCATCCAAGAATTTCACTGTCTACCAGCTTGATGTCAAGTGTTCCTTTCTATATGGGGATATAGATAGGGAAGTCTATGTATGCCAACCTCCAGGATTTGAAGACCCACAACATCCTAACTATGTGTGCAAATTGGATAAAGCTCTATATGGGCTGCACCAAGCACCTTGGCTGTGGTATGAGACATTGTCTCAGTTTCTCCTAAAGAATGGTTACACTAGAGGTACCATTGACAAGACTCTTTTCATAAGGAAGTCTGGGAAAGACATCTTGCTCGTTCAAGTCTATGTTGATGACATCATATTTGGTTCCTCAAATGACCAAATGTGTAAAGACTTTGAGAGCATCATGAAGAAAAAGTTTGAGATGAGTTCCATGGATAAAATGGACTTTTTCCTTGGAATTCAGGTGAAGCAAATGAAGGAAGGGTTTTTCATCAGTCAATCTAAGTATGTCAATGACATCTTAGAAATATTTGATATGAAAGATTGTAAGGCAGCAAAAACACCTATACCCAGAAATCATAATCTCTGCCCTGAATCTGAGGGGGAGGATACTGATCAACATCAGTATAGAGCAATTATTGGCTCTGATGTATCTCACAGCAAGTAGACCTGATATCATGTTTGCAACTTGTATTTGTGCAAGATATCAGGCTGCTCCAAAGGCGTCTCACCTAGTTACTGCCAAGAGAATCCTTAGATACCTTAAAGGAGCACCTAAACTAGGTCTCTGGTATCCAAGAAATAGTGATTTCAATCTCTATGGTTACTCTGACAGTGATTATGGTGGCTGTAATATCAACAAGAAATCAACATCTGGTGGATGTCAATTTCTTGGTGGAAGGATCATCTCAAGGCAATGCAAGAAGCAATCCTGTGTCTCTACATCAACTGCTGAAGCTGAATACATTGCTGCTGCTAGTTGATGTGCTCAGCTGCTGTGGATTCAGAACCAGATGATAGACTACGGATTCAACTTCATGAGCACTTCTATCCACATTGACAACAACAGTGCTATCTCATTACTGAAAATCCAGTGAAGCACTCCAAGACTAAGTACATTGATATCAGGTATCAATTCATTAGAGATATTCATGATAAAAATCTTATCAAGCTAATCAAAATTGATTCAAATGAACAATATGCTGATTTTTTCACCAAAGCCTTTGATGAACAAAGATTCAAATATCTCATTACAGCTATTGGGATGATAAACCTTGAGTAGTCTATTTCATTTGAAAACCTGTTAATTTGTAAAGTTTTATGTCAAAACAATCTAAGCCCTGTTACAAAAGGTCTTTCTCTAAAATTTTATACAAGTATAAATTCTTCCGAAGAGGAACTAACCCTCGGAAGATATTTTACATATCTTCCGAAGCAAATTCCTCCCAGGATAATTTTTTTCTCGGAAGAGTTATTAAGTCTCGAAAGAAGCGATTGATTTCATATCAGATCTACTTCCGAAGCTTGTAACACTCTCCATTCGGAAAGCAACATATACTCTCGGAAGTAAAATTTTTACCTTCGGAAGTAAATTGCCTTCGGAAGAACATTACCTTCAGAAATGCTTTATACTCGGAAGAAAGATTTTATTGTGTAACGGAAATCTTTTGGGCCCCACTCTGTAAAAAGTAAAGATTTTGTTAATGATGTCAGATTATTTAAATGGACTAACCTTACCGCCCCTGTCACATCATCCACTGAAACATCCCATCGTCTTATTCAAACCCCCTTTAAACCGTCATTCCACCCGTTTAAATACCTACGGCTTATCACTTTCATTATTTTTACCAAAAATTACTGCCCTAAAAGCTTTCTTCATCTCCATTTCACCCAATTTCGAACTATCTTCCTGCAACTTTCTCAAATGGCACTAAACCCTCAGCACAACCAAGTCGCACTCCTTGATTCTTCAAGGGATGCCGACTTCTCAGATATCATCTCCTTTCTAACCCAATCTTCTTATTACACTGCCCTGACTGTTAACCCCACGGTTTACTCGAATCGTATGTCTGAATTTTGGGCAAATGGTCAGATTGAAACCCTAAATAGGGTTCGTGTTATAAGATCGAGCATCTGTGGCCAGGAGTTGGTCATTTCTAAACAACTCCTCAGGGTGATCTAGAGCTTCAAGATGAGGGCGCTCCTACAGAGTTCCCCGAAGCATGGACAACACTTATATCCAAATGGGATATGGTGGAGATGTTAGCAGGTCAACCGTTTACAAGTTCAACTTCTCTTACAACTGGAAGTTCCTGCTGCATGTAGTTCTTCATTGCTTGTCCAACAAATCTGGGGGATGGGATCAAATCCCATATGAGCTTGGGTGCCTAGTTCATGGTTTGGTGAGAAGCCTCCGCTTCAACTACTCAAGATTTGTGCTGACCAACCTCATGGGAAACCTTCAACGGGACACATTCTTCATGTATCCCAGGTTTCTTCAACATATAATCAATTGTGAGCTGTACCAGAGTAAGCTTGTTTGTGCAGCTGCTCTGATTAATCCTCAAATGAGAACGACCATCTTCAAGACTTTCAAGAGAGTGTCCACCAACTTCACCGGAAGAGATACTGCACTTCTTCCAGGTATGACTGAGCCAATGGCTCCTAGTGACATCCTTGTTAACCCCACAGGTGATGAACCCACACCAGCAACTACCCTCACATTGCCAAATCTACCTTCTCCCCCCATCACCATCACTTATCAAAGACGCCCCAAACGAACCCTTGTTCAATCTTCTATGATTAAACAAGCTCCTCCTGTTCTATCCAAAAAAGCTAGAGTGGAACAATGGGCTCCCACTCAGCTTGAGGTCCAACCATCCGTCACAATTGACCTCAATATGGGTCTTGAGTCTCCTCAGTCTCAGACCCATGAGCCCGAAATCAAAGCTGAAAACCCTCAGGGAGAGTCTTTATACTCCCCTGAGCAGCCAAAAAGGGACAACCCCATCACAGGCTCAATGCCTTTAGACATTGATCAAAGTCCCGGGTCCCTAGGCTTTACTTGCATATCCTTTACTGACCTACTCATAGGAGCTGATGAAGAGATTATGTCTCTTCAGGGCAATGAAGTTGATCCACAACACCCTCTCAAGGATCAACAGAGCCCAGAGAGATCTCTTATATCTAGCCCCCATCAGCAAGCCTTTACTGAGGTGAGTCCCACTGATGTGGAAGGGACTCATGTAGATTCAGCTGCCACTACTGAAGGAGCCTCAATGGATCATCAGGACAATGGTAACATTACTGAGACTGAATCTACGGCAACCATGCCCTTTGATGACTCTGAAAGAGACATCATTGAGCAAGGGAAACAAGGGCGCCAAGAAACCACATCTGGTGGTGAGGATGAACATACTAGGTATGTTACCTCATCTCCCTGTGATTCTTCAAAAGAAGATGAGGGAAGACTGCAACTCACCATTGAAGACCTACTTTCTAAATTCTCAAATCTTGAATCTAAGGTTAGGACTTTAGAGGACAGGTCTGCCACTCAGCAACTTGAGATTGAAAATCTCAAGGCCAAACTAGCTGAGAAATAGATTGAGAGGTCTGTTAGGCACGTACCAATTCAGGTCTCCTTGACCTCTTTCTCTTGCTCATCAAGCTCTCAAGATGATGCTACCAAAAAGGAGGAGAGTGTTCAGGGACAAAGCCAAAGACAAGAGGAACCACAAAGTCAAGCTCTCACTTCCCTAAGCTCAAAATACCCTATGCAACAAGCTTCAGTTTTTCTGAGCCTCCTCCAGTTGTAATTCAAATGGATCAAAGGATGCTCCAAGATCTCAATAGGTTCTTCAACAAGTTCCTGTTGGAATCTCTTATTGAACAGCCAAGTCTTGATATGTCTATGATTTAATTCGGAGCTCAAGAGCTTTAGAGGTTAAATGCACCTTCTACCACTATTGAGGAAGTTGGTCAACCTAAGGTCCAAGTAGAACCTGAGATTAACTTCAAAGGGGAAACAAGGACTAATGGCCCAGCAACTGAGACAGTTGGGATAGATAGTGCATTCTCACAGACTTCCGAAGCACAAGTCAAAGCCTCGGAAGAACAATTTCAATCTTCCGAAGCTGAGATTGCAGCTGCGGAAGGACTATTCTCCTTATCCGATGATCTAATAGTCACAGATGTAATCCTAGAACTTGCATCTGAGGTTAATAGGGAGGATTTTCTCACCCAACCCCTAGCTCAAAAATCAGCATTAACTCCAGCTTCCATTTCTACTACTCAACCTGAACCTTCCATCCAAGAACCCCCAAAGTCTAGCACTTCCGAAGACATCAAAGGAAAGAGGAAGATGACTAAGGAAGAGCTTTAGGAGGAAGAAAGGTTAGAAAAACTCAAAAGAAAAGGTCGACTTCCAACTGGAAAACTGCTAGCTGCCAGTAGCAAAGCAGCTGCAGCCAACCAAGAGGCAGTCAACAATAAAAGAAGAGTAGAAATCATTGATAGACTTGTCAGTCTAGGAGCTGTAAGCGAAGATGTACTCCTTCTACCACTAGAGGAGTTAGTTGAGCTGGAAAAGGCAACCTTGCTGCAAAAAAAACAAAAAGAAAAAGCAGCAAGGTTGGCCTTAGAGGAAGAAAGGGAGAGGAAAGAAAGAGAAGCTGATCAGCAGCTCAAGAGGGAAATGATAACTTTCCTAACCTTCAGAGGTTTCTCTCTAGAAGAACTATCTCCACACAACAATGATACGATCTTATGGCTCTTCAACAAAGAGCAAGATCAAATGGAGAAAGAGAGAAAGAAAGCTGCCAAGGAAAAGCTGATGTTGAAGAGGAAGAAGGAAGAAGAAGCAGGACTAGCTGCTGCCAAGAAGATAGGTGAGAATGCCTGGATGAAGAACTATCTCCGGGCTCATGGATTCTCTGGCAGGCAGGTGGGTCTTATGTCTGAAAAGGAAGGAGATGTACAGAAGAGGACAGGGGATGATCTTCAAATCAACTACTCAACCCCAACCTCAAACCCAACCACAACCTGAACCAATTCCCTTTCCATTCCCATCAAAACTGAACCAACCACTGAAGCATACACCCCTGAACCTACACCATCACCCTTACCAACCTCTTCACCTCAACCACCTAAACTACCCATCCTCCAACCCAAAACACTAGCCAAAACCCAAACACCTCAACCTACCCAACAACCTCTCAAACCATCCCCTCAGCCTTCTAAACATCTCCCCTTAGAAGAGTTCAAGGCAATCAAGACAAAGCTCATCAATTGCACAACCCTGAGCGACATCTGCTGTGAGGAGGATTCAGTCAAATTGACTTATGTCGATGGATCCTCATGTTCCCTCACTAGAGATCAATTTCTTGATCTGCCCAGAGGAACATTGGACCAAGCTGCAAATCTCCTTGGCCTCAATTCAGATACTTTGAATGAGGAAGAAAAGAAGCTAAGGAGAAGGCTGGTGACTCTGCTAGATACCAAGAAAGGTGATCGGGTGCCAAGACAACCTCTTGTGCCTAGGAAGAAAATCATCCAGTGGAGGTTCGAAGACTCTTCTCACAACTTTGTTGTTGAAATAGATAATGGAGAGCTCAACAGGCTAAGTGCCTCATCTCTGCTACACTTAAGCAGATTTGATATTGCTGAGTTAGCAGAGAAGCCATTCTCCAACCCCTCCAACTCTGATGTAGCTACTCATATCAGAAATCATCTAGGCAGTCTTCATATGGCCGAGCTAACTGCTAGGACCAAGGTTGAAGAAGAGTTGAAACTGAGAGAGGAGGAGAAAAGGAAGGGATCAACAACCAAAGGCAAAGCCTTTCTACAAATGGTTGAAGGTCCTGAACTTGAATCCATAGTTAGATGGGAGTATGACTATAACTCCGGTCAACTAACTCTTTTCATGGGGCACAACAAAGGGTACATGTCATTCAGAGTGATAGACTGGATCTCCTATCCACTAATGACTTGTACAAGCTTCTCAGCACCACTTCAGGGAAGAACAAGGAAACAGACAAATATCTTCTGTCCCTGGTGTTGAAAGCTTTGAGAAGCAGAAACAAGTGAGGTTTTGGTAACATCAGCCTAGGGGAGTTTGTTGGATCTAGAAAGGCTGGTGCAACGAAAACCAAATCACTTAGACTATTTTGGTGCAACTAATAAAGGACTTCCAAAGCTAAGTGTGGAACTTCCGAAGGAAAAGGGAGCTCTTCCGAACACAGTGTAAAACCAACTTCCGAAGGAAAACTCCAACTTCCGAAGACTAAGTATTCACTTCCGAAGATCAAGACTTAAAGTGAAAGATCAAAAGTCAACTTCCGAAGTATGAAAGAAGTCCTCAAGCCTCGGAAGTGCAGAAGCCTATTCCGAAGTATAAGTGGCTTTGGAAGAACTTGTTCTTCCGAAGCCAACTTACCTTCGGAAGACACTACTATTATCCAGTGGACATAAGTATGGTCTCCCTGACACTCCGCTACAGACCTCTGAGATACTGCATGGCGTTTTCTCAAAAGCCATGTAGTTGACCATACTTTATTCCACTTTTTACCTTTATAAGTTAGTACAGTTGTCAACTTTAGTTGGTGACAAAAAGTAAGTCATGGACATGTCATGACTACCATATCTTAGATAATACTTTATCTAAGATACCTTAACTTTAGCATTGTAGTATATGCTTTAGTCTTAGGTTTCCAGCTGGTATCAAAGTATATGCGGCTGCAGGATCTAGCATATATAGTTTCTCATTGTAACTCATGTTTTATGCTTGTAAGAGTCTTGTAATACTTTGAGTTGAGAAGTAATATATACAAGTGCCTTGAAAATTATTCTTTGTGCTCTTTGCTACTTATTATACTTTTATCAACTCTTAGAAGAGATTCTACTTCATTTGATTTGAGTGTAATATAAGTGAGTTTGAGAGAAATCCAAGTGTTTAAGTGACAAACCCGATCCTGCAAAAGTATTCGACTTTACAATTTTAACAAAATCTCATCACTCTAATCTATACATTAAATTTCTTAAAAAGCCTTAAACGCGTTAACATGTTAACCACTTATTAAACCAGCTGTGTTGAGGTTATCCCTTAAGTTAAAAATGTAGTGTTTGGTTTAACTTATTTATTAAATGTGTCATGTACGTTTGAGTTAACTCATTCACCAAACGTATCTTGTTCGAGTTAACTTGTTTAATAGACAGGTTGTGTCGGCCAACCCAAATGTGTTTTTTATGTCATGTTTCCAATCATGTTAGGCTTTGCCGCCCTATGTATAAAGTATGCAGGAGATGTGTCACCAGGGGCGGAACTAGGTTGTAGGTTACGGGATCAAGTGACCCCATTGATTTTTGAACCCGTAGTGTAACGTATAATGTCGAATTTTTTTGGTGAACCCATATTTTTACAGGGAGTGAACCATTAAATATCTTAAAGTTAACAACATATTACAATTAGAGCCCTGGTCCAGTGGCAGTGCGCGCCCTCTTTATAAAAGAGGTCATGGGTTCGAAACCAGCTGCAAGCAACCCTTTTTTCTCCCAATTTTATTTTAGTACAATTACTAAACTACCCTTTTTCTAATAACAAACAATAAAACCCTAGCCCCATTCTTTTCCCCCAATCCCCCAATATATGAACAACTCGTGTATATGTTATACATTGAAAAGGAACTTTTTGCAAAGGTGTCGATAGAAGATGTAATGGAACGGTTTCAAAAAATGAAGGCGCGTATAGAACAACTATAAAATGTAAGTTTTATTTGGTTTCTTTTTATATTATATTTTTGTTAACATGTTTTACGCAATTTAATTACATTCAGAACCGAACCGAACCGACCCGACCCGATAACTCGAAAAATTTTATATTATCTTGTTACAAAATGAATCATTGTAAAATAGTGACCCCACTGGAAAAATTTCCTGGTTCCACCACTATGTGTCACGCCTTATATGATTGATGATTAAATTCTCGGGGTTGATAAAAGATGTAGATTTAATACTAGGATTAAACGGTTCGTGAGTTAGGCATCCTAAAAAGTAAAATATATTATAATATTTATGATACAGTTGACACATGTTTCTAATGACAAAGGGTGTTATGTGTACTTCTGAGAACTGCGAGGGTATTATTTGTGTTTTTAAGACTCATTGATGTTGCTTCTTCTGCACTTGCTTTTAGGTCCTCACTCTTTCCTTTATTTTTCCTTATCTTCAATACCATTTTCTTTTCTAAAAGCATGTCTTTGTTACATCATAGTTCGTCAAAAGAAGATACACGAGATAATAACTTTACATATTAAAATTAGAAATTATCGTTTCTTATTCAACCTTTCTGCATCCTCGATATTAGAATTTGGGCTTTCTAGTTGATGAGTAAATATTTTTTGTTCCTTTATAAACGTTGAGCGTGTTCATAACAGAATGAACATTCCTTGGGTAAATTGGATCATATCTTCAATACAAAATGATAGGCTATTGGTCAATCCACAATTAGGCCCCTTTTGGTTATTTATTAACTTAAAAGTTAAAAAATAGAAGATGCATCCTTTTAAAAAAGTTTGAAATAAAAGAAATTAAAGAAAAAAAAGTTGGTGATGCAGCCACATAATGGGATGACCCTTTACGAGGTATTGGTGTTTTGAAAGTGTTGATAATCTAATCATCAAAGTTAGATATCTAATTACAATATTTTTTCTAACAGCCTACGAATAATTTAAGCGCGGTCACCCGGGTAAACCCATTGACGAAAGGCCACCCACGCCCACGAACACAGACATCGCTGGTGAGATTACACCCTTGACCCACTTGAATCAATTGAAACAAGTGAGATTACAACCCATGACCTTGACTTTGGAAAATCATAAGATGCATTTTTCTAAACCAGTTGATATAGGACTTATTGACTAATTAATTACAATATACAACGCTTTTATATTGTAAAATTAAAAGAAAATTGTAAACCAAGTAAAGAGTACACAAATTACAAGTCGAAGTTATAATGATGAAATTAGTCACCTTCGAAACAAATATCGAAAGAATTTATAATTTTGAACACTAAATGTCTAAATGTTAACGCTTGGCGATTGTACTTTTGGTCATTTAACGTTTAGAATCCTTCTTAGGTGATGGACATGCAACCATAATTGGTTTTGGAAGAAAAAATTTAAAGTGAAACTTTTAAAAGCAAACATCGTGTTCAAATTGAGGATCATTTGTATACTCAGAACCACTTCTTTTTAAAAATATAAAATAAATAAATAAGGCAACCTTTTTGTAAGTAAATGAGATAATAAATGTTATAATTTATTCGAATTGTTGTTTCACTTTTATAGTATTTTTTTATGGGATCATGTTTTCCGGTAGGGATCACACCATCAACCCTCTCAGAATAAAAACAACCCTTACTAGAAAACCAACTTACTCAACTCTAAATATTTTGATTAAATTGGGACTTGAAGTTATTACATACTAATATTTACATGTTATATGTATCTTATCTTAATCGTGGGGGATTCCGTCACATTATAACCAACAATTATAATTTGTCACATCACGTCACACCACGCCATGTCACGCCACACCATCCCATGTGAGGGGGCTTCTCACACCGTGGGGGATTTCGGCGGGGGAAGAAACATAACTTCAAAAGGGGGAGAAAACATCGGCGTGTGGATGCCGTGAAACCGGCGAACGGCGCGCGTGATGCACCGGCTACGGTGTTGTCGCACGGCAACCGCCATCGCCATAGGGTTCCGGCGAGGGCAACCCCCGACCTATGAATGATTGGTAGTTTGTATAGTATTGTTGTCATTTTCTTTGAGTACATGGGTTTTCTTAAAGAGAATATAAACATATTTATTACTCAATAGATTTCTACTATTTTTTTTTCTTTCTTTTTCTTTTTATTTATTTATTAGAATCACTAACCCATAGTATAATATCTAATTTACGTTACATTTTTTTTACGCTTTGAGATTTGAACTCTCAACAACTTAGAGTGGAACGTTTTAACATGGCTTTATAATCTATGCCAAGACTAAGTAATTGTATTATCGTTTTGTCATTTTGATGTGTTGTTAAACAAAAATTGTAGTTTCTCATTTAACTGAACGGTTTTTGTTTAAGCCCATTTGATGTTTGTTGCTAACATACGTAGGTTGGTTTATTCTATAAAACAATATTTTGATTAATATTAATTTCATATTGCATACTCAGATGTAAACTTCATTCCGAACATAATCAAGTAACAAAGTAAAAACCTAGGTAGAAAATTAATGCCTCCAGTTTTATATGTATCGATTCAATTTTATAATTTTCCGAGACACTTTTAGACTTTTGGCTATAAATGGTGCCTTTAATTTTTAGGTTTGACACACTTTTGATGTTTTGATGCATCATTTAGAGCATTCACGCCCATTTCCTAATTTCATGTGAGTATATTTATTATATTATATGTTATAGTTATAAATGGTTATTAGTAAATGATTGTAAAAAAATTACTGTTCAATCCGTATTTTTAGAAAACATTGTTTAAAATCCTAAAATATTTTTAATATATTTTTTAATTGGTTGTGAGTGGATGAAAAATAAAAAAGTATTGATAAATATATACAAATATTATTTAATTAAAAAAGATAAAAATAAATGATTTTTAATGTAATTATATGAATTAGGATGAGAAATGGGTTTTAAATGCCTTTAGTGATTTTAATCTAGTATAATGATATGTCCGATAGTCAAAAATTAATACATGACTGTATTTATTTTGTAGGTTTGGCTCATTAATATAAAGCTGTGACACGTACATAATAATAAGACAAAGTGTAATAACAACTTGTAGCATGTCTGCGTATGTTTGTTTGTCAAACAAGAGTCCCAATATATAATTTCTTACTGTGTTTGAATGTTACGATTCGAATATATACCGCACAAAGACGACTGCTTGTATTTATTCAACTGTTTTGCTAATTAAAGAAACAAAATTTAATAATATTCAAGATACTATAAATACTCTGTCACTACTAAAAGCCAAGTACTGTCTTCACAAAATTTAACAGCTTTGTATAGTTAAATGACAAATATCATTTGCTATATAACTAAAAGCCAAGTACGTAGATAAAAGTTAATTTCTAACTAAAAGTAGAAATATAATCCTCATCAAATTTGTCTCCGTGACTATATTTAGGTTGTCCAAATATTAAGAAAAAAGAAAATTATGAGTCTGTTAAGAACGCGGTTGTAATAATTATGCTAACTTAACACTCACTTTTACTTTATACTTGGATTATATACAATTTTATTTAATCAAATGATGAAATTAAATCTTTTATTAAACTGCATCAAAATATAAAAAAAAACATGTAACAAGTTGTGCTGCTAGCTATGACTATAAAAATATAAAAAGGTTCATATGGACAAGTAATTAGCAAAATGAAAGAAAAATAAAAACTCGGTATAACACATAAATCATAATTGCTTATTTAACAATAAACTAATATACTTTTAATGCTACAGTACTACTATCTAAAATAACACTTGAACCCTCGACCTGAAGGAGAATAAATAACACTAAAATATATACTGCCATGCCAAAGACGCTTTAGTTAACGGGATCAAATGTAAAACATATGCTTACCGAAAATATTCATAAGTTTCTGTAAATATATACGTACATACAGACTAGATGTTGACCCACATATTTTTATGAGTATTTATAGAAAGATGAAAAAAAAAGAAAAAAACTATTGAAACCATGATATAAGATGAATTGGCCTGTAGTGTTCAATGGAGTACTCCCTTTGCACCAATTAACATTGTCAAAGCATATGTAATTGCCATAGCCATCCAACCTCCAACCACCACCCTTATGGTGGACTTGACCGTCGGTGCGCGCCCCAACGCTGCTCCTAACCATCCAAAAACAGCCAATGCAATCGTCGCTGCTACCGCCAACACTAAGATCCTCACCCTGTAAGGCCTTATAAAAGAAGCTGCTAATAAAGGCACTATGGCCCCCAAAGAAAAAGCTAGAGCTGATGCAGCCGCAGCATGCCATGGGTTTGGCAGGCTTTCGACCTCAGGTTCAACAATATCTCTTCGGTTTGTCTCTCTTTTAAGTTGGGCAACTTCTATATCGAGTTGTGAGTAAACGGAGACAAATTCTCCGATAGCCATGCTACAGGCTCCAGCTACTAAGCCAGCGAAGCCCGTCAAGATCATGGCTTTCATGTCCTTTTTAACGGCTCCAACACCCATCATTAAGGATGCAGTGGAGACTAACCCATCGTTGGCTCCAAGGACAGCTGCTCGTAGCCATTGAGACCGTTTCGAGTAGTCATGCAAGTCCTTAGGCTCGAGCTCGACGGTTGTTTGATGGTGCACCGTGTCATGATTTGGAGATCTAGCCATTTGAAACGAGTGAAACAAAGTGATTTGAGTGTGGCTAACACACGCCTACAAGTAAGCTATTTATAAGAAAATCTTTGACATCTTCTTGGGTTGAGTTACAAAAATGATCCTTTAAGTATTCCATAATTTGCAATTTTGGTGAATATTTTACATTATGGAGTCTCTCTTGACCCCGTTAAGATGAAGAAATAAATTCCATATGCCAAAAATGTATGTGATGCACAAATGGTGTTGCGTAAGAGTTATGTAACTCATAGTTAAAGAGTAATTTATATTTGCATGATTATATAGACATATCACACTGAAGAAAATATTTATGTTTACGATTTTCTATTTCATATATTTGTGGCATTTAAATTATTTATAAGAATAAATAGTTAAAGGTGTCGTGTTTTTTGTCGACTAAGTTTGTTTATAATATGTGGCACAACCTTAAAATGAAAAAAAAAATGATAGAAATAAAATCAGAATGATAATAATGAACGAAATTACATGTTGTTTAGGTTAGTGATGAATGAATGTATACAATAGTAAGAAAGCTCCAAATTTTCGTCATGAAATTCCTTAAACATGGAACTTGAAACTAAGGTAGAGAAGGTCAATTTATTCAGCATAAAGTTTTAATTTGATATTAATAGTTGTAATAGTTAGTTAGACACTAGTTAGATCCGGGGTAATCGATAATTTTGTGAATCAAAACGAAAAACGAATAACAAAAAAAATTTACTTTCAACATGCATATTGTGGTTTGGATTTTTGTTTTTAGAAATTAGAATTTTTTTTATTATTTGTCAAATCAAAACACGTTTAACTCCTACTAACTTAAAAAAATGCTAAGTTCGTAAGGTAATATTTATTTTGTTTCTCTTTCTATAAAAACAACTATAGTAAATTACCATTTGTTTCTCTCGTGTTTTTCATTTTAGACATTTGCATCGTTATAGTTTAAAACCTTACTTTGCCCCTGTTATATTTCATTTTCTTCTTCACTGCATAATTTTAGCTAACAATCTTACATGATGTAGTTAACTTTACCTTACTTTTTCTTTTTTGAATTGGTATTTTTGTCCTTTCCCATTTATTTAAAACCCTAAAAAACCATCTTGATCTGCAAACATATCCCTCCCTCCCTCCCTCTTTTTCTCAATGAAGACAATGATAAGGTGTTCATGTGGATTTAACACTTTTGTTCGCACATCATGGACATGAAGAAATATAGGCGGCCGATTCTACTTCTATGCCTAAGATCGACATAAATTATTAATAGTATGTTATGATCAAATGATAGAAGAAAGAGGCAGGAGGTTGGACATTGAAGTGAAAGGACTAAAATTATGTTACTTTAATTTTAAGCTGAATGTTATCTCTTGTGTATTTGACATGTAAGTGAAGGAGTGTATGTTAGTTTGTATCAATTGACTTAATTTTCTACTAAATATCGTAAAGGTTAATTAGGAGTGAATGTACATTTTTAATGGTTAGTAAAAGAAAATTTTAAGGTAAATGTGTTTTACAATTTTAATGGTTACCGGATGACAATTTTAGGTCAAATGCACACCGAGTTTATTTGCATAATGAATATAACCAAACTAAAAACTATACATACATTTTTAGTTGCATTGTATAATTTTAATGGTTAAGCAAATGCATTTAATACGTAAATGTTAGATGCAATTAACTAAACACACACACACACACTCTTAGATGCAATTAGATGTATTTAAAAAACATTGACCCTAGTTAAAAAAACCGTTGGACAATGGATTCAACAAGCATTTGACAAACATAGTAAAATAGGCGGTGGTTGTGACATTATTTCAAAATACACACCCAATAAAGAAAGCATGTTGAAAAGACATAATTAACAAAAAGATGATGTTCAAAGGGTATAAATGCTTGAAATTATGCTACTAACTTTCAAGTGGAGCACCTTTTGATACTTGTTGCGATGAACCCGTCATTTGCAAGATATTTTATTATGTCCAAAATTTTTGTACAAATGACATTTAACTAAAAATCCATTTGTAGCCAACCTTCTATCTTTTAAACTCTACCTTGAGCCACCTCATCAACATAATTCTTCCTCTTCTTGATACGTTTTCCCACCAAAGTATGATGCTTTGGAGGTGCAAATGTAGTAGGGCAATTAGATGATATCCACATAGATCTCCCATGGATAGGTCAAAGGGTGGTGTTTTTATATATAACCTTCTTGGATTCTAACCAATACACTTTTGATACCCAAGTCTGAGAAATTTCATTCTGCTAGTCATAAGTTGTGAGATCCAATATGCAAGCTACTATATGCTTACAGGGCATGCATGTATGATCCCATTTCTTGCATGAGCATGTACTCTTTAAGTTAACACACACCTCATCTATCCATGGTCCACTACCTTGGTATTTTCTTAACTCTAGCCATTATGGCCCTTTATTCACTTGCTTATTTCTTAATGTTATCTAAGTTTTCAGTTGTAGAAGGTGTAAGGGGCCTATACTTTTTAAAATCAACTTGTGAATCACAACAACACTTTTCAACATGTATTCCCAGACAAACCCTAGCAAATGTTGTTTAATAAAATATCACATTCCGGTCTATCCCAGACAACACTTTTCAACATGAAAGTATAGGCTTTTCTCTACCCTTAACCAACTATGTATTAAACACCTTAACAAATGTTGTTTAATAAGATATCACATTCCGGTCTATCTAATTTAAAAATATTAAACATGAAAGGTAAATTATAAATTTAAACTCAAGTCATTCTACATTTGTAAAATAGAAATTATAAAGACAAATAACACATACCATTAAAATGAGACCTACTCTAATGTCTTCCTAGTTTTATGTTTTAACCAATCATACAAAGATGAATCTTGTTTTCTTATTGTCTCGATGTGTTTCTCAATTTTAGAGATTATGCTTGCAATTATACATATTCATAAAAGATCCTTGTACATGTGGTTTCTCCGTTTTGTTATCATGTTTTAATGAATGTGTTGAAGGCAAAACCTATGCTTAATTGCTGAAAAGACCTTCTTAAGAATAGGTATAATCCCTTACATAGGACAAATCATATAACAAACAAATTTAAGTTGATGAAATTAAAAAAGTATAAGTATAAATATATTACTTTCTACTTGTCACTTAAGAAAATAAAATTTCAGTTGATCTCTTGATCCAAATCATCACCAAGAAGTTGTAACACCAAGTCGATGAATCTATGGTTTTGCTCCACCACTTCATATGCTAGTAGATAAATTTCAATACAGGATTAAGCTCCAAATGAAGTCAACATTTATCCTGGGAATGGACCTTTCATAAAGGTCCTATCTAAACATAATAGGTTTCTCCCATATACTTTTGAACTAGATTTTGAAGCATCAAAGTAGATGTAAAGTCTTTTGAATTGTCTGGTCGGAATACTTTCAACATCTAACTTAACAGTTAAGCCAAGGTTAGATCTCAACAGCTCTCAAGAGTAATTCCTTACTAACCTAAACTGAGATATGTAATAAGCCTCCATTTTCTAAAATGCCATCATCGTTTCTATAAATATTTTTTAAAGAGATTTGTAGCTGGTTCTTCCTCTATAAAATATTTTAAAATGACTTTAAAGGTATATAGGGTTAGAATTAAGTAGGATTCTACTTCTTTAGCAATAACTATTGTCATGTAAAGCCTTTCCTTGCTTGTTTGCATACACGTGTGCTCATTTACAAAGTCTTGACAATAAACAATTCTTTTATATTGGTCCTTGATATATGAAGTCTTTACGGGCAAGTGATAGGTAGGTACATCTTTTTTTAGGATTATTATTTATTGCACTACTACTAACTTGTTTTTATACTTTTTTCCAAATTATTTTCAATTGGTGCCCTTCACTACAATCAGGTGCATGATGTGTTCCATAACATACTACATGAACTCTTAGCTTGTTATGTTTTACAAACATAAGTTGCCTCCTAGTTTGCTAGCAAATGGCTTAACAGTCTCCTTGACCTATTCTTTCTCCCTAAAGGTTTGACCATTATAGAATGATGATGATGCAATTGACATCAATTCTATTCTTCCTATTTAGCTTTTTAATTACCATCCCAGATGCAACATCATCTCATCACTTACGCTGTCAAAATTATCTAAATCAATCTTTGAAGTATCATCTTCATAACAACGATCATATCTATCCATGTCATCTGCATTCGAGTTAAAAAAGCTCTATATTCTTCCATGTTCACCCTCAACATCCTCTAAAGAATTATCTATATCCATAATGAAATCTTGATCATTAGATTCCATACAATCTTGATCATTAGATCCATTAGAAACTTGTTCACTATAATTATAGTTATTCTGATGTTGTTGCGAAACCTGCTCTACACCAAAGGTATCTATGAATTAACATGAAAATATTTTCCGAATATCAATAGAAAGACTTCATTAGATTTCTTCATCTTGTACTTATTTATTTTGAACTTCTTCATCACTTACAAATCATACATGTTTGTCTTCAATAGTAACCTCCTATTCGGCACCTACATGTGTTCAACCCCTTGTGCCTCTACAAACTAGTCGACCCCTTGTGCATATAGAATTTGTTCAACCCCTTATGAATCTACAACATGTTTAACCCATTGTGTAAGGTTTACAATTAAAGGCTGATGCAACCAAAGCAACCATAGAGCTCTCAGCATGCATGCATGAAGTAAAGCGTAGAATTACTTCGGAAGTTTTATACAACTCAAGGAAAAATGCTAAAGTGTAAAATCTTCCGTAGCCAAAGACTGATTTATTCCAAAAATAGTGAAGATATGCTTTCTCTGATAACCTTTTGACAAAAAGCTGAACAACTTTTTGTTGCCACTCTTAATACTCACCAACTTAGATAAATTGGTAAAAAGGTCCATGCTTTTGTCAACTGTAGATTATGGTCATTGGTATGTAACTTTCTACTTTTGTACCTTTCATCCTTTTTGTAATATATTAGGATGTGAGCTATGATATGTCATAGTTACAAGTCAAAAGGCAAACTGCCTTTTGAATATAAATTGATCTTGTTGTCTAGATTAGTGTTTCCAGCTGAAAGTATAGCCGACTGTAGGATGTTGTATAAAGCGTCTCAGGTTCTTGTATTTATTTTTATGCTTTATAACACTTGTAATAGAACTTGAGAGCAATATATAACATTCTTGAAGACTAAACTTTATCTTGTTCTTGTTCATGTTCTGTCTCATATTTACTTGTGTTCTTAGTATCATAAACAGAAACCCAGTTCCCTATTTGATCTGTTAAGTGTTCTAAGTCTCTCTTTATTATGAAGCTGATTGTATTGACCACCCTAACCTGGTCCTGCAATTTGTATTAGAGCATTTTAGACTCTTGATCGTTAGATCACACCATCTTAAATCCCTTCAGTTTCACAAAACACTTAACAACTCATATGGCAACTCTTACCAAGGCTGATATGAAAACCGGTACTATGACAAAATCTTCACTAATCACTCCTAATAAAATTGATACTTGGTGCCAATGAATGGAATGTTTCATCAAGTCTCAAGACAACATGATGTGGGGATTTTTTGTCTCAGGACCTCATGTAGCATGCACGTCTTCAGCTGCTGCTGCTGGTGGCATGATACCAAAATAAGTGGCTGACTACTCAGAAGAAGACTGGAAGAAGATTGATATAGATCAGAAAGTCATGACTACCCTCCAAACTTTACTTCCAAACTCTATCTATAGAGGCATCGAGAAGTGCAAAACTGCTAAGCAACTATGGGATGCACTAAAGCTCATGTATGAGGGGTCTAATGAAGAAAAAAAGAACAAGAAACACCTCTTGAAGCAGCAGTTTGAGAACTTCACCTTTAAGACAGGTGAAACCATGACTCAACAATACTTCAGGTATGTTGACATTATGGATATGCAATGGATGTTGGAGTAAGTCTTGAGAACATGGACATTGTGAGGAAGTTCATGTCCTCTCTTCCTAGACAATAGACATATTATTGTGTGGTCATTAAGAGGACTGAAAACCTCAAGACCCTTACTCTCGCTGAGTTGTATGGTACCTTCAGTGGATACCAAAAGGAGATAAACATGCAAAATCCATCTGGCAACTCCAACAATCAACAGAGTTCAGCCCTTCATATGGTTGAAAGGGATTGTAGAGAACCTTGGCTTCATCTCATCTGCTACCCTGAAAACTCACAAACACCTTCCCGGAGACACTAAGGGTAAGCTACATCCAAGGAAGCCCATTCCAAGAGACAAGCTCTTCTCAAGCTTTTGTGTCTGCTGATGAAAGTAGTGGCAACTTTCTATTCACTCTTGAAGACTTGGACTGTATTCATCTAGATGATATGGAGTACATGAAGATAGTCCAGCAGATGGCTTTTCTCACTCATAGAGCCAAGAAGTTCTACAAGTGGACAGTAAGGAAGTTTCCCCGTAATGCAACCAGTGGGAAGTTTGGGCTAGACGAAAGCAAGGTGAAGTGTTACAACTGTAACCAAAAAGGACACTTTGCTAGGGAGTAGAAGACACCAATGACAAATGGTGGCCAAGCATAACCAAAACCAAACTACACTGATGGGAGCTCCACACACTGAGAAGCCCAAGCAGCAAGCTATAGTTATTGTTTAAGAAGTAGGCTCTGATTGGAGTTTCTAGGTTGTAGATGCATTTCCAAACCAAACACTAATGGCTGATCATGAAGAAGTCAATGTATTGGAACATCTTTGTATCCCTGACGGTATTACTAAAGTTAATAGATACAGGTGCTATAAGTTAGTGATGAGATCTGACCTTGAGTTCTTAAACATCTTGAAGCTGCTTTTAAAAGATCTGAAAATGATTATAAACTTAAAATAGAAGATCTAGAGAAAACCATTTCAACTCTTATGCATGAACACACCAAGTACAGGACTCAAATCAAAGATCTTATCACCAAGTTAACTGAATGCCAGGCTGAGCTTGTGATCAGCAAAGCCAGTGCAGAAAAATGTGTTTTTGAAGAAGAGACCTTCAAGAACATTATATCTTCATCCTTGCATACAAAGGTTTGTTATCAGAATAAGCAGGGACTGGGATGTACTGAGATAGTTCCTCCACACACTCTACTATCTGTAAGATCACCGAGGTGTGGATCTTGTCAAGATGAGCTTTTCCTCATCGACCCCATTCAAGAATAGGATAAGAATGAAGAGGAGATAGTGAAGGATGGAACTGAGAGGAGTAAAGAAGATCATCCTTAGAAGGGTCACTATTCTCTTGAGAAAAGGAAAGAATCAGGCATGACCAAATCCTAGAGGAAGAACTTGATCAAAGCAGTCAAGAGAAGATCAAAGAAGATTCAAGAGATCAAGGCCACCTTCAACATCAATCAAAAACAAGTCTTTATCTCTGCATGATTTGAAGTGGTGTAGGGTGAAGACTTAACTATGAACTCTAGTACCAGGAGTGGAGTTCTAGTTCATCTCCAACTCATCCCTATGATGAAAAGAAGGCTGACCAGCTGCGCACCACTGCTACACCGCCTGAAACATCGGGTTCCAAGAGCAAGCTTTACCCTAAGAAGCCTGCTGCATTATCTGAGAAGATGAAGATGGAAGTGGAAAGTGATCAAGCTCAGCCTTCTACTCAAAAGAAGACTTTCAGAAGGAAGCCAATTGACTGCATTATATGTGGTAGTACTTCTTATCTTGCCAAGGATTGCATCTATAATCCTGAAAGTACTATCCATATGACCAAGAAGAATACTTCTGAGAAGAAGAAGAAGAAGACAAGTTCGGAAGAAAAGTCCTTTCCTTTCGGTAACTCCAAACTGGAAAAGAAGACAAGTGAAAACTTGTCTTCGGAAGAAAATTTGGTCTCGAAAGAAAGGAATGCTTTCGAAGTACTGAAGCTTGCTGTAGTGAAGGCAAGATCTTTCAAAGGTCTAGTCGCCAAAACTTCCGAAGTTATCAAAACTTCGGAAGTGTTGGAGGTCAAGTCTAATCTTCCAAAGATGGTGTGGAAGATAAAGGAAGACCATGTTATTGAAAGTTCTTCATCAACAACAACAAATAATCCTCAAAGTCTGAACATAGGATCAATCACTACTGCATTGTCTTCAGTTCACTTTGACAAGACCAAGACCAATAAGGCTTAGGTTTCCAAATGTAACTAACCATTTCTTTTTGTGAAGGAACAATAAAAGACCAAATGAAACGTATGGATCATTGATAGTGGTTGTTCCAGGCACATGATAGGAAATGGCTTCTTGTTTCAAAACTTTGTGAAATTGATGGAGGGCCAGTTGGTTTTGGAGGAGATTCAGGTGGTTACATTACTAGAAGGGGTAGGGTCACAAATGCTAAGCTCAACATTGAAAAGGGAAACATTGTCAAGGAGTTGGGTACAATCTACCAAGTGTATCCCAATTTTGTGATCAGAGACATAACATGCTCTTTAATGAGCATGAGTATATTGTTCTCAAGCCTGAGGTGGTCATTACTAAAGAGCATATCCTGCTCAGAGCCCCCAGTAAAGGAAACATAGTACAAGATGGATTTGAAAAAAACATCCACTTTAGGAGACGTTTCTTGCTTTCTATCAAAAGCAAATAGTAATGAATCTTTCCTTTGGTATAAAAGAATGTGCCATGTAAACTTTAAGAACATGAATAAAATAATAAAAAATGATTTGGTATCTGGAATGCCAAAGAAAGAGTTTACAAGTGATGACTATTGTATTGCATGCTTAACAGAGAAGCAACACAAGGTGTGTCACAAACCACAGGAAAAGAACTCTATCATTACACCCCTACAATTATTACACCTAGATCTTTTTGGCTCCACTAGTTTAATGAGTCTAGGAAGGACCTCGTATTGTTTGGTGATCATAGATTATTTTATAAGATTCACTTGAGTCTTCTTCCTTAGAACTAAGGATGAGACTCCTGAAATCTTGAAGAACTGCATTCTAAAATTTGAGAATCAATATGATCACAAGGTCAAAATCATAAGATGTGATCAAGGAACTAAATTCAATAACCAAATCCTTGACACATTTTGTGATGAAAAGGGTATTACAAGATAATATAGTGCTCTCAGGACTCCTCAGCAAAATGGTGTTGCTGAGAGGAGAACTAGGACACTTATTGAAGTTGCAAGAGCCATGTTATATGACTTTAAACTGTTATTCACCTTCTAGGTAGAGGCAGTCAACACTGCTTGCTATTTGCAGAATAAAGTTTTAGTAGTTAAGACTAATGGTAAGATCCTTATGAACTGTGGATCAAAGAAAAACTTTCATTGGTTTCCTCATTACTATCTTGACTACCAAAGATCAAGTTGCCAAATTTGCTGAGAAATCAGATGATGGACACTTCATTGGACACTCTTCCCAAGCTAAGGCTTATAGAGTACACAATCTCAGAACTAGAGTAGTTGATCTTGATTTAGTTACCAACTGTTTTAACAAATCTTGGGAGAATGTTTTAGGATCTACAGATAACTTATCAACAGGAGATCTAGACCCAAAATTTAATATGAGAAGACCAAGAAAGAAAACTACTTCAGCTCTAGTGCTAACAAACCTTGCAGATGAAGTTCTTATCAGCACAACCATGAAAAATTCAGCTGATACATCTGAGGTGCCTACAAATTCCAGCTCAAAGGCATAGAACTCATATGAAGGAGCTTCAAATATAGGAGGAAATAGTGGTGGGGATAGTGAACAAGAATTTCTTGATGCTGATAACCACTCCATAGAAGACAACATCAATGATGTCACACACTCATTGGATAAAGTTTTTTTTGATAAGTGTACTGATATGGTGGGTGACACTCCATTGTCAGATCTAAATTTCACAAATTTGGATCTGTCCAATCAACTTGCTGTGATTTCTCAACTGAGGATCCACAAGTCACAACCAACCAAAAACATCAGTGGAGATATTAACAAAGGGGTGAGAACGGGAGGACAAACCCATGACAAAAATATACGTCTATACTCTTGTTTCTTGTCCTGCATAGGGCCCAAGAAAGTTGATGAAGCTTTGAAGGATGGTAGTTGGATTAAGGCAATGTAGGAGGAGCTGCTTCAATTCAAAAGGTTAAAGGTTTGGGACTTATGGTCGCTTCGTCAAGGGAAGACCACCATAGGTACCAAGTGGGTTTTTAGGAACAAAAGGATGATAGTGGACATACCATCAAGAATAAGGCCAGAAAGTTGTTAAAGGATACACACAAGTAAAGGGGATTGATTACACAGATGTTTTTGCTCCAATGGCAAGACTTGAAGCTATCAGGATATTACTTGCTTTTGCTTCAGCCAAGGATTTCTAGGTCTACTAGCTTTGTCAAGTGTGATTTTCTATATGGGGTGATTGACAAGGAGGTGTATGTCAAACAACCACCTTGCTTTATAGACCCGGATCTTCCTGATTACATCTGCAAGCTTGATAAAGCTTTTTATGGGCTGTACCAAGCTCCAAGGAAGTGGTATGAGATACTATCTTAGGGGCTGTTTGATTGCTCTTACTCGGTGAGAAGGTGATGACCGGGTAAGAGCTTGTTTCAAAACTGACCCGGTAAGAGGAAAAATAGGCATGGGTCAGTGGCGTCGGACCGGGTCAGACGCAAAAATGTGATAATAAAACACGCTGACCGGCCAAAATGTCTGATCGGGTCAGTGGGTCAGACATTTTGACCGGGTCAGAAGTAAATCAAACAGCCCCTTAGTATCTCTATCAGCATGGCTATAAGAGGTGTACAATAAATAGAAAACTCTTAATTAAAGGAACATGAAATAACTTGATGCTGGTTCAAGTTTGTGTAGATGACATTATCTTTGGGTCACCTAATCCAAAGCTCTGCAAAGACTTTGAGAAGCTGATAAAGAATAGATTTGAAATGACTGCCATGGGGGAACTAATTTTCTTTCTAGGAATTCAAGTGAAGCAGGTTGTCAATGGCATCTTCATAAGTCAGTCAAAGTATGTACAAAACATACTTACAAGGTTCAACATGACTGAATGTAAGGTTGCAAAGACACCCATAGCAAGAAACCACTCCATTGGACTTGATTTTGAGGGGGAGTGTGTGGATGAACATCTCTACAGGGCTATGATTGGGTCTCTTATGTACCTCACAGCCAGTAGGCCTGATATCATGTTTGCCACATGCATTTGTGCAAGATATCAAGCTAACCCCAAGATGCCACACCTAGTTGTTGTCAAGAGAATTCTTAGATATCTCAAAGGTGCTCCTAAACTGGGCCTTTGGTATTAAAAGAATTCTGACTTCAATCTGTATGCTTATACAGATAGTGACTATGTCACTTTTGAAGGATTTGATCTGCCCAAGATTCATATTAAATTGATGTGGCTAGTGTGATATGATCCAAGACGGGTCATACCCAATAACAAGCCAAACAAACACCGAAAGATAATTTATTTGTTGATAAGATCATACAAATAAGTAGTGACACCAATTTAGAAAATTGAATTTTCTAAATATTGCTTTTGTAAATGAACATTATTATGTGGATAATTGTTCATGAGATATTATTTGTTTTTCATTATTTAGTTTTACTAAATGATAACAAATAAAAGAGTGTTTAATTTATAAAGTTTAAAATTAGTTTTCAACTTTATAAACAAAAGATTAAAGTGTGTTAGTTATGTTTAAAAGTTTAAAAAAGATGGGACCCTTTTGTCTTATTTTTTGGCCGCCCAAAAGGGCCTTTGGGTTCCATTTTTGTCTTGAAAATTGGAGACTTAAAGATACTAACACACTCCAACTCATCAACCAATTCACTCTTACATGCAAAAGACTTTTGCTCTCTCCATCTCTCTCTCTCTCACGGTTTTGGAAGGAAAAAAAGGGAGCAGAATTTTCAGCTTTCAAAAGGGGTTTTGGTTGCTGAAAATTTGGTGTCAAGATTCCTAGCAATCAAAGGTGTTAGAACAAGCTTGGGGTATCACCACTTGAGGGCTTCGACTTTGAAGTTTCAGCCAAGTTTTCATTATCTTTCACCTCTCTAATCTCGAAATCCAGCAGCTACAAAGGTTGTAGTTTCATCATCTCATGTTTATCTTTTGTATGCACTTGTATAATGATCCATGGCATGGGGTTCTTTATTAAATGGTTTAATAATCATCTTATTAACATGTTTTAAAATATATATTTTCCGCTGCGTTTTCATATAAACAAGATTATATGAGCTTTGATAAACATGTTAAAACCCCAACAATGGCATCAGAGCCACTTATACATATGCATACATGTTTTTCACTCACTAGTTCATGGTTTTGTGGTGTAGACACCAAAAATCCGTGAGTTAGAGGGATGGATTTTGACCCCTTTGGTGTTTTAAAGATGCTTCTTTATGCATATAAGGATCTTTATAACTCTAGATTATTAGATGTTTATTTATATGTTCTTAACCCATTTGTTCTTGGTTTATGTTGGCCAAGAACATGGGCTATAAGGGGCTGCCAAAATCGATTATCTTGTGTATGTTTGATCATGTTGTTGTTGATTATGCATAACAAAGCCTAGACCATTTGGATTGAATGATTGGTTGTCATGTTATATTCATTTGGGCATGTAATAATTTAATTTTGTTTCAAGTCTTGTTTTGTAATCTATTCATTCATATGGTTTGTAATAAATAGATTAGGAGTTTATCTTTACTAGAAAAATGTATTAGGATACATATTTGTAAGGATGCTCAAGATCAAGACTTGAAGAAAAGATGGACAAAGAGGATGCTTGAAGATGTGGATTCAAGTGGGAGTTCCTTTTGTCAACCATGTGTCATGTTCTTAAACCTTAGGAAAAGACCTTTTGACACACTTGTTTTGGCTAAACAAGTGTGCTCAACTTAGTATGCTTTGTTATGCATATATGAATTGTTTGGTTATGCTTGGTTGAATGCTTATGATGTTGTTTTGTTTTGAATATTTGGATGTGATTAACAAACCATCATCTAGAACAAGCTATAACAAGAAATTGGTTCTCAAATCATTAAGCAAAATAGAATGGTTCTATAAAAGGAGTTAATGGTTTGCAAAATAAAATGGGTTTTATTTAAAAGAACCAAATGGGTACCATATGGTTGAATGCATACAATCATATGGTACATGGTCTTTTCTGAAACAAGAATTGTGATATTATAAATCCCTTTTGAAAACAAATTAAACACCATCCTTTTACACAACACTTAGGTTACTTGCAAACTCTTAGTGGGATAAAGGTCACCTAACCACTTTGAGGGAACTTGTAACTTGAGGTGAGAATGCCATGTTTGTGGGATAAAGGTCACCTAACCACTTATGTAGTAAACTCACACGTGTGTGTAAGTAGGACGACTTGATTTATAAAATATATTGAATGGATCACCTAAAATGTGTTTTATAAAAGGTGTTGATGGGGTAAACATGCCGTTATAAACATAAGATGTTCAAACGATCCCATACCACTAGAAGTTGCAATGGGTTGCAATTGTCATTTATGACTACCTTGTTTATTTAAATAATAGGATAAAGGTCACCTAACCAATATTTAAATATAACGTTGGATTCTAAAAAAAAATTTTGTTTATTAATAGTCTATGAGACGTAAAGGGTATTAATAAATGAAATATATAATTATATCAACGATTACTAAAATGGAACTTCGTAAAATCTTGTAGATGGCCGACAACAACGACGCTAATAACGATGTACCAAACCAAAACAACCAATCTCTTAGGGCGATCCTTCAAAGGGATCGTCTAACACCTAACAACTTCATGGATTGGTACCGCAACTTGAGAATTGTTCTCAAGCAAGAAAAGCGGGCCTACATTCTTGATGATCCCATCCCCGATGAACCTAACAAGGAGGATGTGGAGGCCTATAATGATTGGGTTAGATATACGGAAGACTCCATCCAAGTCTCTTGCTTAATGTTAGCAAGTATGACACCCGAACTCCAAAAGGAGTATGAACTCCATGGAGCCTATGACATGATCACTCAGTTGCGGGAAACGATCCAGCAACAAGCTAGAGTGGAGCGCTTCGAAACGGTTCGAGCGCTTCATGCATGTCGGATGGAAGAATCCCAATCAGTTTCATCTTATGTTCTTAAGATGAAAAGCCACATCGACCGCCTTCAAAGGCTAAATTGTCCTGTCTCAAAGGAGTTGGCCACGGATTTGATCCTTAACGGCCTAACTAAAAGGTTTGAGGCATTCTTCATGAATTACAACATGAACGGATGGGACAAGAGCATAAATGAACTTCATTCGATGCTCAAATCAGCTGAGGCGGGAATGGGTAAAAGGGTTTTACCCGTTCTCACCATTAATGAAGGTGGGAGAAGGAAGAGGTCTCTACCCCTCCTAAGGCAAATGTTGCCAAAGGAAAGGGGCACGTTGGAGGAAAGGGGAAGATGGTTGTTAGGGCGGAACCTCCGAAGCCCAAGGAGAAGAAGCAAAAGGTTGCTGTAAATGACCCATGCTTCAAATGTGGTGAGATAGGGCATTGGATGAGAAATTGTCTAGTCTATCTCAAAGAGTTGAGAGAAAAGAGGGATGCAGGGCAAACCTCAGGTATAATTTACATGATACATGTTGAGCTAAATGTTATTTCTTCTAACACATGGGTATTAGATACCGGATGTGGAACTCACATTTGCAATTTATTGCAGGGGTTCAAAAGAAATGAGCGTTATGCAAAAGGGGAAATAAGTCTATTCATGGGCAATGGTGCAAAGGTTCACGTTGAAGCCCAAGGAGACTACATTTTGAAGCTTCCAAGTGGTTTGGAAGTCATTTTATATAATGTATTATATGCTCCTAGTTTGACTAGGAACATAATTTCTGTTTCCCGTTTAAGACAATATGATTATGATTTCAAGTTTGTTGACAATGATATTCATGTTTCTTTAAATCATGTATTTTATTTTAAGGCTATACCTTGTAATGGTATTTATGAATTGGTTCATGAAAACGTAACATATGATAGCTCAATATACCAAGCAACCACCAAAAGACTCAAATTAGATTTGAGTGATACCTACCTTTGGCATTGCCGTCTTGGTCATATAAACAAGAAACGTATACAAACACTTCAAAAGAATGGTCTCTTAAAAACAAATGAATGTGATTCATTTGATGTATGTGAATCTTGTTTACAAGGTAAAATGACTAAGGCACCCTTTAGTGGAACTAACGAAAGGGCAAAAGATTTATTAGGTATCATACATTCGGATGTATGTGGTCCTTTTAAGCCAATGACTAGGAATGGTGAAAGATACTTCATTACCTTTACCGACGATTATAGTCGCTATGGGTACGTGTACTTATTAAGGCACAAAGATGAAGCTTTTGAAATGTTCAAAATCTTCAAGAATGAAGTGGAAAATCAACTCAACAAGTCAATTAAAATTCTCCGCACCGATAGAGGTGGTGAATACCTAAGTGATGTTTTTCAAGATCATCTTAGGAGTTGTGGGATTGTCTCACAACTCACTCCACCTGGAACACCACAACATAATGGTGTGTCTGAGAGGAGGAATCGAACCTTATTGGATATGGTTCGATCTATGATGGCTAGAAGCACATTACCTCTATCATTTTGGGGTTTCGCTTTGCTCTCTGCGGCCCGTATTCTGAATATGGCGCCAACCAAAAAGGTGGAAAAGACACCTTTTGAGATATGGCATGGAAGAGTTCCATCCCTATCGTACTTAAGGATCTGGGGTTGTGAGGCTTATGTTAAGACTCCCACCCCAAACAAATTAGATGTCCGATCCACCAAGTGTATCTTTGTTGGATATCCTAAAGATTCTATGGGATATTATTTCTATGATCCACTGGAACAAAAAGTGTTTGTTGCCAGAAAGGGTGAGTTCTTAGAAACAAAGTTCCTTATGGAAGGAACTAGCAGTAGAACAGTGGATCTTGAGGAGGATCAAGAAACACAGCTCGATGCACGTTTGGTTGAAACTAGCACTCAATGTGAGGATGTTGAGGATGATCAAGCGGTTGATCAATACACACAAAACGTTCGCAGAAGTGGTAGAACTAGTAATCCACCTGAAAGATACGGATTTTTCATGGATGGATGCTATGTGGTGGATTCAGATGAACCAACCACATATCATGATGCAGTGTCCAATTTGGATTGTGACAAATGGCTTGAGGCCATGAACGTTGAGATGCAATCCATGTATGACAATCAAGTTTGGGAACTTGTTGTGCCACCTCTTAATTCCAAAGTAGTTGGAAGTAAGTGGGTTTTCAAGAAGAAAACCGATATGCATGGAAACTTGGATACTTACAAAGCTAGACTTGTAGCAAAGGGTTTCACTCAAACTCAAGGGGTTGATTATGATGAAACCTTCTCACCTGTTGCAATGCTTAAGTCTATAAGGATATTGTTTGCCATAGCAGCTCATTATGATTATGAGATTTGGCAAATGGATGTCAAAACCGCTTTCCTAAATGGATATCTTGAGGAAGATGTCTATATGGTTCAGCCTGAAGGTTTTGTCGATCCAAAATATCCTAATAAAGTATGCAAGTTAATGAAATCAATCTATGGATTGAAACAAGCATCAAGAAGTTGGAATCACCATTTTGATGATGAAGTAAAGAAATTTGGCTTCATCAAAAACGCTGATGAGGCTTGCGTGTATAAGAAGGCTAGTGGGAGCACAATAACCTTCCTAGTATTGTATGTTGATGACATACTACTGTTTGGAAACGACATTCCAACCATGGAAGGTGTAAAAACCTGGCTTGGAAGTTGTTTTTCCATCAAGGATCTTGGTGAAGCCGCCTATATTCTGGGAATAAAGATCTATAGGGATATATCAAGAAGGCTAATTGGTTTGAATCAAAGTGCATACATTGACAAAATCTTGAAAAGGTTCAAGATGGAAAACTCTAAGAAAGGTACTGTACCTATTCAAAGAGGGACAATATTGAGTACAACTCAATGTCCAAGCTCTAAGGAGGAGCAAAATAGAATGAAGGCAATCCCATATGCATCTGCTATAGGATCCATCATGTATGCAATGATATGCACTAGACCAGACGTGTCATGCGCTTTAAGCATGACAAGTAGATACCAGCAAAATCCTGGTGATAGTCATTGGATGGCTGTCAAGAACATTCTGAAGTACCTAAGGAGTACTAAGGACATGTTCTTGATCTACGGGTCTGGTGAAGAGGAACTCGTTGTAAAAGGTTACACGGATGCGAGTTTCCAAACCGATCGAGATGATTCACGATCTCAATCAGGGTACATCTTTATTCTGAATGGGGGAGCTGTTTCTTGGAAAAGCTCAAAGCAAGAAGTCGTAGCGTTGTCCACTACAGAGTCAGAATACGTCGCCGCTTCAATGGCAGCACAGGAAGCTGCATGGCTGAAGAAATTCATAGCCGATCTAGGGGTAGTCCCTTCCATTCAGGATCCCCTAGAGATCTTTTGTGACAACGAGGGTGCGATTGCTCAAATCAAGGAACCTCGTGCTCATCAAAAGACTCGGCACATTGAACGGAGATTCAACTACATAAGGGATGAAGTTGAAAAAGGAAAGATATGTATTCGCAAAGTCCACACTGATAAAAACGTTGCGGATCCACTCACAAAGCTCCTTGAAAAGGCAAAGCATGAAAGTCATATTTGTGCCATGGGACTTAGATATTCAAGTGACTGGGTTTGATGTTGTATTTTGTATTTGGATATTGGAACTAATGTTATTTGACTTAATTATATGGTTATAATTTCATTTGTTCTTCTATTTTAGCATGTTTAAATCCGTGAATAAATGAATTATTCTCAACGTCCGTAGTCGATGATACTTGTGGGAACAACTATGAATGTAAGACTATAATGAACTTTGATTGGTTGATATTCATAAGGTATGAATATAGAGCAAGAGGTTGCTACCAAGGTTCATTGATATCTATGGGATATAGATATTGGACTGACCCGCTCTCAATTATTTCTGCATGGAATCTTTCTGATTAGTCATAAGAGATTTTGAGTAAAGGCGAATATCATTGTATCCTCAGACCTGAGATACATATTGGGTCTTGATATTCACCAAGTATTGTACTTTGACTTAGTCCTTTGCTGTTCTGAAAAGGCAGTACATAAGGCTGAGTTCAGGTATGACATGAGGTGATTGTGAGAGACGTATGTAGTCAATATGGAATTTGTTCCTCTTATTCGTTGAGAGTTAGATGTCTAAGGCCTGTTAAAGTTAAATCATCAGAGAATGACAATTCTGTGTCTCTTGGATTTAACATGACATCTGCAACAAAAGGATAGATGATTAATTCACCTAAAACATATTCAAGTAAGGTACTTGAAAAGGATGATGTTATTGAATGGCACTTAGTCATATACATTAGGGGTAGCAAACCGTTGCTAGGCGTTATTTGCTGCTTGCATCAATCTTCTATAAATCTTGTGCAAGTGGGAGATTGAAGGATTTGATCTGCCCAAGATTCATATTAAATTGATGTGGCTAGTGTGATATGATCCAAGACGGGTCATACCCAATAACAAGCCAAACAAACACCGAAAGATAATTCATTTGTTGATAAGATCATACAAATAAGTAGTGACATCAATTTAGAAAATTGGATTTTCTAAATATTGCTTTTGTAAATGAACATTATTATGTGGATAATTGTTCATGAGATATTATTTGTTTTTCATTATTTAGTTTTACTAAATGATAACAAATAAAAGAGTGTTTAATTTATAAAGTTTAAAATTAGTTTTCAACTTTATAAACAAAAGATTAAAGTGTGTTAGTTATGTTTAAAAGTTTAAAAAAGATGGGACCCTTTTGTCTTATTTTTTTGGCCGCCCAAAAGGGCCTTTGGGTTTCATTTTTTCTTGATAATTGGAGACTTAAAGATACTAACACACTCCAACTCTTCAACCAATTCACTCTTACAAAAAAAAGGCTTTTGCTCTCTCCATCTCTCTCTCTCTCTCTCACGGTTTTGGAAGAAAAAAAAGGGAGCAGAATTTTCAATTTTCAAAAGGGGTTTTGGTTGCTGAAAATTTGGTGTCAAGGTTCCTAGCAATCAAAGGTGTTAGAACAAGCTTGGGGTATCACCACTTGAGGGCTTCGACTTTGAAGTTTCAGCCAAGTTTTCATTATCTTTCACCTCTCTAATCTCGAAATCCAGCAGCTACAAAGGTTGTAGTTTCATCATCTCATGTTTATCTTTTGTATGCACTTGTATAATGATCCATGGCATGGGGTTCTTTATAAAATGTTTTAATAATCATCTTATTAACATGTTTTAAAATATATATTTTCCGCTGCGTTTTCATATAAACAAGATTATATGAGCTTTGATAAACATGTTAAAACCCCAACAACTGTAATATGACTACAAAGTCTGTATCAGGGGGAAGTCAATTCCTTGGTGGAAGGATAGTCTCATGGCAATGCAAGAAGCAATCACGTGTGTCTGCATCAACTACTGAAGCTGAATATATTGTTGCTACTAGCTGTTATGCTCAAGTGCTTTGGATTCGAAATCACATGCTGGACTATGGATTCAACTTCAAAGAGACTCCAATCCACATAGACAACAACAACACTATCTCTATCATAGAGAATCCTATGCAACACTCAAGGATAAACACATCAAGATCAAGCATCATTTGATTAGAGATACTTTTAAAAAACTATTGATAAAACTAGTTAAAGTTAACACAAATGAATAATATATTGATCTGTTCACAAAGGCTTTTGATTAACATAGATTTAAGTATCTCATATCACCTATTGGGATGACTAACCTTGAGTAGATTTTCTTAAACTATTCTTAATATTATTTTGAAATATGTGTGTCCTAAGTTGTCTATATCATTGCACTACATAAGCCTAGTTTACCTTGGAAGAAAATTTTCAAATGAGCTTCTTAAGAATTTTGGAAATTTTAAACATATTTTCCGTCGGAAGACATTAAGGTGTATTCGGAAGAATATTATATCTTCAAAACTAATAACTACTTATAAGACATTTACCTACGAAAGAGATTCTAATATATCTTCTGAACCTTAAATATGCTTCTAAGTACTTATATATCTTTGAAGGACAATTTGTTAGATCTAGTCTTAATAGGTCTAGATTCATTGTATAGGCTTAGCATTTTAATCATGATTTGTACTAAACTCTTATACATCTTTCTTCTTGTTTGTAATGAATATATAAAGGTTAACCCCATTATACATTGATTGATGTATGATTGCAAGAATAACATTTATACTTAGTCAATTTTCAAAATTGACTAAGTGTAAGAACTATCTACGGATGATCTCTTTGTACTTCCATAGATAGTTTGCTGAAACAACAAATGATTTGTGCATCCGAGGATCTTCTACGGAAGAACAGTTTGCTGCGGATGAAGTCAAGAAATTCTTTTGGAAGACCAAACACCCGCGGAAGACCAAAACTTCTACTGAAGAGCAAAAGTTCTATGGAAGACCAAGGCCTACGGAAAACTAAGACACTTGTATGTACATCACCAAGTACATCAAGTCAACAAGTCAAACACTAAGTGATGTCATAAAGTCAACTCCTACGGACGACTTTAACTTAGTCAGAGAATGTCACATCATGACATTCTCTGAGTAACTTTCTTACCATGATAAGAAAGTTACTGTTAACCTAACAGTAAATCACTGAGCCTATAAATACAAGGCATTGGTGCACACTTTTAGGCATCCATCATTACATCCATCAATATATCAATCAATCATAAAACCCTATTTGCTAGTGATCACAACCCTACGATCAAACCCTAGCAACGACAACAATATTTACACCAAATCATCAATAGAATCATAGCAATCAACAACAACAATTGTTACTTGTTCAATTGTAATCGTTAAACAGTTTTAATGATATACTTTTGAATCAATCGTGATTATTCATTTATTATGATTCATTTGTTCTGTTCTTCATTGCTTAATATTACAATTGTTATTTCATCATCAATCAATTAAACAACGAATAAGTGTTAATTCCACGATCACTATTCGATTCAATCTAACCTGATAATTCCTGATTGTAATCCTTGGATGCACAGGTGCTATCAGAGCCAAGTGCTCATTGACATTCACAAACATTCACAAAACTTACAAAATACAAAAATATTGTCTTGTTAATATGTTTTCTACATTCATATTTTGGGAAATGGTAGTACACTATGACTTTGCTTTGTTTCCTGAATTTAAGTTATAATAAAGACTGATCAGATGTGATTTGATATGTGAGTAGGTTCAGCCTGGGTAGAACATAAACAAGTTCATGCTTAAACATAATGCTTAGACGACTAAATGTGATCAGTTCCATTTTAAGAAGCAAGCAAGTAAGTCTTATCCCAAAGTGATCACATTACTCACCCAAACACACTATGTTCTGACATATACTAATTTCTATCTTTGCAAATCATAATCCATTTGTTTTGTGTCAACAAAGACCTGGAATTATGCACACCTTTTGTTTACCTTGTTTTGTGTCAACAAAGACCTGGGTTAAAGACACCTCTGTTTTACAAAAGTAAAGATCTAGTGACCCGATGATGATCATCCTTAAGCTCTAAAAGAATCCAATGTGATCAAATGTATATTAAATTACAGAGCTTATTCATCAATTAGCATTCATAAGATTTCAAAGAACTATTAAGATAGACTTTATGCTATAAGGAACATACTTTTCATGTGTGAAAAAATGATAATTTGACTCATGTACGGAGGACAAAATCTAATGTGACCTGAATGTGGAGTCCATTTTTGTCAATCTTTAATCAACATCACAACATGATAATCCGCATGACATGTTGAAAATATACCCTTGTTTGAATTTTAGTGGATAAATATACTTGCAATCAACACTAGATATGTGTCTACTAATATTAATCCAAATTCATCAGGGAAGTTGCTTAGTGTCATAGTATGATCCCATGTGATGATTTAAATGCATGTATATATATTCAAATTATGTTTATTTTTGCTTCTTCAAATAAAAAGGACTGATAAATTGCTTTTCATGCTATTCTCTTAATAAATTTTTGATAAATGCATAAGTTCATCATTAATCACAAATTAAGGGAAGTAGTAATTAGCATGAAAATTGAGTTATAATGAAGAAAATATAGAACTTGAGCACTAACTTGGCTGCAAGATATCTGAAGCTTCAATCAAATGAGTTTCTTGCACAATTGCCATTGAAACAAATCAACAAGGTCCAACAGCAACAAATGATCCTAACAATTTGTTAGAATCAGACAAATAAATAAGTTTCAAACTTTGTATTTCAGCAGAAGTTACAGTTCAAAATTTGCGTTTCAGCAGAAGTTACAGTTTGAATTTTACATTTCAGCAGATGCTAAAGTGAGAAACTTAAAACAAGAAAATGTGACCATCCGTAGATTGGTAACCTACAGATGTGTTGATATTTTTACAAAGTATAATACAATTTTGCAGATGGGTAACATATGGAAAATCAAATTATACTTCAACAGATTTAGTTCTTTCAAGTTTAGTCATCCGTAGATGATTTACGGAGGAATTAATTCTCTACGGAGGAACTAGTATCTGTGGAAACATTAAACTAATACGGAAGGGTAATAAGGATCGCGGGTCCCACATCATTTAATAAATGAAATTAATAAGTCTGAGAGGGTATAAATGATGTTTTTGACTTGTCATTTTCATTCACTTTTTCAGAACACTTTTTCAACCTAGAAAAACGTTCTCATAAACCCCTTTCCGCCAACATTCAAAATATTACCAACTATTAACAATAAATCATAAACAAATCTTGACCTTTGTTCATTTCAATATCAATATTATTAAGGTAAATCATATCATAAACATCAAAATTAACAGTTTGATCCTTGAGTATCAGTAAAACTGTTCATATTCTCATGTATGAAATTTCTTTTATGACCTAATTTTCTCATTCTTCTGTGCAGATGACGTCCATAATTGCAAAGGAACATAACATCTGTGTATTCCTGAAAGCTAACGACCCGGTGACTGAAGGTTGTCGTGATATCATAAACTACCTACGAAGGTCTAGATTATTCTATGTACTGTGGGTTGATCCTGTCATCTATCAATTACACATAATTGATTTCTGGAACACAGCTAGAATAGAAGAAGAAGGAAATAGTGAGGTCATATACACAGATATAAGGAATGACAGGCTGAGAATTGATGAAAGAACAATTTGAAGGGTGCTTGAGTTAGGTGATCAAGAGGAAGGTCATCCTGATGTTTTTGAACATGAGTATATAGAGAAGATCTTTAAAATAATGGGATATGAAGGTGATTATGATCGTGGGGAAATCAATAAGGGGAGATTGTGTAAGCCATAGAGATTTCTTTGTCATACATAACTGAAGTGCATTTCCAACAGAAAATCTGGATTAGATAGATTCTCGAGGCACATCTCCTCAGGCATCATTGGGATATTTGAAGGAAGCACTTATAACTACACAAAATACATATTTGGATGCCTATGTGATCACATCAGAGTCCAAAAGGCTGACAAGATGTACATGTTTCCAAGGTTCATTCAGTTGATCATCAATGAAGTCTTACCCATAATAGAAAGAGAAGGTGATGTTTTTGTACAAGCTCACCTGGGAAGATCTGTGCTAAACAAGATTAGTGGAAAATATGAAGGAGAAGATATGCCTATGTTTACACATGTGATTGATCACGCTGCTGATATCCCACAAGAACTTGTATTTGAAGAAGAACAACAGGATGTCTCCCTTGCTTCAACTGAACAAGCATCAAACTCTCCTCTACAATCACCTGTTCATCATCACCCTCTATCACCACCAGTGCAATCACCAGCAAGTGAACACACTCTGCCTATTTCTCCTATTCACTCCCAAACATCTCTAAATACTGGTGCTACTGAACTAGTTTCTCAAGCCAGTGAACATACCCAGCCTTTATTAATTTCCCAATCTCAATCATCACTCAACACCAACACCACATAACCTTTCTAACCAAATCTTAATCTACTATCTCCTCAACAAGAACCTCTTTAAAATCCAATTTCCCCAGTAGTTGAATCAAATTCAAGCACTGCAAGTTTTGCACCAATAGAAGTCATCAACCTTGAAGAAGATGAAGTGCAAACAGAGATAACTGAAGAAGTGTGTTTGGAAGTGGATAAAGAGCAAGATCAAGATGTTGATCAAGAAGGTAAAGGTGGAGACAATTTCATGGATGTGATAGCATATAATTAAGGTGATCTGGATGATGATGACATCAATGTGGGTAAAAGCTATCTTGTTGCTGAGTATAATAAGCTGATAATCAAGTCAAACAAAAGATTGGAGAGAATAAGGGAATTCAAGGGAATGATAAAGGAGAAGGAAGATCAACTGACTAAACAAAAAGCTTCACTTAAAAGATTAAGAGAAGATGTTCAAGTCAATAATGAAGTTATTGATGCATTACAAGAGTTAGTTACAGAACTCAAAGAATCAGTTGAACATGAGAAATCTGAAAGGGAGCAGCTTGTGATAGAGGTCAACAAAGCAAACAATACTTTCTCTGATCAAGTTGTTCTACTGAAAAGGAAAGATGAAGAGATAGATGAGCTAAAGATGAAGATATGTGCTCTTGAATCAAATGCTCAAACAACAAAAACAAAAGAGACTGCTGATACTTCAAAGCCAACTATCCAATACAGCAGAAAAAGACAGTATTTATGAAAGATAAATAAAGAGATTGTTGAAATTCAAGGCTCACCAAAGAAAGCAAAGATCATATCCCCAGAGCACACTCCTTCAATAGATGTATCCACCCTGAAGCCTATAACTCATGCTGATACTGAGAGTGATGACGAGTGGGAAGTATTAACAAAGATGGAATCTCCCAAGGAATAACAAGAAGCTAAAGCTAATGAGCTGTTGACAACTGATGATATTCTTGAAGAGAGACCACAATCAACAATGTTTATGACATTAATAAACAATGGATTCCCCTATGATATGGTGGAGAAAATGAACATGCCAAAGATGAAGAATGTGCTGAAAGATTTTGAGCTTGCTAGATTTGTGCTGCCTGTCCGTAACTATGAAACCCTTTCCAAATTTCAAGCCATTCAGAAAATCAAGCAAGATTTAGGCCATTGTGACACAGCCAAACTCACCAAGTATAACGTGACATGCTGGTTACAAAGCCATAATTTTAAACTGCATGAGCTTAAAGGAAGATCTGTGGCTGAGTTAAGGAAGATGATGGAGTATGTGATGAAGGTGGAGTTGGAGAAAGGTGTGAAATTCAGAACTGAAGCACCAAACCCTGCCTATGCTCATCAAGCCAAAGCTACTGCTGCTGAACCAGTACTTGTAGAAAGCAAAGATAGGCCCAAGGGTAAAGATAAGCTAATCAAAGAACCAAGAGATATGATACTAGGCAAAGTATGGCCACTTGGTACAACTGTAAGGGAAATTACTGAAGAGAAGTCAACACTAATCCAATTATTTGATCATCTCACAACTCCTGGATCTGTTGAAGAGAACAGGAATATGGCCTGGAAATATGATCCAGACTGGATTATGCAGTCATTAAAAGGACTTCTGGAAGGATTCAAAACTTCCATTCAATTGAAACAATATTGACACTCCCTGATTCTGAAATTCATGATCTACAAAGCTTAATCATCACCAACTATCTGATAAATCCAAGAGGAAGAGATTTCTCTATGGTTGTGGGTAAGTTGAAAACTAAGTTCAAGAATGATGTGCTGAAAGAAGCAAGAATGGATGATGCTAAGCACAATAGAACAAATCAAGGGCAAAGAAGGTCAAAATCCAACTCTTCCATATTGGTTGATGATGAATTCTTGAGGATAGTTGGATACTCAAACAGAAACTCAGCTACAATAAAGACCATTGAAGGTAACCAGTATACATATCCCTTAACTGAGTGGGGATATTTAGAAAGAACAAAGGAGCTAGTGCAGCTGAGAAATGAGTCTAAGGAGAAAGCTAAGAGCATAAGGCTGTTTAATCTTATGGAACTCAAACTTCTACATCCAAGCTACACTTCTTACCTTCATGATAAGTATTTTCCCAAGCTCAATGATGAACAAGCTCAAAGTGACATATGCTTATATGTGCACCTCATTCAAGTTATTGACAAACTGCATGCCAAGGCCTATAAAAGGAAAAAGTTTGAGGCTGGCCAGCTAATGGGAATAAAGATACCTGAAGTCACTGAGTTAAGAATTTTAGAACAGGATGAGCTGGAAATTGTGCACGATAAAAATATTTTGGCAACTATTACCACTAAAGATGATGTACTTGGTCTAAGTTTTGAAACATTAAAGAAGATCAGACGAATGGAGATCAAATACACTTATGATGACCAAAAAGTTGAAGTCTCAGATTTCAACAAGAATATAGTATCAAGAGTTAAAGAGCTTTCAAGTTTGAAGAACTGATTACAAGTGTCTAAGCCTAAGGGGGAGTATTGTTAGATCTAGTCTCAATAGGTCTAGATTCATTGTATAGGCTTAGCGCTTTAATCATGATTTGTAATAAACTCTTGTACATCTTTCTTCTTGTTTGTAATGAATATATAAAGGTTAACCCTAATATATATTGATTTATGTGTGATTGCAGGAATAACATTTATACTCAGTCAATTTTCAAAATTGACTAAGTGTAAGAACTATCTACGGATGAACTCTTTGTACTTCCGTAGATAGTTTGCTGAAACAACAAAGGATTTGTGCATCTGAGGATCTTCTATGGAAGAACACTTTGCTGCAGAAAAAGTCAAGGAATTCCTTCAGAAGTCCAAAGACCTGCGGAAGACCAAAACTTCTACTGAAGAGCAAAAGTTCTACGGAAGACCAAGGCCTACGGAAAACCAAGACACTTGTATGTACATCACTGTCACACCCCGGGCCCAGGTAGGGTGGGACGTCACAGACTAGCAACAACATATGGCAGCGGAAACAAACCATTACAAGAGCTCAAAGGAGAGAATATCACATGGCATTAAATGTTTTCAAAAGGTACCGGGGCTAGAAACAAATCAAGCCCCCAAATGAGTTTTACTACCAATCATAAAAATAAATTGTACTTGTTCAACACAAATTTAAAATTATTCAAATTGTTCATTAAGGAAAATATACCAATGCCATGGTCGCGGGGATAAGTCTAGGTCTTCACAACAGCTAGGATCTCTTCATAAATTACCTGAAACATGCTCAAAAAGAAATTTGTGTCAACTAAAAAGTTGGTGAATTCAAGTGCTTAAAGTTTAAAAACAAAAAGGACTTAACAAATCCTTATTTGATAAAAAGAAATAAATCATAGTTTCAACATCGTGGGAGAATCATAATCAACCCTGCACTCAGTCCCAGTTGGCCTCTTCTAAAGTTGTGTTTAACCGGATATTCCCGAAGGAAGAACTGAGTCCCAAACCAGTGAACCATACCTGCCCGGATAGTTTACCATAGTTTCTTAACAAAACCTTTCACATGCCACAAACGCCACTTAGGATCTCAGTGAGGTATCCTTCCTGGAACGGAAGCCACTGTGTGTGGGGGATTCCCCAAATAGATCTATCCATATAAAACAAGCGGTTCACAAAAGAATTTATGATCATGATATAAGTATCAGCAGGTAACCATAAATCCCACATACAATCACCAAGTAAAGCACAAATATTGTTCGTAAATAACAGAGCATGTTTCACCCCAAAACAATAGTAAAAAGGGGAATCACTAGAACTCACCTTAGGTGTTAAGTCAAAATAACTCTTTGTGTGCCGGGAGTGTCTCAAGTCTAGCAACCTAACATGAATATATTAAGTGATAAGCTACTGCTCTAAACTTATTTAAGGTGCAACAAGCGTGTCAAGACTTTAGTTATCGGATAAGACTTTGATTTCGCAAAGGTTTGTATAAAAAGTTTCCTTTTATGGCAGGTCATGGTTTCTCCATGTAATTTGGGATTTTTACATCATTAGGTTAAGGATACAAGGAAATTTTGTCGTTCAAGTGATTATTAGTTTCAAAGGCGTCGGTTATAAAGTTTGGTAAAATTTTACAGTTTAGTCTCTCAAGTTTCAAAATTGATAGTTTTTACCCTCAAGTTTGGTTTCTTGTTCTTTATGACACTTAAGACCAAAAATCAGGTTCTTAGAGTAAAAATTTGACTTATTATTGAGTAAGTGTTCCAAAATTTCAGTTTATGGGTCCGGTTTAAAAACTATGCGTTTAACGTTCCCGGTTGCGGTAAAACCGGAAAGTTTTAACGGTTAATTTAGGATTTCCATAAATTTGAGTCTTGGACCAGTAGGTATCATATAAAAGATATTTTTATAAGTTTTAAGTCCTTAAATTGTGAAATTTTGCCTCTAATAGTTGAAAGTCTCGTTTTTACGTTTAACCCGTTAAAACGCGTTTTTAACCGTATTTGACCATTTAAAGCTTGTTTGACCAATATTTCAAATCTTTTAGGTCTTTTATCACTTAACTTGCTGAAATGACATGATTTTTATAAATCTTAGCTTTAAACTCCTTTTTCTTGGATTTTACTCAAAAGCGTTGTTCGGTTGGTACCCGTTTCTAGTTAAAACGCCATTTAATTATTCTTTTGACCATTTAAATTACCCATTGACTCCAGAACACTTTATTAATCATTATTAAGCCTGGAATTCTTTTTAAAATGGTTAACACCATGTTTTACTATTTTTAAAGTTGTTTTACCATGTTTCGGGTCCCGAAAATAACTAAAATGGGTCTAATCTTAACATGTCCTTAATTTCCAGAGATTAACCATTTGTCACACACTTAATATTCATCAAAACTTTCTGAAATCATGCCCAAAACTCAAGGCTAGGTTACCCGACACAACAATGAACCATCAACTTAGTGATTTAGCCATAACCGACCATAACACATGTGTAAATCCTTGCAAACTTGTGTTTAAACATTACCAAAACCTCATTTAACTTTAATATCAGATTATTGGGGTGTTACCAAGTCGTTCATGAGCAGGTTGTAAACCTTGGTTGGGAGGGTTTTCAAACAAGTGCTTAGATTGTAACATTTCTTGTAAAAAGAAGGTTATTAAGGTGTATTTTGAGCTATAACCATATATTCACGGTGTATATTCTTTTGTAACTTTCAAAACAGGTTATTAGGAGTCTATTAAACCATTAACAAGCAGGTTACAAGTTTTGCTTTCAAAGGTTACAAGATTTACAAGTTAGATGGTGCAAAAAGTCCAAAAAGATGGTTTTCATGGTGGAAATCGGTTTTCACCTTAAGAATGACCAATATAACGTGTAAGATACCTCTTGCGAAGTTGAAGGCTACTCAAGAACAAGATAATAGCATTGGGTTTCTCCTACAACAAAGAGAGGAGGTGTTTTTAAAAGAGAAGTGAAAGAAACACATGAAAAGACCATTTTCGGGTGACATGAAGCTTACACTTGATGTTGTTCACGTTTTGGAGAGTGTAGATGGTCTTGGATAGCTCGAAACGCCTTGGACAAGGCTGGAGAATCTTCAAACAAATCTGGAAAAGTCGAACAAGATGCAGGGGTGTGCCCAAAGCTCGCGAATGTGGCCACCTTCTTGCGATTTTCGGTCGGCCGAGTATGTGAATGCCTTGTTCTTCGATGAACAAGGCTGGAAATCTAGAGAGAATGGTTGTGTGTGTGTTTTTGAGTGTGTTTCAGCTGACGAGAGTTTGAGAGAATGAGAGAGAGAGAGGTGTAGTGATAAGGATCTTGCATGTAATTTGAATGGTGAGAGTGTGGGTGGTGTAGAGGAGAGGTGAGTGGAGGGAGAGGGGGCGGCTGATCTTGGCCTTATGTGGGTGATTAAATTTAAATTTTAATTGTAAATAATTATTAGGTGGTGTAATTTTGTAGTATTGGGTAGAATATATTATTTGGTGGATGATGTTAATTGTAGTGTCTTGTGCATGTCCATGCATGCATGAACCGAAAATTTATAAGTGTGAATGTATGCTCACATTTTAATTGTTTCACTTGAGATTAAATTTTGTAAGGGTGGCTAGTTAACATTCCCGAGACACCAATGTTTAAAAAGGTAAAACCTAAATTGACTAAAAATCAATAAAATCACGGGAAATCATAAAATGGATCAAATAGCAAGAAATGTTTCCAAATTCACTGATAGGGTTGGATTGTTTCTATTATTAGTACTTATAAGACGGATAATGATGCAAGTAAATTAGGGTTAGAATAACAACCTAGAGGTCGGTTGTCACATTCTCCCACCGTTTAGGAAATTTCGTCCCGAAATTTTAGCTTCGATTAGAGTCTGAACGGGTGGGTTTGAAGAGGTGTGGATAATTCTTCCTCATCTCATCTTCACGTTCCCAAGTAAATTCAGGTCCTCGCTTTGAGTTCCATCTAACCTTGACCTTGGGTATGTGGCTCCGCCTGAGTTGCTTCACCAAGCGATCCGTGATCTCCACGGGCTCTTCCACGAAGTTCAGCTTGTCATTGATTCTTGCTTCTTTCAATGGTAGCTCCAGGGTTTTGTCTACCATACACTTCCTCAAGTTCGACACAAGAAAGGTGTCATGTATGTGGCTCAACCCCTGGGGTAGTTTCAACTTGTAAGCCACTGGGCCAATTCTTGCAAGTATTTCGAATGGTCCAATGTATCTCGGGCTTAACTTTCCTCTCTTTCCGAACCTCACGGTTCCCTTCCATGGTGCTACCTTCAGCATTACTCTGTCGCCCACTTGAAACTCTAAAGGTTTCCGTCTCCTATCAGCGTACTTCTTCTGCCGGTCTCTGGCCGCTTTTAGTCGTTCCTTAATTTTAAAGATCTTGTCAGTGGTCTCCAACATGATGTCGGGTCCCATCACTTGGCTATCACCGATCTCATTCCAGCTCGATGGTGATCGGCATTTCTTGCCATATAGAGCCTCATATGGAGCGGCTTTAATACTCGTGTGGTAACTATTATTGTAGGCGAATTCCACCAAAGGGAGATGGTTGTCCCAGTTTCTGCCAAAGTCAATCACGCAAGCTCTTGACATATCTTCCAACGTTTGAATAGTCCTTTCACTCTGACCATCGGTTTGTGGGTGGTATGCGGTGCTTAGATCCAAACGGGTTCCTAAAGCCTGCTGGAATGATTTCTAGAAACGTGAAGTGAAACGGATATCACGGTCAGAGATGATCGACAAAGGCACTCCATGCCTAGTTACTATTTCGTCGACATATAGTTTGGCCAATTTCGTCAAGTCCTAGTCTTCTCTAATTGGCAAAAAGTGAGCTGACTTCGTTAGCCTATCCACTATCACCCAAATAGCATCATGGCCTCTAAACGTTCTGGGTAACTTTGTAACAAAATCCATCGTGATGTTATCCCATTTCCATTTTGGGATTTCGGGTTGTTGTAGCGTTCCTGACGGTTTTTGATTTTCAGCTTTTACCATGGCACAGGTTAGACATTTCCCAACATAAATAGCAATTGATTTTTTGATTCCAGGCCACCAGAAAAGTGCCTTTAGATCCTGGTACATCTTATCACTTCCAGGGTGAACCGAATACCTAGACTTGTGTGCTTCGTCGAGGATTACTTCTCGAATTCCTCCGTGCTTCGGCACCCAAGTTCTCCCTTCGTACTTGTATGTACCATCGTCCCCTGTCTCAAATCGCTTTTTCATTCCGGTTAACCCTTCTTCTTTTAACCTTTCTTCCTTTAATGCTTCGTTTTGAGCTTCTTTCAGGTTTGCGATAAGGTTGGTATACACACTCATCCTTAAGGCTCATACACGAAGAGGCTTTTCTCTCTCCTTTCTGCTCAACGCATCTGCCACAACATTGGCCTTACCGGGATGGTAGCGAATTTCGCACTCGTAATCGCTTAACAGCTCGGCCCATCTTCGCTGACGCATGTTTAGCATCTTTTGGTCAATAATGTGTTGCAAACTTCTATGGTCAGTGTAGATGATGCACTTCGTGCCATAGAGATAGTGCCTCCATATTTTGAGAGCAAACACCACGGCACCCAATTCCAGATCGTGCGTCGTATAGTTCTTCTCATGATCGTTCAGCAGTCTAGATGCATAAGCAATCACCTTATTGCGTGGCATCAATACACATCCTAGTCCTTGACGCGAAGCATCACAATAGACCACGAAGTCTTCTACTCCTTCTGGAATAGCAAGGATAGGTGCACTGCATAACTTCTCCTTAAGCGTTTCAAACGCCTCGTTCTGCTCTCGCTCCCACACAAAGGTTGTGTTCTTCTTAGTTAGCGCGGTCAAGGGTTGCACTATGCGCGAGAAGTCCTTTATAAACCGTCAGTAGTAACCAGCCAGCCCTAAGAATTGCCTTATCTCCGTGGGAGTTTCAGGAATCTTCCAATTCTTTATGGCCTCAATCTTGGAAGGGTCGACTTGAATCCCATTCTCATTCACCACATGCCCTAAGAATTGAATCCTACGCATCCAGAATTCGCATTTAGAGAACTTGGCATATAGTTGCTCATTCTTGAGTAGTTCAAGTATTAGCCTGAGATGCTTCTCGTGCTCGTCTTTACTACGGGAGTAGATCAGTATGTCGTCGATAAACACGATCACAAACTTGTCGAGGTAAGGGCGGCAAACGCGGTTCATGAGGTCCATGAACGCTGCTGGAGCATTAGTCAGTCCAAAGGGCATGACTAAATACTCATAGTGTCCATACCTAGTTCGGAAGGCCGTTTTGGGTATGTCCTCTTCTCTTATCTTCAGTTGGTGGTAACCTGACCTCAAATCTATTTTGGAGAAATAACTTGCTCCTTGCAACTGATCAAATAGGTCATCTATTCTCGGAAGAGGGTAACGGTTCTTTATGGTCAGCTTGTTCAATTCTCTGTAATCAATGCACATTCGCAGGGTTCCGTCTTTCTTTTTCACAAACAGTACCGGGGCACCCCATGGAGAGACACTCGGACGTATAAATCCCTTGTCCAGTAGTTCTTGAATTTGCGCCATTAGCTCTTTCATCTCAGGTGGGGCGAGTCGGTACGGTGCCTTGGCTACTGGTGCAGCGCCAGGCAGCAAATCTATCTGGAATTCGACTTGTCGGTTCGGGGGAAGTCCCGGTAGGTCTTCCGAAAACACTTCTGGGTATTCAGAAACCACTGGAATATCTTCAATCTTCTTCTCCTTTTGGGTTTTCATCACATAAACTATGAAAGCTGGGCATCCCTTCATTAAGCTCTTAGTAGCTTTTAAGTGGGACACCATTGGGCATAAGGTGTTACTCCTTTCGCCTTGTACCACTAACACTTCTTTGTCGCTCAAGGGTATCTTGAGTAGATGCTCATCACATACGATTTCGACTCTATGCTTAGCTAGCCAGTCCATACCAACAACCATATAGAATCCTCCTAACTTAATGGGCATCAGGTTTATCCTAAACGTATTTCCCTTTAGATTCAGCGAGCAATTCCTGATGACTTCGTTAGTTTCTAAAATGTTACTGTCAGCTAATTCTACGGTAAACGTATCGGTCAAGGCACAAGCGTCTAAGTCAATGAAAGGCCTAAAAGTACTAGAGACAAAACTAGCAGTCGCTCCAGTATCGAACAGAACAGTAGCAGGATGATTGTTTACAAGGAACGTATCGTTAACCACATCAGGTTCCCTACGAGCTCCAGCTGGGTCCATAACGAATGCTCTTCCCTTTGGCTTGTTGTGCTTGGCATCCTTGTCTCTACCCAGCTTAGGACACTTGCTCCTCATGTGCCCTGGATCTCCGCATTCATAGCATTGTATTCCTGGTGCGTAAGTGCAGTCTTTGATTAAATGGCCTGTTCTCTTGCATCTGAAACAGGGCATCGGGTTACATTCCCCTTGATGGTGTAGCTTGAACTTGTTGCAAAACGGGCTTGTCCCCGAGTACAGTCTCCGGGTCTTGCTTCCCTGATCATCGCGCCTTGCACCTTTAGAACTCTTTCTACCTGACCCGCTACTACTTCCAACCGCTCTCTTTACTTCAAACCACTTTCTTTTCTCACCAACAAACTTCCTCTTCTCATCAGCCCTTGCTTGCTCAGTCCATCCAACCCTAATTAAGTCATCAGTCAAACTGCTGGTAAGGTCGACCGCAACTTGTAGGGTTGAAGGCTGGGAGGAACGGACCCTTCCCCTAACTCTTGGGTGTAGCCCCTAGATGAATCGTGCTACACCTTTAGTTTCAGGTGTCACTAGATGGGGAACAAGCGGGATAGGGCTAAGAAACGATTGATATATTCTGTGTAGTTGGGACCTTTCATTTCCAGACTTAGGAATTCTGTCTCCAGCTTCTCGAGTTGATTGATGGGGCAATACTTGCGGGTCATTAGCTCTCTGAATTCGGTCCAACTTATTCGATTAGCCACATTTCTTCCACGGGTTTGAGTAATTGACTTCCACCATTCAAGAGCTGATCCCTTGAGGGATTGTGATGCGAACCTCACCATATGATCCATCTTGCACTCGCTAATGTCCAAGACAGCTTCCATTTCGTCAATCCATCTGTAAGTCTCTATAGCACCCTCGGTGCCGTAGAAGTCCTTAGGCTTACATGCCATGAAGGTCTTATAGGAGCATCCGTTCTTTAATGCCTCGGCTTCCTCGTCGTGGCCCTCGTCGTTTGCTGGCCGATCATTACCATTAGCATTATCCCAATCAGCATTGATCTGAGCGATAATGGTCGGGATGACGTTAGCCAGTTGCTGAGCTACGAGGTTAGCAATTCTCTCGTCGCTTTCTTGATTAGCATTTTCCCTGTGGAGAGTTCCTGGTGGAGTAGGTTGGTTTCCAGTTTGTCTGGCTTCCTCACGGCAGCCCCTAGTTGCTCCTCGCCATCCAAATCGTGTTCCTCTGCGAGTCGGCATTCTGATAGTATCACAAATAGATTCGTTTAGCATCTCAAAATTTGTTTCGAATAGCTTATGCATCATTACCCTATTACACCATGCCTCGGGAAGAGGGATCATGGCGTGCACATATGTATATACAACCCACTAAGAAATTCTTACAAGGTCCAATTCAAAGCATGTCATAACAGTTAGACAATCAATTAGAAAGGGGCACGGACCAATTACAAAGCACGACACAACATATTGCAATTCAATTTAAATAGTCCAATAATCTAGCATCCAAACAAACAGTTCATAGATAAATAGAGATAGTAGTATCATCCAGCAAAGTTGAATCAGAGTCAAGCTCTTACAAATTGGAAGGTGCCATCACCCCCATGATAATAATAATAATAATAGTATCGAATAATAATTCAAATAGTTTCCTTCTACTGTCTAAAGACAGATAATCCCGCTGCTTACCCCTGCTCTCACATCCACTTTTTCTTCAGCCATCCAAACCATCCTGAACTCTTTTTTCGCTGATCCTGCTCCAAACGCTGCACTCCATGCGTAGCCATCATAGACTGGAATTGAGCAGACTGGGAGGTCCGAGTGGCGTGCTGAAGAGTCAACTCGTGACGACGAACAGTCTTCAAGATTTCATCCAGTGTCGCATCAGAGGGTCCTACGTCGCTTGCCCGGCGACTCGACTGGGAGTACCTATCACCAGCCAGTACGCTAGGGCCGTCATACATACTGTGCCTCGGTGGCATCAGGTGCTCATCACGTGGGTCAAACAGCGGAGGTGCCGGCGTCGGAATCCTAACAGGCGGGGGAGGAGGAGGAGGCATCCTAAAGGATACTAAGGATCCTGGCCTAACACTCATGCGAGGACGGGTGACAGTACGCGCACCCCTATTCCCAATAGGTGGGATGGGTGAGTGGATAGAAGCAGCTACGTGAGGAGAGTGGGAACGCGTTCGGCTCCTGGAAGGTGATGTGGAGGAAGATTCCTCAGAAGCTTTAGTGTCATCTGACGTGACGGATATCCATCCTGGATGTCTGCATCTCCGGAGGTATGCTTCATACTCAGTCTGAGGCTTCGCCCTTCTTAGGGTCCCGGTAGGAGTGGTCTCAGTGTCAGGGTGAGCAGGCGCCTTACCTTTATCAGCCATAGTCGTTGTGTCCTGTAAGAAATACATCATGAGTAATTTGGTTTCTCATAGCTCATGATTATAATAATAGTACTAGTAATAGCAGTGATGGCAATAGTATATGTTATTCCAACATATAATTGTCCGTGTTGCCCAAATCAATAGTCTCTTCAAATAGTATCAGATAACATAGTCCATCATAAAAATCATTTTAATCCCCTTTTTGAATAAGTTTCAAAATCATCATATAAATCCGAAAAAGTCCAACCATAACCTAAAGGTCCGTCATGGAAATTACGCGTCCGGTAAATTCATGATTACGTTGATCAAGTGTAATCATCAATTTACCCAACCCGGTCGTCCCAACACTTCCCACAAGGACAGTCCTAGGGTATCAAGGTTGTAGCCTAGGGTCTACTATGGTATTCCCGACTTCTCTACAACCTTTGGCTCTGATACCAATCTGCCACACCCCGGGCCCAGGTAGGGTGGGACGTCACAGACTAGCAACAACATATGGCAGCGGAAACAAACCATTACAAGAGCTCAAAGGAGAGAATATCACATGGCATTAAATGTTTTCAAAAGGTACCGGGGCTAGAAACAAATCAACACCCCAAATGAGTTTTACAACCAATCATAGAAATAAATTGGACTTGTTCAACACAAATTAAAATTGTTCAAATTGTTCATTAAGGAAAATATACCAATGCCAATGCCAACACAAATTTTGAGCTTGCTAGATTTGTGGTGTCTGTCTGTAACTATGAAACCTTTTCCAAATTTCAAGCCATTCAGAAAATCAAGAAAGATTTAGGCCATTGTGACACAGCCAAACTCACCAAGTATAATGTGACATGCTGGTTACAAAGCCATAATTTTAAACTGCATGAGCTTAAAGGAAGATCGATGGTTGAGTTAAGGAAGATGATGGAGTATGTGATGAAGGTGGAGTTGGAGAAAGGTGTGAAATTCAGAACTGAAGCACCAAACCCTGCCTATGCTCATCAAGCCAAAGCTACTGCTGCTGAACCAGTACTTGTAGAAAGCAAAGATAGGCCCAAGGGTAAAGATAAGCTAATCAAAGAACCAAGAGATATGATACTAGGCAAAGTATGGCCACTTGGTACAACTGTAAGGGAAATTACTGAAGAGAAGTCAACACTAATCCAATTATTTGATCATCTCACAACTCCTGGATCTGTTGAAGAGAACAGGAATATGGCCTGGAAATATGATCCAGACTGGATTATGCAGTCATTAAAAGGACTTGTGGAAGGATTCAAAACTTCCATTCAATTGAAACAATATTGACACTCCCTGATTCTGAAATTCATGATCTGCAAAGCTTAATCATCACCAACTATCTGATAAATCCAAGAGGAAGAGATTTCTCTGTGGTTGTGGGTAAGTTGAAAACTAAGTTCAAGAATGATGTGCTGAAAGAAGCAAGAATGGATGATGCTAAGCACAATAGAACAAATCAAGGGCAAAGAAGGTCAAAATCCAACTCTTCCATATTGGTTGATGATGAATTCTTGAGGATAGTTGGATACTCAAACAGAAACTCAGCTACAATAAAGACCATTGAAGGTAACGAGTATACATATCCCTTAACTGAGTGGGGATATTTAGAAAGAACAAAGGAGCTAGTGCTGTTGAGAAATGAGTCTAAGGAGAAAGCTAAGAGCATAAGGCTGTTTAATCTTGTGGAACTCAAACTTCTACATCCAAGCTACACTTCTTACCTTCATGATAAGTATTTTCCCAAGCTCAATGATGAACAAGCTCAAAGTGACATATGCTTATATGTGCACCTCATTCAAGTTATTGACAAATTGCATGCCAAGGCCTATAAAAGGAAAAAGTTTGAGGCTGGCCAGTTGATAGGAATAAAGATACCTGAAGTCACTGAGTTAAGAATATTAGAACATGATGAGCTGGAAATTGTGCACGATAACAATATTTTGGCAACTATTACCACTAAAAAGGATGTACTTGGTCTAAGTTTTGAAACATTAAAGAAGATCAGACGAATGGAGACCAAATACACTTTTGATGACCAAAAAGTTGAAGTCTCAGATTTCAACAAGAATATAGTATCAAGAGTTAACTAGCTTTCAAGTTTGAAGAACTAATTACAAGTGTCTAAGCCTAAGGGGGAGTATCATTAGATCTAGTCTCAATAGGTCTAGATTCATTGTATAGGCTTAGCGCTTTAATCATGATTTGTAATAAACTCTTGTACATCTTTCTTCTTGTTTGTAATGAATATATAAAGGTTAACCCCAATATATATTGATTTATGTGTGATTGCAGGAATAACATTTATACTCAGTCAATTTTTAAAATTGACTAAGTGTAAGAACTATCTACAGATGAACTCTTTGTACTTCCGTAGATAGTTTGCTGAAACAACAAAGGATTTGTGCATTTGAGGATCTTCTACGGAAGAACACTTTGTTGCAGATGAAGTCAAGGAATTCCTTCGGAAGTCCAAAGACCTGCGGAAGACCAAAACTTCTACTGAAGAGCAAAAGTTCTACGGAAGACCAAGGCCTACGGAAAACCAAGAGACTTGTATGTACATCACTGTCACACCTCGGGCCCAGGTAGGGTGGGACGTCACAGACTAGCAACAACATATGGCAGCGGAAACAAACCATTACAAGAGCTCAAAGGAGAGAATATCACATGGCATTAAATGTTTTCAAAAGGTACCGGGGCTAGAAACAAATCAAGCCCCCAAATGAGTTTTACAACCAATCATAGAAATAAATTGTACTTGTTCAACACAAATTTAAAATTGTTCATTAAGGAAAATATGCCAATGCCATGGTCACGGGGATAAGTCTAGGTCTTCACAACAGCTAGGATCTCTTCATAAATTACCTGAAACATACTCAAAAAGAAATTTGTGTCAACTAAAAAGTTGGTGAATTCAAGTGCTTAAAGTTTAAAAACAAAAAGGACTTAAGAAATCCTTATTTGATAAAAAGAAATAAATCATAGTTTCAACATCGTGGGAGAATCATAATCAACCCTGCACTCAGTCCCAGTTGGCCTCTTCTAAAGTTGTGTTTAACCGGATATTCCCGAAGGAAGAACTGAGTCCCAAACCAGTGAACCATACCTGCCCGGATGGTTCACCATAGTTTCTTAACAAAACCTGTCACATGCCACAAACGCCCCTTAGGATCTCAGTGAGGTATCCTTCCTGGAACGGAAGCCACTATGTGTGGGGGATTCCCCAAATAGATCTATCCATATAAAACAAGCGGTTCACGAAAGAATTAATGATCATGATATAAGTATCAGCAGGTAACCATAAATCCCACATACAATCACCAAGTAAAGCACAAATATTGTTCGTAAATAACAGAGCATGTTTCACCCCAAAACAATAGTAAAAAGGGGAATCACTAGAACTCACCTTAGGTGTTAAGTCAAAATAACTCTTCGTGTGCCGGGAGTGTCTCAAGTCTAGCACCCTAACATGAATATATTAAGTGATAAGCTACTGCTCTAAACTTATTTAAGGTGCAACAAGCGTGTCAAGACTTTAGTTATCGGATATGGCTCTGATTTCGCAAATGTTTGTATAAAAAGTTTCCTTTTATGGCAGGTCATGGTTTCTCCATGTAATTTGGGATTTTTACATCATTAGGTTAAAGATACAAGGAAATTTTGTTCTTCAAGTGATTATTAGTTTCATAGGAGTCGGTTATAAAGTTTGGTAAAATTTTACAGTTTAGTCCCTCAAGTTTCAAAATTGACAGTTTCTACCCTCAAGTTTGGTTTCTTGTTCTTTATGACACTTAAGACCAAAAATCAGGTTCATAGAGTAAAAATTTGACTTATTGTTGAGTAAGTGTTCCAGAATTTCAGTTTATGGGTCCTGTTTAAAAAGTATGCGTTTAACGTTCCCGGTTGCGGTAAAACCGGAGAGTTTTAACGGTTAATTTAGGATTTCCATAAATTTGAGTCTTGGACCAGTAGGTATCATATAAAAGATATTTTCATAAGTTTTAAGTCCTTAAATTGTGAAATTTTGCCTCTAATAGTTGAAAGTCTCGTTTTTACGTTTAACCCGTGAAAACGCGTTTTTAACCGTATTTGACCATTTAAAGCTTGTTTGACCAATATTTCAAATCTTTTAGGTCTTTTATCACTTAACTTGCTGAAATAACATAATTTTTATAAATCTTAGCTTTAAACTCCTTTTTCTTGGATTTTTCTCAAAAGCGTTGTTTGGTTGGTACCCGCTTCTAGTTAAAACACCATTTAATTACTCTTTTGACCATTTAATTACCCATTGACTCCAGAATACTTTATTAATCATTATTAAGCCTGGAATTTTTTTTAAATGGTTAACACCATATTTTACTATTTTTAAAGTTGTTTTACCATGTTTCGGGTCCCGAAAATAAATAAAATGGGTCTAATCTTAACATGTTCTTAATTTCTAGAGATTAACCATTTGTCACACACTTAATATTCATAAAAAATTTCTGAAATCATGTCCCAAACTCAAGGCTAGGTTATTAAACACAACAATGAACCATCAACTTAGTGATTTAACCATAATCGACCATAACACATGTGTAAATCCTTGCAAACTTGTATTTAAAGATTACCAAAACCTCATTTAACTTTAATATCAGATTATTGGGGTGTTACGAAGTCGTTCATGAGCAGGTTGTAAACCTTGGTTGGGAGGGTTTTCAAACAAGTGCTTAGATTGTAACATTTCTTGTAAAAAGAAGGTTTTTAAGGTGTATCTTGAGCTATAACCATATATTCACGGTGTATATTCTTTTGTAACTTTCAAAACAGGTTATTAGGAGTCCATTAAACCATTAACAAGCAGGTTACAAGTTTTGCTTTCAAAGGTTACAAGATTTACAAGTTAGATGGTGCAAAGAGTCCAAAAAGAGGATTTTCATGGTGGAAATCGGTTTCCACCTTAAGAATGACCAATATAACGTGTGAGATACCTCTTGTGAAGTTGAAGGCTCCTCAAGAACAAGATAAGCTCGTCGGGTTTCTGCTACAACAAAGAGAGGAGGTGTTTTTAAAAGAGAAGTGAAAGAAACACATGAAAAGACCATTTTCGGGTGACATGAAGCTTACACTTGGTGTTGTTCACGTTTTGGAGAGTGTAGATGGTCTTGGATAGCTCGAAACTCCTTGGACAAGGCTGGAGAATCTTTAAACAAAGCTGGAAAAGTCGAACAAGATGCAAAGGTGTGCCCAAAGCTCGCGAATGTGGCCACCTTCTTGTGATTTTTGGTCGGCCGAGTATGTGAATGCCTTGTTCTTCGATGAACAAGGCTGGAAATCTAGAGAGAATGGTTGTGTGTGTGTTTTTGAGTGTGTTTTCAGCTGATGAGAGTTTGAGAGAATGAGAGAGAGAGGTGTAATGATAAGGATCTTGCATGTAATTTGAATGGTGAGAGTGTGGGTGGTGTAGAGGAGAGGTGAGTGGAGGGAGAGGGGGCGGCCGATCTTGGCCTTATGTGGGTGATTAAATTTAAATTTTAATTGTAAATAATTATTAGGTGGTGTAATTTTATAGTATTGGGTAGAATATATTATTTGGTGGATGATGTTAATTGTAGTGTCTTGTGCATGTCCATGCATGCATGAACCAAAAATTTATAAGTGTGAATGTATGCTCACATTTTAATTGTGTCACTTGAGATTAAATTTTGTAAGGGTGGCTAGTTAACATTCCCGGGACACCAAGTTTTAAAAAGGTAAAACCTAAATTGACTAAAAATCAATAAAATCACGGGAAATCATAAAATGGATCAAATAGCAAGAAATGTTTCCAAATTCACTGATAGGGTTGGATTGTTTCTATTATTAGTACTTATAAGACGAATAATGATGCAAGTAAATTAGGGTTAGAATAACAACCTAGAGGTCGGTTGTCACAATCACCAAGTACATCAAGTCAACAAGTCAAACACTAAGTGATGTCATAAAGTCAACTCCTGCGGATGACTTTAACTTAGTCAGAGAATGTCACATCATGACATTCTCTGAGTAACTTTCTTACCATGATAAGAAAGTTACTGTTAACCTAACAGTAAATCACTGAGCCTATAAATACAAGGCATTGGTGCACACTTTTAGGCATCCATCAATATATCAATCAATCACAAAACCCTAATTGCTAGTGATCATAACCCTACGATCAAACCCTAGCAACAACAACAACATTTAAACCAAATCATCAATAGAATCATAGCAATCAACAACAACAATTTTTACTTGTTCAATTGTAATTGTTAAACATTTTTAATGAAATACTTTTGAATCAATCATGATTGTTCATTTATTATGATTCATTTGTTATGTTCTTCATTGCTTAATATTGCAATTGTTATTTCATCATCAATCAATTAAACAACGAATAAGCGTTAATTCCGCGATCACTATTCGATTTAATTTAACCTGATAATTTCTGATTGCAATCCTTGGATTCACATAATTTTCTTCTGAAAGCAATTAAGCCTCAAAACATTTGTTACTTTGTGAGCAAAACTTGTTAGTTTTAATCTCTTTCGAAACCAAATATGTCCCTGTAATAAAAATACTCTATGTATTTTTCTTCCGAAGCAAATTTCCATAAAGCTTAGGAATATCTTCCAAAGTCAAAATTGGCTTTGGAAGTTTTTATAAAACTTGCAAAGAAAAATTACCTTTGGCAGATTTTCGACTTCCAAGAACCTTTTTGGGCGCTTTTTTCAGAGGTGGGACTGACATCCGAATTTCAAAATTTATCCTTTTGCATTAACTTTGTCTCAAATCCATTTCATATATATATCTTCAACAGTTCCCCCTCTTTCACTTTCTTATTCATCTGCAAATTTTTCTGAGATAAATTCACCCACAAACCGCCTTTGTTCTTATCTTTCTTCCTCACAAAGCTACTCATAAATTTCCAACCCTAATCCTCGAAACCAACATGATTTTTACATGCATTTACACAGGTAACATAATCAGGTTGCTCTGTTAAACTCAAAGAATGATCCTGGTTTCTCAGAAGTTTGCCGATTCTTGACTCTATCCAACTACTTCACCTTTCTCACCATAGATCCTCCACTATATGAAGATCAACTTTTAGAGTTTCGGAGGACCTGCCAAGAGGTCAATATGGATGGGGAGAATGCACTATCTGCCATAGTGCACGGGGGACAATTTTAATCACTCCAATCTCCATTAACACCCATCTTAGGCTGGATGATGGAGAAAGTAACTTGTCCTTCCCAAAGTCAGCTATAACCATTAGGTAGATGGGCTATGAAGGTGATTACTTAGTAAGAACCTTTAGGAAAAGGAAGGTCTCTTCCTAGTGGAAGTATCTCCTCCATGTAGTTATTCATTTTTTATGAAATAAACATGGAGGATGGGACCAGATTCAAGAAGACCTTTCCTATAAAGTCTATGAGATGGTTCAAGGTGTCAAGTTCAGGTATTCTTAGTTTGTATATATAAATTTACTTGCTAACTTAGACTCCTTTGAATATTACATGTTCCCTAGATATGTTCAACATATTCTTAACTGTGAACTAGCTCACAGTTAAGGGGAACATGTAATGTTCTTAAAATGGGACAGATGAAGCCCGACATCTTCATAATAATGAGAAAGCCTACCATGGGCTTCTCTGGGGTAGAAATAGCCCAACTCCCAAAAATATTAGAGCTCATTGCTCAAGGTGACAACCTAGTAGTACAAGCTAGTGTTGAAACCACACCTTCTACTTCTCAACCACCCACGTAACTTCAAATAAGCATCAACTACTCTAGAAAATCATAACGAACCCCTGCACAAGCTACTAAGGTTGGGCAGGCCCCCATATCCTTACTCATGTAGGAGGAAGTGGATACTAGAGCTTCCACTTCCCTGAGGAGCAAACCACTCCATCACTTCAAAGATCAGTGCTAAGTTTACTCATTCCTCAGCATGATGAGCTCACAACCCCAATAGCCTTAAGCCTTCACTCAGAGTCTCAAAACTCTAGTGAACAACCTTTAGGGGAAATCTACCATCCCCAGCCTCTAAACCTCAATCAACCCATACCCAACCTTGAATTCTATGATGATGAAGACATGAGATTTGGTGAGTACCATTAATCTCTCTTCTCCACTTGTGCTCATGGGGAGATGAGTGCTCCTAAGTCACCCATGTCTAGCCCACATAATCTACCCCCTACTAAGGTGGATCTCCCTACAAATTCAGGAGGTCCTTATGGAAGAGGCCCTTACTTCAGCAAGTGATTACATCCGTAAGACGTCAACCATGGCAACCTAGCCCATTGACACTTCAATTGAAGTTGTCATGGTGTAGGGGGAAATCCAACAGCCAAGAACATAGTGCTTATGATGAGAAAGAAGATTTTGGTTCTATTCTTTCATCTCCCGTGATTCTTTTGATGTAGATGAGGGGAGTCTGAAACTAAAAGTGCAAAAACTTACTAAAACCTGCATCTATTTAGTCTAAAAGGTTAGTCATCTAGAATCTCAGGTGACTACCTTACAAAAGAGGGTCAATGACAAGCAACTTGAAATCATCGATCTCAAGGGCAAGTTAGCTGAGAGACCACTTAGGAGGAATCGACCATGGCCATAAGAACATGTGGATATTGTGGACCTAACCTTTAGCTCACCTATACAAGAGGGTGATGCTACCAAAAAGGAGGAGACACTCCTAGAAATCACTGAATCTTGGAGTTCTTCTCAAAGTATAAACATTAAGGACTCACCAACGTTACATACTCAGCAACCTCCTCAAGTCCACATTGATGTGGACTCACTCATACAAAGTCTATTTGAGAAGGGTTATCAAGGGCTATGCCTACCCCATCTCATCCTACTAAGAATCCAATTATAGGATGGAGGTATGACACTAAAAGAAGAGCCCTAGTAATTGCTAAATCTTTGGGGCAACAATAAATCTTTTACTTCTCCAAACTAAAATTCTAGGAGAGCACCTATCTGATTAACCTTCCACTTGCCAATCCAAGTCAAAACAGGCAAGCTGCAATGTTACCAGATAGGATTAAAGATAGGGTGCAAGAAAAGTTCAAATTGAGATCTAGATTATATAGACAGAGGCTAGCATGAAAGACTATTGGTCAACTCGATATTGAGATGGACCCCAAGATTATCTTCAAAAGAGAAACCTTGACTTGAGGCCTAGTAGTGAAGCCATTGAACCTTGAGACATGAACCTCTTCAAAATCCATTACCCTTAGTGAGGCACCAGCTGGTGAACGTGCTTCACAACCTCTCTCTAGCCAGAGCTCAAGTATTGAACCAAGCGATGAAGGCCAAAGCTCTCTCCACCCTAAGTCACCTAGGCTTGTGGGTGACAAAGGGAAAAGGAAAATAATTCATAAGGAGATTGAGGAGGAGGAAAAAGAAAGGAAGAAGAAGCTAAGGGAAGAGAGTTCAAGTCGGTGCCTAGGCTTCATAGAATCTTCAATCAGGGCTCCCACCAGACCAAACACTCAAGATGATGAGTTAAAGGCAGCCAGATTGAACTACTTTAGGACCAACAACCTCAAGTAGACAAGGAAGCAGACAGACAAAATATGATCAACTACCTGAGTGCCGTATGTCTCTATCAGACATCTACACTTCTTCACTTATCATATGAATACGTAGGGTTTGAATACCTCAAGCAACTTGAGCAACAAATAATAAAAGAACAAAAAGCTGCTAAGAAAAAGATGAGGGAAGAATCTTCAAATCAAGAGCCATGATTCAAAAGAGTCAAAAGAAGTCATCTAATAGGCAGAGGATGATGAGCTTCTAGGAGTTATATGGATTCCCTAAAAGGAGGCTTGGTCTTATGTCTCTATCCACTATGGATGAGCATATTAGGGTGTTCAAGTAGAAGATTATAAACGTTGAGCTTGTTGACTTTCATTCTCTACCAAGTCAAGCTACACCTAAAGTTAAGGTCAAGGTTGAACCACAAGAGACAACACAACCTGAACCTAGTACTGGACCATAGCCAACTTGAGCTTTTGATTCACAGCAGGGTCCTGATCCCTCTCTTTCTAAACCTATGAAGGAAAAGGACCCAACTGAGAAAGACATTGAATAACTACCCGGTATTGAAGGCCAGTCTTCTCAGTTAAAATCAAGAAAGAGAAAGAAAAAGATGATGATGAAGAGGGATAGTCAAAAGAAGAAGAAGACCAAGGCCACAACATCTATACCTCAGGATGAGTTAGAACATCCTGAGGTAACTGGAGTAGAGGCTCCTTAACCAAGTCCAACAAATGTAGAGCCTCTTGGTGCTGCGACACCCATCTTGTCTTGGACTTTTGCTGCTAATCCGGACAGATAGTATGTCATTAGAGATCAATGAGGTTAAGATGCCTACTTCTGGCAATACATGCTTGATCATCCTTTACGTGATCTTTATGACACGAGGAGATATTATGAGAGTCAGAGGGATCCTAACCAAATGATGAAGAAAGGAATGGTCTTGATCCTGATAAGGACTGTCAATATTTGAGTATCTCGTTTGTTTTGGTAGCATCAGCCAAGGGGGAACATTTTAGGTTGACACTTAAAAGCTGATGCAACTAATGCAACCAAAGCAACCAAAGAGCTCTCATCATGTATGCATGAGGTACAAAGTAGAGTTACTTTGGAAGTTTTACACAACTCAAGGAAAAATGCCAAGTGTAAAATCCTCCAAAGCCAAATGACAAAATCTTTTGAAGCCAAAGATGAAGTCTTTTGAAGCTTCAAAGACACAGTCTTTGGAAGACAAAAACTTATTTCTTTCGAATACAAAGAAGAGATGCTTTCTCTAATCACCTTTTGAAAAAAACCTAAACAACTTTTTGCCGCCACTCTAAAGACTCACTAACTTAGATAAGCTGGTTTAAAGGTCCATGCTTTTGTCAACTTTAGATTGTGATCATTGGTTTGTAACTTTCTACTTTTGTACCTTTTATCTTTTTTGTAATATATTAGGATGTGAGCTATGGCATGTTATAGTCACAAGTCAAAAGGTAATCTGCCTTTTGACTATAAATTGATCTTGTTGTCAAGATTAGTGTTTCCACCTTGCTTTCAAAGTATAGTCGGCTGTAGAATGTAGTATAAAGTGTCTCAGGTTCTTGTATTTATTTTTATACTTTGTAACACTTGTAATAGAATGTAAGAGCAATATACAACATTCTTGAAAACTAAATTTTATTTTGTTCTTGTTCTTGTTTTATCTCATATTTACTGGTGTTCTTAGTATCATAAACCAAAACCCGGTTCCCTATTTGATATGTTAGTGTTCTAAGTCTCTCCTTATTTTGAAACTGATTGTATTTACCACTCTCACCCGACTCTGCACATTGTACAATGTAATACGTATGAACTATGACCTTGTATGTGAACCTTTTTGCTTAAAATGAATGATTTATGCTTAGTGTAGTACTAAGAACAAGGGTCTAGTACAAGCTTTAAGTATGAAGTTCTAGCTATTACATGTAACGCCCGATATATATAAACGAATCAGCTAGAGCCACTCTCATTTGCAACTCAAGCACCCAACTTCTAGAGAGAGAGAGTGTGTAGAGAGAAAATGTAGAGAGGAGGTGAAGATCCAAGGCTCGGTTGATCAAGAGATTGAAGATCGGTGTTTGTTGACATCCAAACAACAAGAAAAGACTAAGAATCTAGGTAAGAAATATCATCTAATCGTTTCATTAGATTAAACCCGGATTCTAGGGTTTGGGGTTTTTGAAAGTGGCAAAGAATCATCCAAAACTCACGTTTTTATATAAGAAAACATGTCAAAAGCTTAGATATAGCTTCATGGATGATAAACCAAGGTTTTGGGTGTAAAAGATTGATGTTTTGTGTTAAAAATTATTGGAGCTGTAAAAAATAGTCTATATTATCAACACAGTGAAAGTCAACAAAAGTCAACGTCACGGCCAAAGTCAACAAAAGTCAAACCCGACACGTTCAAGACGAGGAACTGAGACGAGACGTTGAAGATTTAAATAACTAAGAGTTTTATTGTAATAAATATATTTTGTGTGAATAAAATATATTTTATCTTGTTTTTAGTCATTATTATGCTTAATATGTAATTTTGTATTAATTAGCCTAAGTCTAGGGGGTTAAGTGCAATTAGTGAATATTAGTCTAGACTATAAATAGGTTAATTGTCATTAGGTTTTGGTTAATGGTTGAATGACCAATAGATTGAGGGATTATTTGTAAACACATATTTTGCAATCTAATTGAAGATCAAAGGGGTTCTGATTGTAATTATCATATTTTGATCTAATTCTTCATGATTTGATTCAAGTTTGTTTATCCTGTAGTTAGAATTTGGTATCAGAGCCATTTTGGATCAAATTCACTGAAGATTTGATGATTTTTAGAGAAAGAAGTTGAGGTTTTGATTGTTTTTGTTCAATATCATGTTTTTTATCAATTTCAGATCAAATTTGAGTGTTATTGGTATGGAAATTGATTGAAGTTTGCTTGTTATTGGTTGGGAAAGCTCTGTTAATCATCAGGTTTCAAATCCATTAAGATTTGGGCATTTTCAGATTGATTTCATGTTGAAAAAGCTTTTCAGCTTCGTCCAGTAAAATTACCAATTCATCCCGCGAAACTAACTGTTCTTTCATCAAAACTACAAGTGTTTTACACTTTGTAGTTAATTTCAGCATCTCCGCGAAAGTAGTGATCTTGAACGAAAGTTCAACAGTGCTTGTGTGCATATTACAAGCGAAATTGCTGTCGAAAGTATATTTGAACGAAAGTTCAAGCTTGTTTTGTGCGAAATTGTCGGCGAAACTAAGCAGTCTCAAGCATTTGGTTAGCGAAACTGCTGTCGAAATTGCCAGCGAAACTACTGTCGGCTCAGCGAAACCAGAGTTTACAGCGAAACTAGCTCTGCGAAACTATAATTTCAGCGAAACTATCATTTCTTCAGCGAAATTCGAATGTTAAAGATGACTTTTTCCCTTTAGTTGGGATTAATTGAGTTCATCCCGATAAAGAAATTTTCATCGATTTTGCAAGATTTATAAAAAAAAAAAGAATATATTTTTCCCGGGGGAGAATTATTCGAAATTTTAGGAAAAATACTTTTGGGGTGTTTAATTGTTTAAACAAAATAAAAATAAAAATGGCTTTTGCGGAACTGATTAAATCCTTCGAATATGATGATCTCACAATTGCACAATGTCGGTTTGATAATTTTGCAGCTTTAAAGAATGAAACGATGTCTGATTTTGTTGATCGTTTTCTGTTGGTGGCAAGTAATCTGAAGAAGTTTGATGCCCAATTGGGAAATCATGAACAAGTTCTGAGATTGCTTGATTCCCTCCCATCAGAATGGAGCTCACACGGCAAGTCGATTCAACGAGATAGAGGTTTTCGGGATTACAAACTAATGGAGGTGATCAACAAACTGAAAGAGATTGAGTTGGATATCAAATGTCGTGAGTACTATGAAGCGACATATCTAACTCCAAAGATCACTTCAAACTCCAAAGAGAAACCAGAAGAGAGATCAGATTCTGGCACCAATTCTGACGGTTTACCAAAACCTGGAACTAAAGAGGTACAAGAGTTTGCAACTGCGAGAAGGTGGAGCTGAGTTGAATACTGAAGTTTGTGATGCTGAGAAGGAAGAGGAATGGAAGCGGAATACTAGAGTTTGCAACTGCGAGAAGGCTCTTACTGCTGAAAGAGTCATCCTGGATCTTCCTTACGAGACTGTTCAGGATATGTGTTCTTCTGCATGCAAAATTTGTTTATTTGGTGTGTATAAAGCTAATAGGTTACTTTTAGATAACCAAAAGGAGTTAACCACCATAAACGCAGAACTTAAAAAGAATGAAGCCAAGTATTTCATAAAATTAAATGAAGCTTTAAAAGAAAATGATCATTTAAAACGAATTCTTCTTGAAAGAAATGTTGAAATTAATCTTTTAAATGAAAGAGTTACATTGGCTGAATATGAAACAAGCAAGCTTAAAACAAAGCTTGATAGATGGACCATATCTGGAATGAAACAGGAAGAGCTACTGTGTAAACAGAGGGGAGCTAGGATTAAAACGAGAGTGGGTTGTGGTGAAAATCCATACGTCTATCCTCCTCCTAGCACCCATTGTTACTCTCTTATGCCTCAACCTCATCCATCTAATGATTTGATTGAAGCTGCAGAAACTAATAGTTTAAATGCAGGTTTAAACAACGTTAATCTTAAAGAGGTTAGAGATGTGCAGGATTCTCCTGTAGGTTTGGGATTTCTCAGGCAGGGGTCTGATAAGAAGATTAATGACGATTCTACCTCTGATGCTCCAAAATCAATATCAGTTGCTTCTCCAACCTTCTTCAACAAATTCAAAACAGGTAACATTCCTTCGTTCATTCCTGTCAGGTTTGTCAAAGAAGGAACAGTTGTTGAATCGTCAGGCAATCAAAATCCTATAACTGAAGCCGACATAATAGGAGGTGTCAATCAAGATCCTTTGGAAGCAGATTTGTCTATACGAGACTGGATAAGCTCAGATGATAAATCAAACACAGACGAGCGTGTTGGTTCTTCACATATTAATATATCTCCTGACATTGTCAAGTCTCACAAGATTCCAAAAGTTGAATTAAGACCAATACAGATCTCTTCTCCAATTGCAAAGCAACCCAGTCAATCAGTGAAGATCTCATTCCATGTTCAGCATAGCAAATGCCAAAACAAGCAAGAATCTGCTACAAGCTCAAAGCAATCCTTCTCAGCACCTGCACAACACGGGACTACAAAGCATCAAAAGCCTTTCAAGACTTGTTTTGAGTGTGGAAAAGAAGGTCATGTGGTAAAGAAATGTCCTCAAAGGCTTGCTACGAATGGTAAAGGCAAAACAAATTGCTTATCCGAATGTAAGTCTAAAAAGAATGTTCCAGACGGTAAAGGCAAAAACACAGGTTGCTTCTCTGGATCAAGAGGTAAACAACACACATCTTTGAATGGTTGGATGAAAAACCCTCCATCCAAACCTTTTCATGTGAAGCCGGTTTCACATGATTCAAAGATGAAAATGACCAAAGGTTTAAAACCAAATTCTTTTCCTTCTAATCTTAAACAAAAAATAATTTCCAAATTCAATTCATTCAACTCCAAATTAATTAAACCAAAACAAATTTGGAAAATTAAAAAGAAGGATACAGTGCTCCCTGATATTTCAGCAGATTGTTTGTTGAAGCAGGTTACTTATGCCGTTGCAAAAGGAACACCCAGGACTACGATGGACTGGGTTCCCCTTTCAAACTAATTTGTTAATGAGTGCAGGAACAATTCAAAAGGATTGTTAGTAATCTGGTTTACTGACAGAGATTGTTCCTAATTCGATTTTGAGGCGGAAGAAACAGGTTAAGGTCATGATATTTTATCCACAATCTGGATTCTTATCTGCACAATCACAGTTCTCACTTCACAATCACTGCATATTTCTTGATAATTCATTTCTTATCTCGATAATCAGTACAGTTTGGAAGACATTCTTTGGTTAATTTTTATTTTTGTATAGTTTGATAAGAAAAATAAAAAAATAAAAAAATAAAAAAATAAAAATAAATAAAAATTAAAAAAAATAGAACTTTTTTTGCAAAAATAAAAATTTAGGGGGAGAGTATAAGTAAATAATAATAAAAAGAAAACTGGGAACTTGATTCGAGATGACTGAGAATGATTGTATATCATCTTGAAATGCTTGTTTTTGCATGACTTGCGTTTATAAAATGAGAAATGATAGTAACTGATGTTGTTATCTGATTTACATCTTTTATTTAATTGCAAATAATGGAAAAATAAATAGATTATTTAATGATATGTTTGGTAGACTCAGCCTGAAGAATAAACTAGACAGCAGCATAATAATTTAAATTAAAACATCATGCTTAAGGATGTCTGGCTTTACACAATCATTTTGGCCTGCATAAAAACTGAGTCCCGACAAAAATTGGATTGAGAATTGATCTTTCACCCATCATGATACAAAATCATATTAGTCATATCTTTGAGCCATAATTGGTGTATTTATGTGTCTTGTGTTTGTCCTAATCTCCCCCGCTGTACGGAAGTACAGACCTAGAGTGATGATCTCCTTTGCTGTATGATAGTACTGACCTGGAGCTCTCATCGGCACATGATTAAATGGTGATCTCCTTTTTTATACGTGAGTATATGTAACACCCCGAAAAATCGGAACGAGTCATTAAGGATAATGGGCTTAATTATTGGGTATTTTAATAAGGTAAAGAAATGGTCAGGGGCTAAAATTAGGCTTATTGGGTAGTGGCCTATGGGATTAAAGGCCCATAATCAGCCCTTAAGCACCCAAAACCAGCTTCATCTTCCTCATTACAACCCTAGCCACCAAAATTCGTAGAGAGAGAAAGTAGAGAGAGAAAGTGAAGAAAACTCAAGATTTGAAGCTTCCAAGGTGAAGAGATTGAAGATCTGGGTGTTGGAGCATCAAGATCTAAGAAAGAAACAACAAATCCAGGTAAGAATCGACCTCTAAACCCTTCTGTAGATAAAACCCGGATTCTAGGGTTTTGGGTTTTGAAAAGTTGCAAAGAATCGCATAAAGGTCACATTTTTACGTATGAAAACATGTATAAAGCTTAGATTTAGCCTCATGGATGATAAACTAAGAGATTGGACGTAAAAAGTTAGTGATTTTGGGTTAAAAACGGACTGGTTCGTGATTTTTATGCGATCTGCGAAACTGTATATGCATCCAGCGAATTTGCATATTCAATCAGCGAAACTATGGATCTTCCTGCGAAACTATAGTTTCGCAGGTAGTTTCGCAGGCATGGTTTTCCAACGAAAGTTGGGCGAAACTGGCAGTGAAACTGGCAGCGAAGATGTCAGCGAAACTGCCAGCGAAGGTGCTAGCGAAACTAGGAGCGAAACTGCTGGTGAAACTAGCAGCGAAACTGTTGGCGAATCTAGCTGCGAAATTGCTGATCTTGCAGCGAAATTAGCAGCGAATTTAGGCAGAAATTAACCCCTTTAAGTGTTAGCTATTCTGCAGGCTATATAGAGTGATCCTAGCCTTGTAAGCTTAGCCTAGAAGTTATTCGTGGTATCCAGGTGAGTTCTAGATCCCCTATTTTATAAGTTTTTCCATGTTTTGGGGCTATTATGCATACTAAATTTACGTTCTTAAATGACCAAGATTTTAAGGGGTTTTAACAGGAAGAACGATTTTCTATAAGTAAATGTGCTATATAAATGTTTAAATATAAAAATTTTTCGCGCTGACCTGTCAGCCCGGCCCCAGCCAGGGGCGTTGCCCCTTGGACCCCACTAGGGGCTGCTGCCCCTAGGACCCCGCTGTCAGGGGCTGCCGCCCCCGAACCCCCGCTGTCCCGCGGCGGGTCGGTTATGTTTTATGATGATTAGTACTTGGTATGTTGTGTACTTGATAAATTAAGTATTATATACTAAAGTGGAAGATGATATTAATGAAAAGCAAAACTTAATGAATGTTACCCCCGAGCCCGTTTGATGATGAAAAGTCTTGCAAGCACTATGATAGACTTCACTTATGTGAGTCTAATGTATGATGATGGATCTGTATTCATGAGCGGGCTATGTGCCTTGCAGTGTGGATCAACTGTCGGGGGTTAGCTACCGTATTCATGTGTACCGACAGGGATTGGCATTTGTTGTCAATCAACATTGAGCTCTTGCTTTGTGCAATCTCGTTTATGATGAAAGTGAAAGTAATGAAAGATAATGAACATGCTTATTATGATGCAAGTTATGTTATGTACTATGATGTATGCATGGTCATTATATGAAGGATAAAGTTTATATTTTCTTATATTATTTAAAACTAGAACTCACTCAGCGAAGCTGACTTTTATGCATAATAGTTGGCAGGTAAACGCTGATGCTGAGGATGGCACACAGAGCTACTTGGGGAGCTATTGATGGCATTCCTATTTATGAAATATTTATTGTAATTTAAGAACAATTAGCATGTTTTGTTTGAAATTAAAGGACAAATGTATGAGTACAATATGGTTTCTAAGTTTTAAATGAATGTCTAATTATTTCCGCTGCAATGTTTTATTATTAAACTGATTTTATGCTATGATTAACCAACTGTGAGGCTTCCCGGGAACGGGGTCTTACAGTATAGACCTGGAGCTCTCACTATTTTGGTCTAAGTAGTGTCAAATCATCTAAACGATGAATCATCACAGAATGCAATATTCTGTCGATAATCACTTGCATACTAATGCACAAGTCTTGCTTTGGAAAGATCGTTACAAAATCCAAGAAATCCCGAGGTTGGGTGAGGGTTTTTGCCAAATGATTGTGGGGTCCTAGCGTTCTAAAGCATTTAATCGAACCTTAACGAATCATTTGCAGCTTGTCGAAAAAGATAGGGCATGAGTTTAAGTGGACAACATACCAGCAATCGTTATTGATCTGTTTGAGAATTTCAAAAATCATTCAAAGACTGTAATTAGATTTAGTTATCAGCGTGATCTCATTGCTTGTCGATGTTTAAATTCATCTTTGTGCTAAAGTATATCTTGAGGATGTGCTCTCATGATCGATTCAGTTCTCGGTTATATAAAAATTTTTTATTAATAGATAAAAACAGAATGTTATAATAAATGTATATAATAAAAAATAAAAAATTTATAACAGAATTTCATTTCAATTTCTTTTAGGTCTTCCAAATTATACGGTTACAATTTTATCATTTTTCATGCATTTCACAAAAATTGCGCACAAACGAACATGGGTTCGCTTGTTTTTCACACACAGATAAACACGGGTTTATTTTGTTAAAATGAAATGATCTAATTAGAAATATCGAGATTGTGTTTGAGAATGTGTTTCAGATTTTTTCTTTAAGTGATGGCCGATCATCAGTTGAGCAGTGTACCTGATCAGAGAACCTGTTCCTCAAGTTTGCAGAAGATACCGAGCTAGGAATCCTCCTCTTACATCTTCTGAAGCACTCAAGATTAGAGATTTGGAAAACCTGTTTCAATATCCTTGTAAAGCTTGCACTCGAAAAGCGGGAGCATATAAATAGGGGGAGCTTATGAGATGGAAAATCTCTCTCATCAGATTCAGATGATTCAAATTGAAGATCTTTCTACTGTTAACTTCTCAATGCTGATTTCGTTTGAAGACGTTGATAATGATAGACTAAGGGGGAGTATTGTTGGAGCTGTAAAAGATAGTCTATATTATCAACACAGTGAAAGTCAACAAAATTCAATGTCACGGTCAATGTCAACAAAAGTCAAACCCGACACGTTCAAGACGAGGAACCGAGACAAGACGTTGAAGATTTAAATAACTAAGAGTTTTATTGTAATAAATATATTTTGTGTGAACAAAATATATTTTATCTTGTTTTTAGTCATTATTATGCTTAATTTATAATTTTGTATTAATTAGCCTAAGTCTAGGGGGTTAAGTGCAATTAGTGAATATTAGTCTAGACTATAAATAGGTTAATTGTCATTAGGTTTTGGTTAATGGTTGAATGACCAATAGATTGAGGGATTATTTGTAAACACATATTTTGCAATCTAATTGAAGATCAAATGGGTTTTGGTTGTAATTATCATATTTTAATCTAATTTTTCATGATTTGATTCAAGTTTGTTTATCCAGGAGTTACAAAAATGGACTGATTCGTAATTTCAGCCCGTTCTTCAAAATTGCATGCTCATCCAGTGAAATTATGTAGTCGTCTAGCGAAACTATGGAGTTTTCCTGCGAAACTATAGTTTCACGGGTAGTTTCGTAGACATGGATTTCCAACAAAAGTTGGGCGAAAGTGGCAGCGAAACTGCCAGCGAAGGTGGCAGCGAAACTAGCAGCGAATCTGCTGATCTTGTAGCGAATTAGCAGCGAAATTAGGCATAAATTAACCCTTGTGAGTGTTAACTTATCTGCAGGCTACGTAGTGTGACCCTTGCTTAGAAAGCTTGAATGAAAAGCTACGCAGTGAGTCCAGGTGAGTTCTAGATCCCTTATTTTAAAAGTTTTAAACTTTTCAGCCCCGCCCCATCCTGGGGCGCTGCCCCTTGGACCCCACTAGGGGCTGTTGCCCCTAGGACCCCGCTGTCAGGGGCTGCCGCCCCCGAAACCCCGCAGTCCCGCGGAGGGTCGGTTATGTTCTATGATGACTTGTACTTGTTATGTATGTGTATGTTATGTTTTCTTTATGTTCCTTATACGCGTTATTATATGGCTTTACGTGGGATGGTTATGTAATGAACATAAAGTATTACGTAATAAAAGCGGAAGCTAATGATAATGAAAGAGGAACGTAAAGAATGAATGAGTGCATGTATGAATGAATAGATGAATGTAAAGTCTTGCAAACAAATGAAAGAAGGTGCACAAATCTAAAATGTTGTTAGCTCTACTGTGTGTGGTTTAGCTAAACCGTAAGGATACACACAGGGGTCTAGTCTTTGTGACCGACCAAATGTGTGGGATCCTTGTCGCTTGCCGCGGTACTGATGCCAGGCTATGTGCGTAATGTTATGGGTCTATTTATAGACTTCGGCCCAGTACCTGCTTCGTGCCTACATTCGGGGTATAGCATATGGCATTGGTCCAAATGAAAGTAAAGGTTAATGATGAATGTATGGAATGTACGAGATGAAAGAGAATGAATGAACGAAAGATAACGAGTAATGTGCGATGAAGTATGAATATGAAAGATAATATTAAGATTATCTATGTGTAAGTATGATGCATGATCGCGAACGAAAGTAATGAGCGGATTTAGACAGATATAAAGTATTTTATTTATAAAACTAGAACTCACTCAGCAACGCTGACTTGTATGTGTTTTTCAGTTGGCAGGTAATGATTGTTAAGGATGGCACGGGCGCATCTACTTAGCAAGTTTTTGCATGGCATCCATTTTATGATAAATGACATTTTTGTGATGTAATGCAAACAATGATATTTTTGTAACAGTTAACAATGATTGTATTGTCTTGCAAAAGTGGTCATTATATATGGAATGGTTTATTAAGTATTCCATTGCGATGTTTTAGCAAATTTAAATGCATGTTATATGTTTTTATGTGCGATGATTGTCCAATTATAAGCGTCCCAGGAATGGAGTCTTACATTACAAGTGTTTTTTTCCAATTTAAGGGTCAACAAGAACTATAAGGTGGTCATGCCTTTCCCTAGGGTATATGACTATTTACACGTGGTATAGAAACTTAATGAACTTTTAAGACACAACATATATGAATGAATACAAAGGACAATAATTTCCTAACCAAGAAATTCTAAGATAATTATCACAACAAAAATACTTATATTATACAAGTACAACATAATAAACTTAAGTGAGACGTTATAAATCATTGTAACACATAACATAAGTAATAAATTGTATTATGCAATGACTTTAATAACCCCTGCACCTTGATATTATCAGCCACTTAATATGGCATTAACATTCTTAAACCTTTTACCTATCATAACCTCCTTCATAACTTGTGGATAAATTATCATAAAGAGCATTTAACCTCATATTATCACTCCAAATCTCTTTCTTTTTGTCCAAATCCATGATACACACACAGACTAATAAGTTCTTTAATTTTTCAAGCAATTGAAGGCTTACATAGGCATTTGGTAGTTTCTTAGGTCAAAGATATGCATCCAACGTTGATTTCTAGTATTTTTATCATTATCAAAAACTTAATTTTAACAAAACTATATCTTACTTGTCTTGATCATCTATACAAAATTGCAGGACTGGTGAAGAGTATGCACTTTCAACATAACAACACAAAGAGGAGAGTTGCTTAGAACACTTAACAGATCAAATAGGGAACTGGATAACTTGTTAATGAAAGATGCTATGAACACAAGTAAATATAAGACAGAACAAGATGGCAAGCAACACAACTAATTGTGTGAATCCAAGGATCACAATCAGGAATTATCAGCGTTGGTTGAAATCAAGTCAACGTTTGCGGAAACAACATTTGCTTGGTTTAATTGTTTGTAATAAATTTCAATATCAATAAAAATTCAAGAACACGGCGAAAGAAACACAATTAATGAATGAACAAAGTTTAAATTCAAATGTATTTCATTAAAACAACTTAATGATTACAAATAATGAACGAATGATATTAAATTTTGTGTTGAATGATGTGACGATTGCTGGGGTTTGGTTGTGTGATTTGATGTGATGTTTTCTGTTGTGGAATTGTCGTATTGCCATCACCGTCGTCATTGATTCGAAACGTAGGATCCATTTATATAGACAATGATGTTTCTGTTAAGGAAACACCGGATCTCTTGGGATTTGAATTGTTTTTGTTAAGGAATCATCGGATTTCTTGGGATTCGCATAACTGCCATGTTGACTTGTTGACTTGTAACACCTGTATTATACAAGTGTTTGGACTCGGCAGGAATATTGTCTTCCGTAGATGTTTGTTCTTCCGCAGGAGTCTTGTTCTTCCAAGGGTACATTGTTCTTCCGAAGCAATCTTGTTCTTCCGAAGCAATCTTGTTCTTCCGAAGCAATCTTGTTCTTCCATCCTCAGAGTTGGTTGTTCATCTGTAGAAGATCTTTGGATGCATTTTACTGGTAAGAAACATATCTACGGAAGAACAAAATGTTCATCCGTAGATGTTTCTTACACTTAGTCAATTTCTGAAATTGACTAAGTATAATGTTTGTACCTGCAAACATACATAAATCAACACACATATATATGGGTTAACCTATACATATAATGCATACACAATAATGAATTACAACCATTCATTACAGATATTAATTCAAGTACTAAGCCTATACAAAATGGACTAGATCTACTGATCCTAGACCTAACAATACTCCCCCTTAGGCTTAGATACTTGAAATCATTTCTTCAAAACTGAAAGCTCCTTTTATCTTGAAACCATTTTCTTGTTGAAATATGATACTGCATCCTTTTGATCATCGTATTTGTACTTGATCTCCATTCTGCATATCCTTTGGAGTGTCTCAAAAGTCAACCCCAATACATCTTCTTTAGTGGTGAGGGTTTCCACAACACATTGATTGTTAATAATCTCCAGCTCATCTTCTTCGGAGATTCTCAGTTCTGATATATCTTCAATGTTGGCTCCCTTTAACATCCCAGCATTATACCTTCTTCTCTTGTATGCTTTGGCATGCAGCTTATCCACAACTTGAATCATGTGCACATATAGACACAAGTCATTTTTTAGCCCTTTCATCAGGTAGCTTTGGGAAGAATTTGTCGTGGAGGTATGAAGTAGGGTGGAGCAGTTTGATCTCCAGTGGGTCAAATATTCTAATTCTTTCAGCTTTCTTTCCTTCTGCATTCCATAGCAACACTAATTCTTTGGTCTTCTCAACATATCCCCATTCTGTTATGGGATATGTATATTGATTCCCATCTATGCTTTTAACATTAGCTGACTTACTACTTTGACATCCAACCCTCTTCAAGAACTCATCATCCATTATTGTAAAGGAGTTAGATTTTGGTCTTTTCATTCTTTGTAACCTTCTTCAGTGCTCATCATCCTCTCTCTTTGCTTCCTTAAGCACATCATCTCTGAATTTTGTTTTTAGCTTTCCCACTAACACAGAGAAGTCTCTTCCTCTTGGGTGAACAAGATAGTTAGAGATAATCAAGCTTTGCAAATCTTTAAGATCACATTCAGGTAGGCACAGTACTGATGCTATATCTTGGAAGTATTGAATCCTTCCAGATGTTCTCTTGATGATAGCACAGTCCCATTCTTGATCGTACTTCGATGCCATGATTCTGTTGTCTTCCATAGAGGATGGACTAGTAATGTGGTCAAACAATTCTATCAATGTAGACTTCTTCTCTGTGATTTCCCTGACTGTTGTCCCCAATGGCCACACTTTGCCAGGAATGACTGCTCTTGGTTCTCTGATAAGTTTGTCTTTTTCTTTGTGTTGTGCTTTGCTTTCAACTGTTACTGGTTCAGCTGGAGATTTGTTGTAATGACCAGGCTTTGGAGCTTTAGTTCTGAATCTGACTCCAGTGTCAAGTTCAACAGACATTACATGTTCCATCATTTTTCTCAGCTCAGCAACACTTCTTCCTTTAACATGAGCCTTATAGTTATGACCCTGTAGCCAACATACCATATTGTACTTGCTAAGTTTTATTGTATCAAGGTGACCTAGATCCTTCTTGATTTTCTGAATGGCTTGAAAAGTGGTGAATGCTTCATAGTCACAATTTGAATTATGAATCTAGCAAACTCAAACTCTTTCAGCATATCTTTCATCTCAGTCAAGTTCATTCTTTCAACCATGTCAAATGGGAACCCATGATTGATTAGGGTCATAAACACAGATGACTCGGGCCTCTCTTCCATAATGTCTTTTGTGGTTAGAAGAACATCAGCAGTTGATTCTTCTTTATCTTTGTTGGTTTCTTCTTTAGTCAACTCTTTCCACTCATCATCACTCTCAGATTCATCATGAACAACTTGCTTTGATGTTGAAACATTCATTGAAGGAGTGTGCTCTGAAGATGTATGCCTTGACCTCTTGGGTGTCTCTTCAATATTGATTGTTTGTATATTTTTTGAACCCAAATACTTCCTTTTCCTTGAGTATTGAATAAGTTGCTTTGAAGATTCAGTCGGTTTCTTTAGTTGATCTGATTCAAGAGCACATATCTTTATCTTCAGCTGATCAATTTCTTCTTCTTTTCTTCTTAAGAGAGCTGATTGATCATAGAGAGAGTCATTCATTTGATCAACCTTCAGCCTTAGCTTCTTATTTTCATTCTTCTCATTATTTGCTGAGTCTTGAAGTTCTTTAACCAGCTCATGCAATGCATCAATCACTTTGTTGTTTTCTTGTATGTTCTCCCTCAATCTTTTCAGGCTTGATTCTTGCTTCATCAGCTGATCATCTTTTACTTTTATCATTCCCTTCAACTCTTGAATTCTTTGCTTTCTATTGTTAGACTTTATAACAAGCTTGTTGTATTCAGCAACCAGATAACTTTTGCTGACTGGGATATCATTATCACTTAGATCATCTTCATTGTAGGCAATCATATCAACATAGTTTGCCTCTTCTTCTTCTTCCTGATGTTGAGCAGCAATCTCATCATTATTTATTTCTTTAGGGGCAGCCACACTTGCTGAGCTTGAGCATTTATCTTTTGATTCATCATGCTCATCATGATGTGTTTGTTGTTGCTGCTAATTGGCAATGGCTGGAGAAACTGGTTCAGTATCATTTGAATGGGCAGGAGATTCAGTCTTGGATAATGATAATTGAACAGTACTGGCTTGAGAGACTAAGACTATTTCCCCTGTGTGAAGGCTCTCAGTGGTTTGCTTTTCTGTAATTGGAGAGATAGGTTCTGTGTGTTGGCTAGCTGGTGATTGTAGAGTAAGAGGAGAGAGAGTTTGTTGAGAGTGAACAGATAGAATGGGTGAAATGGACTGAGTGTTTTGACTGGTAGGTGAAGGGTGTTGTGGAGACTGATGTTGTTGGTGAATGGGAGGTAGATCTGGTGAGTGAGTGGCTTGTACAGAGTTGGTTGGTGAAACCTCCTGTTGATCTTCCCACATAAGCTCTTGAGGAATGTTTGCATGAGAATTTACCACATGATCAAACATGGGCATGTCTCCTTCTTCATACTTTCCAGATATTTTATTTAGTACGGATCTACCTAGGTGAGCTTGAACAAACACATCACCATCTACAGTAGTCCAAAGCAGTACAACATTGATGATTAGTTGCAGAAACCTTGGAAACATATACATCTTGTCAGCCTTCTGTACTTTGATGTGATCACATAAGCAGTAGAAGATGTACTTTGAGTAATTGTAGGTTCTTCCCTCAAAGACACCAATAATGCCTGAAGAGATATGCCTTCAAAATCTGTCAAGTCCAGATTTCCTGTTTGATATGCACTTTAGATAAGTGTGGTCGAGAAATCTGTATGGCTTGTAGAGTCTTCCTTTCTTTATTTCTCCCTTCTCGAAGTCACCATCATACCCCATTAGAAGAAAGACTTTCTCTATGTATTCATTCTCGAACACATCAGGGTGATCAGCTTCTACATCTCCCAACTCAAGAACCCTTCTTATTGTCTGTTCATCTATTCTTAGTTTTTGATTCTTCACATCAGCCACAATAACTTGACCATCTTCTTCTATTTGGGAGAAGTTCCAGAAATCAATGATGTGTGATTGATGAATCATAGGCTCTGCTGATAAGGCATAGAACAGCCTGGATCTTCTTAGATATCGGATAATGTCTTGACACCCTTTTGAAACAGGATCGTCAAGGTCTAAGAAAGCACACACATTGTGCTCTTTCGCAAATTGATTATCCATCTGTTCATAAGAAGAAGATTTCGTTAGAATCACATTGAGAATACGAACAGTTGTGAGATTAAACGAGAATCGAACGGTTCATTATTGAACATTACGACATGTTTAACCTTGAACATAGTGATCTGAGAGCAGAGATATATGTTTGTTCGGTGTTTTGATTCGGTAATATTTGAATGTTATAAAAGGGAGAAAAGTTTGTTGAGTGCGTGTTTTTTTAGGTTTAAAAAAGTGAACTGAAAGCTTGAACTGAAAGCTGCAAAAGCTGCCTTTTGTTCTTCAGAGTCTAGAATGACAATTATAGACTCTGATTGATTGTTGGATGATGGTTTTTCGGATGATTTATCTCTTTGATCATCTGTTCTTTCATTCTCTTTTCTTAACTTACTTTGAGAAGATTTCTTAGGAGGTTTTGAAGCATAAAAACTTATTTCCTTTTCATCTTCACTCAAAGTACAAGAGTTATCACCATCATTACTGGACATGAAAGCACTTCCACCACTTCTTGTTTCTTTAAAGTGATATGGTGATACATGAGTTCTTACACTCTTGTTTATTGATTTCTCATCCATTTCAAGAGCCTCAACTTTAGCCATTACAGTGTCTAGCCCGACTGCTTTGAGATCTATGGTATTCTTGAACATGGATATAGTTTGCTCCCAACTTTCTGGTAAAGTATGGAGCATTTTCTTGTTCAGTTCCTCATTTGTGTATTTCAACTCCAGAATGTTTATTTCTGTAACAAGTTGCATAAACCTGTGGAGTTGTTGAGGAATTGATTCACCCTCAATATGATGAAATGTTTCATATTGTGAACACAGGGTGTCCTTCCTAATGTTTTGGATTTCATCACTCCCTTCACAGATTGTATGAAGAATCTTCCACAAGGAATTTGTTGTTTTATAATTTTCACATCTAATCAATATTTCTTCTGGTAAAGCCATACTAAGCAAGCTATATGCTTTTATATCAACTTTAACCTTCTTAATATCATTAGGTGAAAGATCTTTCTTGCTTATGGGTTGATTGTTATCATTATAATCCGGCCCGAGGGTGGGTGGAATATAAGGACCTTCTGTTATAGAAACCCATAAGTCAGAATCTATATAATTTACATGATTCCTGAACTTGATTTTCCATGATTTAAAGTCTGCTTTTGTTTCCTACTTCGGCGATTGGTAAGATGATCCACGAAAGTTGCTCATGATTAGTTAAGATTTGAGATGTTAACTAATGAATTTGTTCAAAGGATATGAACAATATAGTGATACTGGTCAATAACTAAGATCTGCTATTCAATTGATTTGAATATAGATCCAAGTTAATCTAACAGTGTACTGCTCAACAACAAATCAAGTTTTACACAAACTCTTTTGTTTAAAAACAATAGATCTAATCAGTAAAAACTAACAAATCTACAGAATTCAAAAAACAATTAAACACAACTAACACTAATAGATCAATCGATCTAAATCAATGAGCACTTGGCTCTAATACCACCTGTGAATCCAAGGATCGCAATAGGAAATTATCAGAGTTGGTTGAAATCAAGTCAACGTTTGCGGAAACAACGTTGGCTTGGTTTAATTGTTTGTAATAAATTTCAATATCAATAAAAATTCAAGAACACAGTGAAAGAAACACAATTAATGAATGAACAAAGTTTAAATTCAAATGTATTTCATTAAAACAAGTTAATGATTACAAATAATAAACGAATGATATTAAATTTTGTGTTGAATGATGTGACGGCTGCTGGGGTTTGGTTGTGTGATTTGATGTGATGTTTTCTGTTGTGGAATTGTCGTATTGCCGTCGCCGTCGTCATTGATTCGAAACCTAGGATCCATTTATATAGACAATGATGTTTCTGTTAAGGAAACACCGGATCTCTTGGGATTTGAATTGTTTCTGTTAAGGAATCATCGGATTTCTTGGGATTCGCATAATTGCCTTGTTGACTTGTTGACTTGTTGATTTGTAACACTTGTATTATACAAGTGTTGGACTCCGCAGGAATATTGTCTTCCGTAGATGTTTGTTCTTCCGCAGGAGTCTTGTTCTTCCAAGGGTACATTGTTCCTCCGAAGCAATCATGTTCTTCCTCCTCAGAGCTGGTTGTTCATCTGCAGAAGATCTTTGGATGCATTTTACTTGTAAGAAACATATCTACGGAAGAACAAAATGTTCATCCGTAGATGTTTCTTACACTTAGTCAATTTCTGAAATTGACTAAGTATAATGTTTGTACCTGCAAACATACATAAATCAACACACATATATATGGGTTAACCTATACATATAATGCATACACAATAATGAATTACAACCATTCATTACATATATTAATTTAAGTTCTAAGCCTATACAAAATGGACTAGATCTACTGATCCTAGACCTAACAAATTGGTTTTCAAGAATGCTGTATACTGCTTCTCAAGTTTTATTACAAATGTTACAAAGCATCGATAGAAAGTTACAAGTACTTGAGATACTTTATACTACATCCTACAGCCAGCCATACTTTGAAGGCCAGCTGAATACAATTGACTAGACAACTACAAACTCAAATGTAGAGTCAAAAGGCAGATTTACCTTTTGACTAGTGACTATGACATGCCATAGCTCACATCCTAATATATTACAAAAAGGATAAAAGTACATAAAGTAGAAAGCATGGACTCAACACCTCAAAGTACAGCTACCAAAAGCATGGACCTTTCACCAACTCATGTAAGTTGGTGACTTTACAGAGTTGCAGCGGAAAGGTGGTCCAGCTTTATGGTAAAGTACATCAGATAAAGGCATATCTCTGAAAGTCTTCGGAAGAAATATGTCTTCACTCTTTGGCTTCGGAAGACTTTGTCATTGAAGCTTTGGAAGACTTCACTTTTGGCTTCGGAAGATTTTACACTTAAAATATTTCTAGTGCATGGTGTAAAACTTCTGAAGCATTTCTACTTCTGTTCTTCAGTGCATGCATGCAGAGAGACTTTGGATGTTTTGGTTGCATCAGACTTATAGGAATCCTTACAAACTCCCCCTAGGCTGATGCTACCAAAACATTTAGAAGATCTTCAGAAGTTGGTAGTCTTCAGGATGATGATGTCCATACCATTCTTCATCATATGGTCAAGATCACTCAGACTCTCATAATATCTTCTCATCTCAAAGAGATCATGCAGAGGTAAGTTGATTATGTCTTGCCATGTATTGACATTCTCAACACCTTGATCTCTGATCACATGCCATCTGTCTGGATTAGTAGTGAAGGTCCAGGATAAGATAGGTCTCTCAGCTGCAAGAGGAGCCACTTGAATTGGAGTTGATTAGGCTGCCTCTTCATGCACTTCCTCAGGTTGATCTGACTTAGCCTGAGGTGTAGAGGTGGATGATTCAGGCTTCTTCTACTTTGACTTTGGTTTGGAAGCCATCCTCTTCTTCCTCTTTGAAGACTTAAACTGAGAAGACTGGTCTGCAGCACCTTGTTGATCATCCTTGTCTTTCTCAGTTGGCTGTTCCTCTCTCACAGATTCAGAAGGAGAGGGAGTTTGACCCTTCTGTGGATCAGAAGATGAAGCTTGCTGAGGCTCAGCAGGAGGTCCAGGTTGTGTTGTCTCAGGTTGTTCAACCTTAACCTCCACTTCAGGTGGGATTTGACATGAAGGGGGGTGTAAGTCAATCAGTTCTCCACTCTTAATCTTCTGCTTGATTACCCTAATATGCTCATCCATTTTGGATAGAGACATAGGGCCAAGTCTCCTTCTGGAGAATCAATACAGCTTCAAGAAGCTCATCATCCTTTGTCTGTCAGCAGACTTCTTCATACTCTCCTTGATGATGGCTCTTGATTTTGCAGCATCTTCCCTCATCTTTTTCTTCGTTGCCTTTTGTTCTTTGAGCAGTTAAAGTTCAAGTTGTTTGAGATACTCAAACTCAATGTACTCAAAGGACAAGGGAAGAAGTGCAGATGCCTAATAGAGACCTGTGGCACTCAGGTAGTTGATCATATTTTGCCTATCTGTTTTCTTGTCTACCTGAGGTTCTTGTGTAGCTGCCACATCCACTTACACAGGCTTTTTTGAGCATGCTTGTATAACCTTTTCTGTCTCTTCTCCTCTTTGAATTGGAGAAGTAACCTTGCATCCTCTGCTTCCTTCATCTCTCTTGACACTTCCATGTCAGCCAGTTCATTTAATTGCTCTAAATGGAGAGATATAATCTCATCTATGTCATAGTTCCTGGTCTGCAGGTAAGTAATCATGTCTGCTCTCAACTCATCTTCTTGAGTGTTTGGTCTAGGGCAGCCCTGATTGCAGCTTGCATAAAGCCTGAAGACCTAGAGGAACTTTCTCCCCTTAGCTTCCTCTTCCTCTCTCTCTCCTCCTCCTCAATCTCCTTAAAAGTTAGAATCCTTTTCCCTTTGTCATCCATAGACCTTTGTGACACAGGGTGGAGAGAGCTTTGGCCTTCATTTCTTGGTGTAGCATCCAAGCTTTGGCCAGAGAGAGGTTGTGAGACACCTTCACCAGCAGGTGTTTCACTGAGGGAATGAATTTCTGAAGCAGTTGTTGGTGTGACAGGGCTCTCAGGCTCTATCACTAGGCCTTCAGCCAAGGTTTTCCCTTTGAAGGTAATCTTAGGGTCTGCCTCAGCATCCAGTTAACCAATGACATTACCTGATTACCTTTGTCTCCTTCTAAGGCTGAACTCCTCAGTAATTCTATCTTGAATCCTGAGTGCTAACCTATTAGCTTGTCTTGATTGACTTGAGTTGACAAGTGGCATGTTGATCAGGTCAAGACCTTCATAGTAGTTCAAGGTCTGAAAGTTGAATACTTCTTGCTTCCCTTGAACTCTATGAAGAATGAGGGCTCTTCTATCAGCATCATACCTCCACCCAATAATGTAGTTTGAAGTTCCTTGAGGTGGAGATGACACAACCCTTGGAATGCCTTCTTCAAAGAGACTCCTAATGACAGAGTCTATAATGTCCACATTAATGTGAACTTGAGGAAGTAGCTGAGTATGCATAGTTGCAAGTGAGGAAGGTGAATCCTCAATGTCCATACTCCATGAAGAACTCACAGGTTATGTGACTGTAATGACTTTCTCCCCTTTTTTGGTAGCATCACGCTCTTGCATTGGTGAGCTAGAGGTTAGGTCAATCACATTCACAGCTTCTTGTGTTTCTGGTTAAGCTCCTTCTAAAGGTCTCCCAGCTAGTTTTTCCCTGAGATAAGATATCTCAAGTTGCTGATCATTGACCCTATTATACAGGGTAGTCACCTGAGATTCAAGGTGACTAACCTTAGAGACTAAATAGGAGCATGTTTTTAACAGTTTTTGCACCTTTAGTCTCAGATTCCCCTCATCTTCATCAGAAGAATCATTGGCGGATGAGATGATTGGACCAAAGTCCTCTCTCTCACCACCAGCCTCAGGTTCTTGGCTACTGGATTTCCTCTGCACATTGACATCCTCAGTTGAGGTGTTAATGGGCTGAGTTGCGATGGTTGAGGTCTTAATGATGTAATCACTTGCAGAAGTGAGAGCCTCTTTCATATGGATGTCCTGAACAGGTTCAGAAGTATCCACCTCAGTGATAGGTGACAGATGTGGGCTAGACAAAGGAGACTCAGGAGTACTCATCTCTCTTTGAGTAGGGAAAGAGTAGACAGACTCATGGTACCCACTGTAACCTAAGTCTTCATCAGTATATAATGAGAGGTTGGGAATGGGTTGATTTAAGTCTAAAGGCTGGGGATGGTAACTGTCCCCTGAAGGTTGTTCACTTGAGTGTTGAGACTCAGAGTGAGGGCTTAAGGCAGTTTGGCTTATGAGATCATCAGGGTGAGCATGAGGAACCTCATCCTTGATTGTTGAAGAGATGGGAGTGGTTTGGTCCTTAGGGGAAGTGGGAGCTCTAGTGTCCACTTCCTCTTATATGGGTGAGTATATGGGGGCCTGCACAGACTCAATAGCTTAAGCAGGGGTTCGTTTGGATTTTCTTTGGTAGGTGAGGGTGATTTGTGGCCTTTTTGGTGGTTGAGAATTAGAAGGTGTAGGTTCAACACTAGCTTGTGTTGCTAGGTTGTCACCTTGAGTAATGAGCTCTAACATTTTTGGGACAAGGGCTGTTTCTACCCCTGAGAAGCCTACAGTTGGCTATTTCATAATTTTAAAGATGTCGGGCTTCATCTGTCCCAATTTAAGAACATTATATGTTTCCCTCAACTGTGAGCCCAGTTCACAATTGAGAATGTGTTGAACATATCTAGGAAACATATAATACTCTAAGGAGTCCAAGTTAGCAAGTAAATTTGTATAAACAAACTGAGAGTACTTGAACTTGACCCCTTGAACCATTCCATGTACTATGAAGAAGAGATCCTCAGGAATCTGGTCCCACCCTCCATGCTTGTTTGACAAGCTGTGGATAACCACATGAAGCAGGTATTTCCACTGGGATGAGACCTTCCCTTTCCTGAAGGTCTTTACAGAGAAATCTCCCTCATAGCCCATCTGCTCAAAAGAATGATTGACAGCTTCCTTTGGGAAGGACAACTCACCTTCTTCATCATCAGCTGTAAGTGAGTGTTGATGATGGCCGGAGTGATGAAGATTGTCCTCCCTTGCACTGTGGCAGACAGTGCCTTCTCCCCATCCATAATGACCTCTTGGCAGGTCTTCCAGAATTCAAGCAGATGATCCTCATAGAGAGTAGGATCAATGGTTAGAGAGGTGAAGTAGTTGGATAGAGCTAAGAAACGGCAAATCTCTTAGAAACTGTCATTTTTCTCAGAGCTAAGCAACCTGGTTGTGTTGCCTATGAAGTTGCATGGAGAAATCTGGGTTGTTTCTGCGGTTTAGGTTGGACATTTTAGAAGCTTAAGGATGAAGAAAAATGAAGAACAAAGGCGGATTGGGAGAATTTAGGTTTAAGGAATAGTGTAATTGAGGAAGATAGTGAGAGAGGGGGGAACCGTTGGGCATTTATGTGAAAAGGATTTGAGACAAAGTTAATGAAAGAGGATAAACTTTGAAATCCGGATGTCGGTCCCACCTCTGAAAAGTAGTTTACTTTTGCCCAAAAAGTAGTTTTCTTGGAAGTCGAGAAATCTTCCGAAGGTTATTTGCTTTGGAAGTTCTGAAGAAAAAGCTTCCGAAGGCAAATTGGCTTCGGAAGTTATTTCAAAGATTTTTGAGAATTTTGCTTCGGAAGAGAATTTACACTCAGAGATTTTATTCTAAGGAGAATAAATACTTCCGAAGGTAAATTGCTTTCGAAAGAAACTTGTTCTTTGAAAACATACAGAGTACTTAAGTTGATTTTAAGCTTCGAAAGATATTTCAGAAACTTCTTCCAAAGGTAAAATTACTAAAGCATTTGTTTACTAAGACATAAATTTCTTCCGAAGGTAATTTTGAATCTTCCGAAGAGATCAAGATTTTCAAAAATCTAAGAAAGTCTTTTTAAAAAAAAAATTCCAAAGAAAACAAGGGCTTATGAAGGTGATAAAATAGACAACTTAGGACACACGGGTTTTAGAAATAAATATGATTAAGTTTTAAGAAAAGCTATTCAAAGTTAATCATCCCAATAACTGATACAAGATATTAAAATCTCTTCTCATCAAAAGCTTTGGTGAACAGATCAGCATATTGTTCATTTGTGTTAACTTTGACTAGTTTGAATAATCCCTTTTCAAAGTTATCTCTAATCAAGTGATACTGATATTAATATGCTTTGTCCTTGAGTGCTGCATAGGATTCGCTGTGATGGAGATAGTACTATTGTTGTCTATGTGGATGGGAGTCTCTTTAAAGTTGAATCCATAGTCCAGCATTTGATTTTGAATCCAAAGCACTTGAACACAGCAGGTTGCAGCAGCAATGTATTCAGCCTCATCAGTTGATGTAGACACAAAGGATTGTTTCTTACATTGCCAAGAGACTACTCTTCCACCATGAAATTGACATCCCCCTGATGTAGACTTTGCAGTCAAGTTGCAACCACCATAGTCACTATCTGTGTAAGCATACAGATTAAAGTCAGAATTCTTTGGATACCAAAGACCAAGTGATGGAGCACCTTTGAGATATCTTAAAATTCTTTTGACAGTGACCAAGTGTGATATCTTGGGGTTGGCTTATATCTTGCACAATTGCATGTAACAAACATGATATCTGGCATGCTAGCTGTGAGGTACATAAGAGACCCAATAATTGCCATATAGAGATGCTCATCAACACACGTCCCATCAAGATCAGGTCCAAGGGAGTGATTTCTGGCTATGGGTGTCTTAGCAACCTTACAATTAGTCATGTTGAACCTTTTAAGTATGTCTTGTACATACTTTGACTGACTTATGAAGATGCCATTGTCAACTTGCTTCACTTGAATTCCTAGAAAGAAATTGAGTTCCCCCCTGGCACTCATTTCAAACCTATCCTTCATCAGCTCAAAGTCTTTGCAGAGATTTTGATTAGTTGACCCAAAGATAATGTCATCTACATATACTTGAACTAGCATTATGTCATTTCCTGTTCCTTTGATGAAGAGAGTTCCATCTATAGTACCCCTTTTGTAGCCATGTTGACAGAGATACAAAGATAGAGTCTCATACCACTTCCTTGGTGCTTGGTGCAGCCCATAAAGAGCTTTATCAAGCCTGCAGACATAATCAGGATGATCAAGATTTGCAAACCCAGGTGGTTGCCTGACATACACCTCTTCATCAATCACCCCATAAAGAAAAGCACACTTGACATCAAGTTGGTAGACCTTGAAGTTCTTGGATGCAGCAAAAGCTAGAAATATCCTAACAGCTTCAAGTCTTGCTACAGGAGTAAAAACATCTGTGTAGTCATTTCCTTCTTCTTGAGTATATCCTTGAGTATATCCTTGAACAACTAGTCTGGCCTTGTTCTTGATGACAAGTCCTCTGTCATCCTTCTTGTTCCTGAAAACCCTTTTGGTTCCTATGGTAGTCTTCCCTTGAGGAAGAGGACATAGGTTCCACACCTTTTGCTTTTGAATTGAAGCAGCTCCTCTTGCATAGCTTCAACCCAACTTCCATCCTTTAGAGCCTCATCAATTTTCTTTGGCTCTATCTGGGACAAGAAACAAGAGTGAAGACAAACATTTGCTTCATGGGTTTGTCCTCTTGTTCTCACCCCTAAATCAACATCTCCAATGATATTTGTGGTAGGATGAGACTTATGGATCCTTAGCTGAGGGATCACAGCAAGTTGCTTAGATAGATCTAAATTTGAAAAATTCTGATCTGGCAAAGAAGATTTACCCTCCATATTAGCACACTTATCAAGGTTGACTTGATACAATGAGTGTGTGACATCATTGATGTTGTCTTCAATGGAGTGGTTATCAGCATTAAGAAATTCCTGATCACTTTCACCACCACCATTTTCTCCAACATTTAAAGCTCCTTCTCCTGAGTTTTATGCCTCTAAGCTTGAATTTGAAGGCACCCCAGAAGCAACAACAGGATTTGTCATTGATGTGCTGGTAGAAGCTTCATTTGCAGGATTAGTTACCACTGGAGCTGAAAATATGTAACTAGAAAGTCTTCTTAGCTCAAATCTTGGATCAGGATCATTTGTAGGCAGTATATATGTAGATCCTGAAATCTTCTCACAAGATTTCTTAAAACAGTTGGTAACTAAATCAAGATCATATAGCCAATCCGAACCAGAACCTTTCACACTGGGAGTGTGCTCATTGAAAGTCACATTGGCTGACTCCTCAACTACTCTAGTTCTGAGATTGTATACTCTATAAACTTTAGCTTGAGAAGAGTATCTAATAAAGTGTCCATCATTTAATTTCTCAGCAAACTTGGCAATTTGATCTTTGGTATTCAAGATGGTGCAAGGACATCCAAATGACCTGAGAAAACCAATGAAAGGTTTTCTCTTGTGCCAAAGGTCATAAGGAGTCTTACCATGTGTCTTAACCACTAAAACTCTGTTTTGCACATAGAAAGCAGTGTTCACTGCCTCTTCCCAGAAGGTGATGGGTAGTTTAGAGTCAGACAACATAGTTCTTGCAGCTTCAATTAGTGTCTTGTTTCTCCTCTCAGCAACACCATTTTGCTGAGGAGTCCTGGGAGCATTATATTGTCTTGTAATACCTTTTTCATCACAAAATGTATCAAGGATTTGATTCTTGAATTCAGTTCCTTGATCACATCTTATGGTTTTGACCTTGTGATCATATTGATTCTCAATCTTTAGGATAAAATTCTTCAGAATCTCAGGAGTCTCATCCTTAGTTCTAAGAAAGAAGACCCAAGTGAATCTTGTAAAATCATTTGTGATCACCAAACAATAAGAGGTCCTTCCTAGACTCATTACACTAGTGGGGCCAAAGAGATCCATATGTAATAAGTGTAGGGGATTAATGATGGAATTTCTTTCCTTTGGCTTGTGAGATACCTTGTGTTGCTTCCCCTTCAGGCATGCAACACAGTGGTCATCACTTGTAAACTCTTTCTTTGGTATTCCAATTACCAAATCATTCTTAATTAATTTATTCATGTTTTAAAGTTTACATGGCACATTCTTTTATGCCAGAGGAAAGATTCATCATTATTTGCTTTAGACAGAAAGCATGAAACTTCTCCTGAGGGAGATGTTTCTTGCAAGTCCATCTTGTACATGTTCTTTTTCTTGGGGGCTCTGAGCAAGATGTGCTCATGAGGAATGACCACCTCGGGCCTGAGAACAATGCACTCATGCTCAGTGAAGAGCATGTTATGACTCTGATCACAAAATTGGGATACACTCAGAAGATTGTACCCAAGCTCCTTGACAAAGTTTACCTTCTCAATACTGAGCTTACCATTTGTGACCTTGCCCCTTCCAGTAATGTAACCTCCTGCATCTCCTCCAAAAGCAACTGGTCCTCCATCAATTCTTTCAAACTTTTGGAGTAGTGACTTATTGCCTGTCATGTGCCTGGAACAGCCACTATCAATGATCCATACATTTTTGTTTGTCTTGAGCTGTTCCTGCACAAAAAAGATGATTAGTTACATTTGGAAACCCAAGCCTCATTAGTCTTGGGCTCATCAAAAGAAGTTGAAAACAATGCAACAGTAATTGATCCTATAGTCATGCTAGAAGGATCATTTGCTGATGTTGATGAAGAACTTTCAGCCACTTGGTCTTTCTTTGACTTCCACACCACCTTTGGAAGCTTAGACTTGACCTTCAATACTTCGGAAGTTTTGATGACTTCGAAAGTTTTGATGACTGGACCTTCGGAAGATCTTGCTTTCACTGCAGCAGGCTTCAGTACTTTGGAAGTATTCCTTTTTTCTGAGACCAAATTTTCCTCCGAAGGCAAGTTTCCACTTGTCTTCTTCTTCATTTTGGAGCTTTCGAAGGAAACAGATTTTCCTTCCAAAGCTGGCTTCTTCTTTTCCAAACTCTTAGAAGTTTCTTTCTTGGTCATGTGGAGAGTACTCTTGGATTGTAAACACAATCCTTAGCAAGATGAGAAGTACTCCCACACATAACACAGTCCATTTTCTTCCTTTAGGAGTTTTCCTTTGTGAACAAGGCTTTGATCATTTCCTTCTCCATTTTCACCTTTGCAGATGTTGTGGTAGTTCTTGTGGGGATAGACCTACCTTTGGAGCTGGATGGTTCATGTTTTACAGCAGTAATGCACAACTGATCAACCTTTTTCTTGATGATGGGATGATTTGGGCATGAACCGGAACTCTTGTTGATGGAGTTCAAGTTGGTGTCTTCAGCCTTTACCACTTCAAATCCTGCAGAGATGAAGACTTGTTTCTGTGTAGAGTTGAAGGTGGCCTTGATCTCTTGAGCCTTTTTGGACTTTCTTTTGGCCTTCTTGATCAAGTTCTTTCTTCTTGACTTGGTCATCCCAACAACTTTGCTCTCCTTAGAGGGATGGTGACCCTTCTTAGAATGCTCTTCTTCACTCTTCTCAGAGCCATTCTCCACCATCTCCTCTTCATCCTCTTCAGTCACAGGATCTATGAAGGGAAGCTCATCTTCACAAGTTCCACACCTAGGAGATCTTACAGACAAGATTGTGTGTGGAGGAGCTATCACATAAGATCCTAGTCCCTGCTTATTTTGAAAACAAACTTTTGAATGCAAGGATGAGGATATTATGTTCTTGAAGGTCTCTTCTTCAAGAACACATTTTTCTGCCTTGGCTTTGCTGATCACAAGCTCAGCCTGGCATTCAGTTAATTTAGTAATAAGATCTTTGATCTGAGTCCTGTAGTTTGTATGCTCATGTTTAAGAGTTGAAATGGTTTTCTCTAAGTCCTCTATCTTTAGTTTATAATCATTTTCAGCTCTTTTAAAATTAGCTTTTAAGATATTTAAGGACTTAAGATCAGATCTCATTTCTAAATTATAGGACCTGTATCTATTGACTTTAGCAATGCATTCAGGAGTTCAAAGATGTCCAATACCTTGGCTTCATCGTGGTCTGCCATGAGTGCTTGGTTTGGAGATACATCTTCCACCTGAAAGCTCCAGTCAAAGCCTCCTTCTTCAATAGCAACTACAGCTTGCTGCATTGGCTTCTCATTCTAGGGGACTTTCTCAGTGTTGTTTGGTCTGGTTTTTGCTTGGCCACCATTTGTTCTCAGTTGTAACATTTTACTTTGCTTTTATCCAGTCCAAACTTTCCACTGGCTGCATTGCTTGGAAACTTTCTCCCTGTCCTCTTGTAGAACTTCTTGGCTCTGTGAGTGAGAAGAGCCATTTGCTGGATTATCTCCATATACTCTAGATCATCTGGATGGATACAGTCCAAATCTTCAAAGGTGAAGAGAAAGTTGCCTGAGGTTTTATCAGCAGAGACAAAGGCATGAGAAGAACTTGTCTCTTGGAAATGACTTCCTTGAGTGTAGCTTTCCCTTGGAGTCTTTGGGAAGGTGATGAAATGGCCCTTTTGTGAGTTGTCAGGGAAGCATATAAGATGATGCTGTGGTTAAATGCTTTCCCTTTCAACCACATGGAGGGCTGAACTCAATTGATTGATGGAGTTACCAGATGAGTTTTGCATGTTCATCTCCATCTGGTAGCCACTAAGAATACCATACAACTCTTTGAGAGTAAGAGTCTTAAGGTTCTCAGTCCTCTTGATAACAACACAGTAACGTGTCCATTGTCTAGGAAGAGAGGACATAAACTTCCTTACAATGTCCCTGTTCTCAAGAGTTACTCCAACATCCATTAGAGTATCCACAATCTCAAGATACCTAAAGTATTGTTGAGTCATGGTTTCACCTACCTTAAAGGTGAAGTTTTCAAACTGCTGCTTCAAGAGATCCTTCTTGTTCTCCTTTGCTTCAGTAGACCCCTCATACATCAGCTTCAGTGCTTTCCATAGTTGCTTGGCAGTTTTGCACTTCTTGAAGCCTCGGTAAATGGAGTTAGGAAGAGTAGTTTGAAGGGCTATCATGGCTTTCTGATCAATCTCTATTCTCTTCCTATCTGCTTTAGAGTTATCAGCCACAACCTTAGGAATCATACCACCACCAGTAGCAGAAGTGGTGCTAGGTATGTAAGGTCCTTCAACAATAGAGTCCCACATCCTGGAGTCTTGAGACTTGATGAAGCCTTCCATTGTTTGACACCAAGTATCAAAGTCTTCAAGAGTGACCAGTGGAGACTTTGTCATAGTTCCAGTTTCCATATAAGCTTTGGTAATAGCTGCCATTTGAGTTGTTAAGTATTTTTGTGTGTGAGGGATCTTAAGATGGTGAGATCTTATATCAAGAACCTAAAATGCTCTGATACCAAATGCAGGACCGGTGAAGGGTATGCACTTTTAACACAATAACACAAAGAGGAGAGTTGCTTAGAACACTTAACTGATCAAATAGGGAACTTGATAACTTGTTAATGAAAGATGCCAAGAACACAAGTAAATATAAGACAGAATAAGATGGCAAGCAACACAAGTAATTGTTTTCAAGAATGCTGTATATTGCTTCTCAAGTTCTATTACAAATGTTACAAAGCATCGATAGAAAGTTACAAGTACTTGAGATACTTTATACTACATCCTACAGTCGGCCATACTTTGAAGGCCAGCTGGATAAAATTGACTAGACAACTACAAAATCAAATGTAGAGTCAAAAGGCAGATTTGCCTTTTGACTAGTGACTATGACATGCCATAGCTCACATCCTAATATATTACAAAAAAGATAAAAGTACATAAAGTAGAAAGGACTCAAGACCTCAATGTACAGTTACCAAAAGCTTGGACCTTTCACCAACTCATGTAAGTTGGTGACTTTACAGAGTTGCAGCGGAAAGGTGGTCAAGCTTTATGGTAAAGTACATCAGATAAAGGCATATCTCTAATAGTCTTCGGAAGAAATCTGTCTTCACTCTTTGGCTTCGGAAGACTTTGTCTTTGAACTTCAGAAGACTTCACTTTTTTCTTCGGAAGATGTTGGTCTTGGCTTCGGAAGATTTTACATTTAGAATATTTCTAGTGCATGGTGTAAAACTTTCGAAGCATTTCTGCTTCTGTTCTTTAGTGCATGCATGCAGAGAGACTTTGGATGTTTTGGTTGCATCAGACTTATAGGAATTCTTACAAAAATAAATGCTATCAACATATCATCTTGGGGGTAACAATCTTCTACATTTTATGTTATTGTTATCATTTTAGGTGAACTAGAACAAACAACATGATCATAAGAACATATATTAAGTAAAATGCATAAACAATATACCATAACATGTACGGTGATTATATAGTTGAAATATTGAATTATTAGAATTTGATTAGCAAGTGTTAGTGTCTTAAATGGAAATAGTTTTCATGAAATAAAATCAACAACACATTTTTCTTATCACTATGCAAGATTTCTAGACATAACTTGTATGGGTTATAAAATGGTCAAAACCTAATAATTTTAGATATATTCCAAGGCTAAGAAAGATTTTAAAAAGTCTATCTTTAAATACAGTGGATCTCATTGTTATTAAAAGAGGTTTGATATGCGAAATGGTACGAGATTAAATGTCAAAATTGAGTTTTTCTGGCAGTTAGTTAAATCGTCTTAAAAAATTTATAAATCTCTTAATACTATCCAAAATGATGTGATTTTCTCTAGAATTTTTATTTAGTTTGTTAGCATTTAAACACAACTGGTCTTACTTCATTATGTTATTGTTTTGACTTTGAAACAATGGATATATAAAATTCGTCAGAAATGTTTTTGGTTGCCCAATTCATGTCAAACTTAGAACAAGCATAACTTAGAGTTTTTGTTTATTTTTCCAGAATTTAAATAATCTTGTTATATTTCCAGAGACATACAGTTACCCTAAAGTTATGTTTTTTGGGTTCTTAAATAGTTTATGCACGAACAGTGCGCAAACAAACAATCTATCAAGTTCCACAAAGAGAGCATAAAGAGTATTTTAACACTCTTCAACAAAGTGAGTTCTAATGGTAAATAGGCAAAATATTAAGATCTTTTATCATATTTAATGTTAATACAAATAAATGTGCGTAAGCTATACAAGTCATAACCCAAATTGAACATATAAAATCCTAGAACATCACAAATATCTATTGTGTTAGTTCACACGTGTATTTCAAAATTTAGTAACAAATGATAAAAGACCTTAATTCCTACTCAGAACATGGTATGGTCATGGAAGGGCTTACTAAGCGTTTACCACAAGAAGGTTAGTTGGTCATGAGTTGTTCATGACTTGAACATGATATTTCACTATAGATTTCTAAGACAAGTTTGGAAAGTCTTCACTTATCGTACAAAGTGAGTTTCATGGCCTCGTTTTATTTTCATACTCTTTTAGTAAAGGGGTAGAAGAATACTTAAAAGCACTTTCATTTTGTGATATACACTATTGTTGAATGATTCATTACTTATCATGGGTAGCATGTTGTTTGTTAGCTTGGTAACTCTATGTATGTTTCAACTACTTTCACAACCATTTAACTATAGGTCGGAGCTGAAGGAGAGGTGTTGATAGTACTATTGGGTTGCCACCCCTACCCTCACATGTTACTTTGCTAACGAGTACCAACATTGGTCAAGATTCATACCCTTGGGTGAATATAATCCAACAAGCTTGGTATGACACATCATGAGGTTGCATAGTGGCATCAAGTTGTACATTGACAATTATTATTTTTATAAATTACACACTGTTGTCCTATTATTGGAAGCACAAGGCCATACTTTTATTTCAAACATACGAGCTGACCAGCATATTGTTGAACTTTTCGAGTATTTTCTCAGGTAATGATAACATAATTTAAGTTAACTAGGATTGTTGGGATATGCTGGCGGAAGACTTATGTTTTTGGTTACTTGGTTTATATATGCTATAATAGGATTTTTACCCTTAGTCTATTCTAACTTGTGGGAGTTATGATTTTTGTTCAAGTTTGTTTAAATAATTGACTATGTGGAAAATGACTAACGGACACACAAGTTCCTTTGTGTCGTGTGGTGTCAAAACTCATTGAAAAATGACATTCACTATTCTTTTTAACTATCAAATGTGTTATAAGGAACCTATTCATTGCATTCAAGTTTTTCTACTGTAAGTCGCGTGTGTGACAGATTGGTATCAAAGACATTGGTTATGATCTAAGTACGTGCATATAGAATGAATAATAGGACTATGTGTACATTTTAATAATTCTTACATGTTCCTATTGAATATTTAGGTTCTTACTATCATATACCTTTGGTTATGTCTTCTTCAAGTGGATATGAACCATCTGAACATAGCCAGGGTAAACAACCCCTTCTAGTACATGCACATATAGGACTAAGGAACTTTCTCCAAATTTAGGTTTAGTTGTGAATCCAAGGATCGGTACAGGGAATTATTAGGTTAGATCTTATGAATAATGATTGTATCACTGCTCATAGTTTCAATCAATTGATGATGAAATAACAATTGTAATATGAATTAATATGAAGAAAAATTCAGATAAATGATAAAAACAAGAGAATATAAGGAATAGACCCCAAGTTTGATTCAGATGGTTTTCATTATTATTGACTAATGATTACAATTGAATTGATGATCGAATATTACTAAGGTTCTAATAATATTGTTATGGTTGCTAGGGTTTGTTGATTTGATTGATCTCTGGTAATTGGTGTAATGATGGATGCCCTAATGTGTACCCCAGAGTTACTAGTAGGGTAAGAATAACTTTCTTATTAGGGTGACAAAGTTTCTTAGAGAATATCATGATGTGAAATTCTCTGACTAAGTTAAAGTTGTCAGTAGGAGTTGACTTTATGGTGTAACTTAGTGTTTGACTTGTTGACTTGAAGTACTTGGTGAAGTACATGCAAGTGTTAGTCTTCCGTAGATTTTAATCTTCCGTAGGAGATTTATCTTTCATAGGATTTGTCACTTGGACTTCATCAGCAGCAAGATATTCATCCGTAGAAGATCCTCGGATCCATGAATCCCTTGTTTTTGATGCAGAACATCTATGGAAGTATAAGTTGTTCATCTATAGATAGTTCTTATACTTGGTAAATTTAGAAAAGTGACCAGGTATACTATTGTTCCTGCAATCATACATAAATCAATATATAATAAGGTTAACCTTTATACATTCATTACGTACAAAAGAAATAAGATGTATAAGAGTTTATTACAAATCACGATTAAAGTTCTAAGCCTATACAATGAATCTAAACCTATTGGAACTAGATCAAACAATACTCCCCCTTAGGCTTAGATATTTTTAATCAATCCTTTAGACTTGAAAGCTTCTTTACTCTTGCTACAATCTTATTATTGAAGTATGATACTGCATCTTTTAGGTCATCATAGGTGTATTTGATTTTCATGTGACTGATCTTTTTCAATGTCTCAAAACGTAGACCAAGTACAACCTCTTCAGTAGTTAGAGTTTCCAAAACATTCTTATTATGCATAATCTCTAACTCATCCTATTCTGAAATTCTAAGTTCAGTAGCTTCATCTATCTTTGTTCCAATCAACTGGCCAGCCTCAAACTTTCTCCTTTTATAGGCCTTGGCATGCAGTTTATCAATGACTTGAATTAGGTGTACATATAAACGTAAGTTATTTTGGGCTTGTTTATCCTTGAGTTTAGGAAAATACTTATCATGTAGATATGAAGTGTAGCTTGGATGTAGGAGTTTGATTTCCATGGGATCAAACAGCCTTATGCTTTGAGCCTTCTTCTTATCTTCATTTCTTAACATCACCAATTCCTTTGTCCTCTTAACATATCCCCACTCAGTTATGGGAAATGTATATTAATTGCCTTCTATGATCATGATTGTTGCTGTTTTTCTGTTTGAGTATCCATCTCTCCTCAAGAATTCATCATCAACCAATATGGAGGAGTTGGATTTTGATCTTCTTTTCTCTTGTGATCTTCAGTTGTGCTCAACATCATCCCTTCTTGCTTCTTTCAAGTCATCATCTTTGAACTTAGCTTTTAACTTACCCACACCTACAGAGAAATCTCTTCCTCTTGGATTAATTAGATAGTTAGTGATGATTAATATTTGAAGATCATGAATATCGAATCAGGGAGAGTCAAAATTGTTTCTACTGAATGGAAGTATTGAATCCTTCCAGAAGTCCTTTTAATTACTGCACAATCCCAGTCTGGATCATATTTGCAGGCCATAATCATGTTCTCTTCAGCAGATCCGAGAGTTGTGAGATGATCAAATAGTTCAATCATTGTTGACTTCTCTTTAGTGATCTCTCTTACTGCTGTACCAAGTGGCCATACTTCTCCTAGTATCACTTCTCTTGGTTCTCTGATTAATCTTTCTTTCCCTTTGTATTGATCTTTGCTTTCTTCTGTGATTGGTTCAGCAGAAGAAGGTTTTGATTAATGATCATATACTGGGTTTGGGGCTTCAGTTCTGAACTTCACTCTAGTTTCCAACTCTACTTTCATCACATGTTCCATCATTCTTCTTAGCTCAGCCACTGATCTCCCTTTAAGCTCATACATCTTGTAGTTATGACTTTGCAACCAACATGTCATATTATACTTGCTAAGCTTGATTGTATCATAATGATCTAAGTCCTTTTTGATTTTCTGAATAGATTAGAATGTTGAGAAGGTTTCATAGTTGCAAATAGGAAGCATGAATCATGCAATCTCGAACTCTTTAAGAACATTCTTCATATCAGACATATTCATTCTTTCTACCATGTCATATGGAAAGCCATGATTGATCAAAGTCATGAACAGTGTTAATTGTGGCCTTTCTTCCAGTATATCTTTTGTTGTCACCAGTTCATCAACGTTTGATTTTGATTGATCTTTGGGAGATTCCATCTTTGTTAGCTCTTTCCATTCTTCATCACTCTCAGAATCATCATGTGACATAGGCTTCAAAGTGCATAAATCTGCTAAAGGAGTATGTTCTGTTGACATAGTCTTTGCCCTCTTTGGTGAATCTTCGACTTCTATAACTTATTTCTTGAAACTCCCAAGATATTGCCTTTCTGTGTTGTATTGAATGATTGGCTTTGCAGTATCAGAGGAATCTTTGTTGATTTTGTTGTCGGTGCATTTGATTCAAGGGCACATATTTTCATCTTAAGCTCATCAATTTCTGCATCTTTTCTTTTCAGCTGAGCAGATTGTTCATTGATAGTCTTGTTTGCTTTATTGATCTCTATCAATTACTTCTCATTTTCAGCCTTCTCATGTTCAATAGACTCTTTGAGTTCTTTGACTAACTCATGTAGAGCATCAATTACTTTATTGTTTTCTTGAACATTTTCTCTTAATCTTTTCAGGGAAGCTTCTTGTTTTATCAACTTATCCTCCTTTTCCCTTATCATCCCCTTCAACTCCCTTATTCTATCTAACCTCTTGTTTGACTTGATAGTCAGCTTGTTGTACTCATCAACCAGATAACTTTTGCTTATATCAATGTCATCATCATCCAAGTCATCTTCATGAAAAGCTATGACATCCACATAATTGGTTTCACCTTCACCTTCTTGGTTAACTTCTTGATCTTGTTCTTTATTCACTTCCTAACAAACTTCTTTAGTTTTCTCTGCTTGTTCAACATCATTATCTTCCTCAAGGTTTATCACTTCTGTTGGTGCAACACTTGCAATGTTTGAGTTTGATTCAGCTGCAGGGGATATTGGTTCTTGTTGAGGTGATTGAGGTTTATGAGTTGGTGAGAAAGGTTCTTTGGTGTTAGAATTGACTGGTGATTGAGGTTGAAATATTGATAAAAGCTGGGTACTGGCTTGTGACACGGTTTAGTAGCACCAGAGTTGAATGATCCTTCTGAGTGTATAGGGGAGATGGGCAGAGTGTGTTCACTATCAGAGGATTGTACTTATGGAGTATCTTCTCCTTCATATTTGCCACTTATCTTGTTCAGTACTGATCTTCCTAGGTGAGCTAGTACAAACACATCACCCTCTCTTTTAACAGAAGGCAACTCGGAATTGATGATCAGTTGGACGAACCTTGGAAACATGAACATCTTGTCAGCCTTTTGGACTCTAATTTCATAAGACAGACATCCAAAAATGTACTTTGAGTAATTATATGTTCTGCCTTCAAAGATTCCAATGATGCCTGAGGAGATGTGTCTTGAGAATCTATCCAATCCGGATTTCCTATTTGAGATGCACTTTAGGTAAGTATGACATAGAAATCGATAATCTCCTCTTTCATAGTCTCCATCATATCCCATCAGGTCAAAGATCTTTTCAATATATTCATGATCAAAAACATCTGGATGGCCTACCTCTTGATCTCCCAATTCAAGTACCCTTCTAATAATCTGTTTATCAACTCTCAGCCTTTCATTTTTGATATCAGCATAAACTACCTCATAGTCTCATTCTTCTTCTTCTATACGAGCAGAATTCCAGAAATCAATAATATGCATTTGGTAGATGACTGGATCCGCTGATAGGGCATAGAACAACATAGACCTCCTCAGATACCGAATAATATCTCGACACCCTTCAGTCACGGGGTCATCTGCATTTAAGAATAGACAAATGCTGACATTCAAGTAGCTTTAGAAGGTGTCATGAAGTCATCATCTTTAGTAATAAAAGAATTCTTAATAGAATGGGTTTCAGTGGAAACTTGTATGCTTTAATAACTTGTGGCCTCCCATATTTCTTGATTTTTCATCTAACTCTGAAGCTTCAAATTTGGCAACCATAGTGTCAAGACTGGTACTATCAAGACCTAGAATGTTCTTGATAGGTTCGCCGGTATTTCGCTCATTTCAGAGTCATTTGATCTAATCTTTTCCCGAGCAAAACTACAGTTTCGCTAGCAGCGAAACTATGGGCTATATATCGGGTTAGGCAAAATTATCTTCTCATTTTCGCACATCTAATTTGACCGACTATACTAAGCCCTAATCGGACCTCTCGACCTTAATCAATTATTTTTGGTTTCTGCTTATCAACTGTGTTGTTTTAGGCTTTAGGTGGGTGTTTCGAACTTGAGTGTTTAACTTTAATCGGTGTTTGAATTGCTTTGAAACGTTTACTGAATGTGAAGTAATTCGAGCTGTGAGGGAGGATGAGAAGAAAAAAAGAAGAAGACTGCTGGAGAAAGGGAGCAACCGTAGACTGAGACGGTTGTCACCAGTGATGAGGATGAGGAGGAGCCTGTGCAAGAAACTGCACGAGGCTGTAACTATGGGGCGTTCCAAAGATGCAAGCCCCCTCTTTTTGATGGCAATGGCACAGCTGCTGCTGCTCACCGATGGGTGAGCTGAGCTTCCGAAGGTCAAGGCTGAAAGAGCTTCCGAAGAGGAACTCTAACTTCCAAAGACAAAAGTCTTCCTTCTTCCAAAGTTCAACACTTAGAAGATTCCAAGACAATGAATTCCGAAGTGTGAAGTCTTGAAGATCATCACAAGCCTCGAAAGAAGTAGACTCTTCCGAAGTATAAGTGGCTTCGGAAGAACTTGTTCACTTGCACGCTCAAATTGTTTTGAAAGGTCCTGCACATCCATTCTCATCTCGTTAGCTTGAAGGATCTTTTCAGCTAGCTCCCTGACCTCTGCCCTTACGCCACGGGCTTTGTTTGCAACCTCCATAAATAAACTTGCTTCCTTTCTAGTCTCAGTTCCTGCTCTCGCCTTCATATGATTCTCACACAGCATCAGCAGATCTTCATCATAGAAAGAAAATACCTCCATAGGATCAAACAATCTAGTTTCAGCTCATCCTTAGCCCTTATCACTGCCTCCCCAGTGTTATTATCATAAAACCACTTCTTAAACTTTTGGAGCGTTTGTGGGAGGGGATCGGGTAGTCTTACTCTGCTAACTGTCTTGGAGGCTTTACCCTTAGCACAATCCTTTCTTTTTCGGTCACCCAGTCTTTATCTTTCTTCGATCTTTTTCTCTCAGCCTTCATGAAACCGAATGACTCATCCGAAAGAGTATGGACTTTCAATGGTATATCACACTATGTTATACTAAACACAAGTTGTAATAGTAAAGCATTTTAAAATACTATTAAGTTTTCTTCCCCAAAAAGAGAGTAAACAAAAGTGGGGCATTCGACTCACCTAATGCGCAAACAAACAAAAATAGAGAAGCTAATGGTGTGTGGAAAAACAACCAGTCAAAGGTTACATAGAACACATGAGTACATAAGTACGTGTAACCAGAAGTTTAACAACCCTAAGTGCTCAATAAGAATGTTGACTTAAGGATTTTGGAAAATGAAGACTCATTTGACCTAGTTGACCCAGTTGACCTGTTGGTGACATGTTAATTGAAATCTTGTTTGATCAAGTATAACAACTCATTACACATGATTATCATACAAGTTATCAACGTATGCCATATTATAAATCTTAAGTTCTATCAAGATCATCATACCAACATATGTTATCATACAACACATAAGAATTTAAATCAAACATCATGCTCAACATAAATATAATTAAATCCCAATTAACAAATCATACGTTGAGTTTAAGCAAGCACTACATGCCATGTGAGGGCACTCACGACTTCACACCCTAAACCCTGCCAATCCTACTAAGTAAGGGCCTTAGATTTGCATGCATGTATTACGTTCATTATCACATTTCTCAACTTGATTCATACCAATTAACATACACAACAATGATTTATTAAAATCCTAAACATGATTCCATAGCCTGCTATTATAACCCAACACTTTTGCAATATTTCATAAAACCTAGATTTCCCAACTAATCTATCAAGTATCCAAATGACCCAATAAACGCATTCTAACGCATTAGACATCATAAACAAGAATTCTAGCATGATCCTAACATCAGAAGCATGCCCATTTTAATATTCAATGATTCACAACAATAAAGTTTCCCTTTCGGGAAAGTAACACCCAAAACTCAATCTATAATCCAATTCAATCATGAATTCATCAATATTATGCTTAATCTAGTTCAAAGCAATCATCTAAACATGATAAACATCAATACTTCATCAAAATTCGCAAATGTCATGCACAAAAGTTACTACTTATAGTAAGGTATGAATAACACATCCAAACTATTCTAAACCTTCTTGTGAGAATGTTTCAGCTGGAACAGGTACTCAAAGTGATTCCCATCACCACTTTCTCTGCTGCGAGGGCTTTGTCATATTGGCACACTGGAGTATTTTTCTTGATTTCCTCAACAGTGGTTGTACTAGTTTGCTTCCCTTTGACCTGCTCCTCAGATTGTTTCTTCTCTGACTCCATATTCTCACCCTTGAATTCTTTCAAGTCATCATGCTTTACACCAACATTCACACTTTCTTCCCCACAATCCTTCTTTTCACTCATACATGTACCCTCTGACCTGGCCTGCTCAACTTCCTCATGCATAAGAGTCTGATTAATTTCAGCTTCATTGGTAAATTCTTCGAAAGGATCAAACTATTCAATACTCTCCTCTTTATCTACTATCTCAGCTACTAAGGCTTGATTGATTTCCTCTTTGGTCTCTTCAGCTTCAACACTCCAATCAAAACTTGTAATCAGCGCTGTCTCTTTCTTCTGCTTACTTTCTTCCTTCTCTCCACCAGAAACTAGTCTTGGTACTCCTGAGTTGCTTGGGCCAGTTATTATTGGCAAAGGACATTCTCTTTTGAAATGTCCTAACTGCTTCCAGTTAAAACATCTCAACTTGGATTTGTCAAAACCCAATCTGGAGTTGGAATTTTGACCTCCAAAGTTCTTTCTGCCAGTTCTTTCCATAAACCTCCTAGCTCTAAGTGTCAACATCTCCATCTGCCACTGAATGTCTATTTCTTCCAAGTCATCTGGGTCAACTTGATACATATCTTCCATAGTCATCCCTTTTCCTTTCAATTCACCAGCCACCAGTGCTTCGTAGCTGTGAACAAACATATTAAACAATGCCATTGTGTCAGACGGAATCGAAGTACCAGAAGAGTTTGATTAATCACTGAATGAGCTACCACCACCACTAGATTGATCAACTGAAACATTTGTAGTTGATCCTCCTTGTTTGATGCATGCATTGGCGAGCTTGCAGGAGATGTGATTAGTGCAGCATTCTAAGAAAAAACGAATGATGGAATCATAGACTGATTGAACTCTCTTCTCTTCAAATCCAATTCAAAAGACTTTAACTTGTTGATACTATCCATTAGCTTGTAATCAGTGAACCCTCTTGTTGATACATCATGTTCCTAGTTTATGTTCTTAATGTAAAAGTCTTTCATTTCTTACACATGTGTAATGTAACTACATAATGAAATATAATATGCTTATGATGTTTATTTGTCTTTAAATATTTCATATTATTGGTGGTTATTCATGCTAATGGACCATACTTATGGACCATACGCATGAATAAATCATACTTATGTATCAGTCGCACGACTAAACCAGGTGACTGGATCAGTCGTATGACTGAGACATAAGATTGAGTCAGTCGCACGACTGAACCTTCAGTCGTGCATATGAATCAATCGCATGAGTCAGTCGCACGACTGAACCATGCCAATGGTTCAGTCGTACGAATGAAAACTACAAACCTATAAATACCACATAATTCGTGGAAAAAGGGGGACTTCGAAGAGTTACAAACCCTAGCCGTCCAGAGCGTCCTAAACAGCCTATCCAACTTCATAGTTCGTTCCTGATCGATTTCTAATCAATTCTTAACATTTGTTTCATCGTTAGATCGATCAGGTTGTCGTTCTCACTGATTGGATCGCCAATCAAATAGGATTCCGCACTATTTGATCTGGTCTCACGCAGAATCCGTTAGTACTCTGTACGAAAACGGTCCTAACAAGTGGTATCAGAGCTTTGGCTCGTGATTTTGCATGGATTCAATTGGTTTTGGTGTTAAAACTAACGTATTTCAATCAAAAGAGTCACCGTTTTGCTTCAAAAGGTGTTTTTGACGTTTGCATGTGTTAAAGTTTCGATTTTTCATCAAACAATAGATTAGGGTTTCTGGAAAATTCCTATTTTGTGTCAAAGTATTCAAAATATTCGATTTTTCAAAAACAGCAGCCTTCAGTCGCACGATTGGACTATTCGTACGACTGAACCCATACGTATAGTCTTATTCGTACGACTGAACTCAGTCGTATCACTCTTTCGCACGGTTAAGCAACTCCAGTCGCTTGACTTCAATCGTCCTGCTCATTCGCACGACTGAATCCAATCGCACGATTGAATTCATTCGCATCTTTCATTCGCACGAGTGACCCATTCGCATAGCTCATTCGCACGAGTGAATCTGTCCTGTTCTAAGTTTACCAAGTCTATAGAAATGGAAGACCAGTTTGTTGCATTCACTGCTGGAAAGGACTCGCGTATCCAGAACCTTCTACTTCTGGAGAATGAGATTGGAAACCACAACAAACCGCCAAAGCTGTTATCTTTGGATGAATACCCACAGTGGAAACAACGGTTTGAAATCTACTTGAATGAACAAACCTTTAGACATCCATTGAGACTGGTTACACGGTACCAATCAGTGCAAATGGAGTTAAATTGACTTTGGGAGGAATGAGTGAATCCCAGAAGACTCTGCATAATGCTGAAAAGAAAGCATATGCCTTGTTGACTCAGTCTATACCTAAGGACATATTTCATCAGTTCTTTGAGAATAAGAAGTCTAAGAAATTATGGGATGCCTTGGAAAAGAGATACGAAGGTAATACAGCTCTGAAAGCACTGAAGGCAAAAGCTCTTAAGAAGGAATTTGACAATTTCTCTCTGATTGGGAATGAGAGCTTGGATGATATCATTGATCGATTCTATCATCTGATGAGTGAGTTGCACACTCATGGCGTGACTACATCCATGGAAGATAAAGTCTCTAGTTTTGCTGATGGTCTGCCAGACAAATGGGATCCATTTGTGTCTAATCTGAGACAAAACGACACTCTTGCTACTTTAGACATAAATGATTTCATTTTGAAGTTAAGGGAGGAAGAACTACGTATGAAATACAAGTCAAAGAAAGGATCCTATGTTCAGAATCCTGCACTATACAACTCAGTTCCAACTCCGGCTGCTTCAGGTGCACCACTACAAATGGCATTTGTGTCTAGCTCTTCTGCTCCTTCCCAAAGCAGTGCATCAGGAACCGTAACATCAGGGTCATCTGGAACCCAATACATAGTTCCTGAGGCAAATACTACCAAGTTGAAGATCGAGAATCTCAGAAATGTCATCGTGGAAGTTGCTAAAGAGCACATGGACCTTCTAGCTGTTGTTGTTCAATCTTATGATGGATTAGTTGCTGGTAAGATTGGAAACTGTCATCGTGCTAACGAGGACTACGAGCAAGTTAATGAAAATGAGCTAGAACACATGGATATTATGTGGGCCTTGGCTAGTGCTGTTAGAAGAGCCAAGAAGTTTGTTAAAAAGACAGGGCAAAATTTGGTTGCCACTAAAGATACTACATTTGGATTTGACAAAACAATAGTCATGTGTTTCAATTGTGGTGAAAAGGGGCACTTCAAACTTGATTGCGTAAAGCCAAAGAAGACTAGAAATGGAAATCCTTTTCCTACATTCAACCGACAAGACAAGGATAAGATTGGAGCTTTATATTCAAGTCAAGAGTCTAAAGCTTTGGTTGCTCAAGGTGATGAAGGACAAGACTGGTCCTTTCAATTCGTTTCTCAGGGTGAATCAAACATTGCTTTAGTTGATACATTGGATGATGGATCTGCAAGTGAAGGAGACATCATAGCTAAGCATACATTTTCAGATGTCGAAGAAGCTATGGATGTCTTTGATCAATTGGTTGAAGAAGAGCTTAGTGCAACAAACTCAGAATCTCTGGTCACCAAAGAGTCTGAAACTGCTTTGATGGCTGATTCGTCTAGTTCTACACAGGTATGTTCTAAAGACGAATTATTTGAAAAACATGCTTGTACTGAATGTGATAAATATAGGGAAAGCAATGATTTAAAATTTGCTAGGTTATTAGAGCATAATGATAAACTAGTAAATGATCTACAACTCTGCACTGAAGCAAATCGTGTTTTAAAACAAAATGAGTGCAACTTCAAAGAAAAGATAGAACTGTTGGGGAAACAACTAAGGGAAACCAAGGTTGTTTCCTTAACTCAATCAAATGACATCAAGTTCTATTTAAATTCTTTGGTGGAAACTAAGAAGGAAAAAGCAGTTTTGCAAGTCGAAGTTGATTCATTAAAACAAAAACTGCACAGTTTGGCAAGTTCTTCTCACATTGTTCAAAACCTAGTGAAAGAACGGAATGCAGGGGAAGGTCTGGGTTATAAGGTAGTACCTCCACCACATGAAATCCTTTTGAACACTAAATGTAGACCAATTAATAATAACCCAGTAAAGGATCATGTGGTGTCTACTCCTCTGGTAAGTAATCCAGAATCTACAGGTAAACATGTGCAATCTGTCACTAAATAGAAGGATTCTTCTTTGGAATCAACAGATAAGATACCTATTGAGGATTTGAGTGATAAAATTGAAAAGGTTAAATTAGGGTCAGGTTCACAAACGTCTATTTCAGAACCTAAGAGGTCTAATCCAATGAACCTTAAACGTGTTAATCATCAAAATCCAAATAAAATGAAAATGAAAGATGTTCAAAATGTCAAAACAATTAAGTTTGTTAAAGAAGGTGAAACATCTAAAAGGGAAGAGTCGTCACCCAACCGGACATATCTGAAACCACGACCAAACTCAACCCACATCAACACTTTCCTCAAACTGTCGAAGGGAGATCCTGCTACAGTTGTGGAAAACGAGAACATATCTCTCCAAATTGTACTTATTATCAGACACCTAAAAAGAAAATTGAACTTTTTGATGAAAAACCAAGATTTTCTGAAATTAGATCTAATGTGTCACCTAAGGTTACACCTAAGATTATTAGTGAACCTAAAGTTCAAACCATAAGCCAGTCGTCTGTTTACCACAAACAAGCCTTACACAAAACTGATTTATGGAAGATCAAAACAAGTAATGTGTCTGATAGTGAGAATAAGAAGAAGAAAGATGTACCCTCATCCTTTGAAGGACAGTAGGTTGAGTTCATGATGTGTGATACCTCTGGGACACCCAAGCCAGTTAAGGCTTGGGTCCCAAACCTGAACTAATCAATTCCTTTGTATGTGCAGGGTGTCCGCTACAGCGCTATCACTAATACCAGGATTATTGATAGTGGGGCTTCCAGGCACATGACCGGGAATTCGTCCCTCCTTTTCAACATCAAGCAAATTAAAGGGGGACACGTATCGTTCGCTGGGAACAAAGGAGGTTACATCACCGCTCAAGGAGAAGTGGGAAATAAGAAAGTGAAGTTGGACAAGGTCAACTACGTTCAACAAGTGCAAAACAACTTGCTTTCTGTCTCCCAAATCTGTGATAAGGGATTCAAAGTTGTGTTTGACAACAACAAGTGCTATATGTTGAAGAAGGAGTATGTTCTCGAGGAGGATAAAATTCTAATGTCAGTTTCAAGATGTAATGATCTGTATGTCTTGGATCTATCAAAAGCCTCGAAACCTGAGTCTACTGCCCAGTGCTTCCTGTCAAAGGCAACAGAGAGGGATTCAGTCTCCTGGCATAGGAGAATAGGACACATTAATCCCAGGAAGATGAATCATCTGGTTCAAAATGAGTTGGTGAGTGGAGTTACAGTTAAGAATTTCCAAATCCCAGATTTCTGCATAGCATGTAAGAAAGGGAAACAGACCAAGAAGTCTCACAAAGCAAAGAAAGTTAATTCTATCGACATTCCTCTCGAGCTTCTACACATGGATCTGTTTGGCACAGTCAGTACAAAGAGCATTGCTGGTGATTGGTACTGCTTTGTAGTAACTGATGATTACTCAAGATTCTCTTGGGTGATGTTTCTGAAAGCTAAGTCAGAGACATTTGAATCATTCAAGCATCTAGTAACTATATTGGAATCACTCTACAAGCTAAAAGTAAAAAAGATTCGATCAGACAACGGAACAAAGTTCAAGAATCAATGGATTGAGGTATTCTGTCAAGAGAAAGGAATTGTTCATTAATTTACTTCTGCTTACACTCCACAGATGAATGGAGTTGCTGAAAGAAAGAATCGGAGCTTGATAGAGATAGCAAGGACAATGTTAGCCGACTCTAAGCTGCCTATTCAATTCTGGAACGAGGCAGTGGCTAATGCATGCTACACTCTCAATCGAGTCTTAGTGGTCAAACGTCATGGAAAAACGTGTTATGAATTGCTCTAGTGATGTAAACCCAACTTGGAGTATGTAGAACCATTTGGAGCATCGTGCATGTGTTAAAGAAAACTCAGACTGAGAAGTTTTGTGAGAAGAAAGAAGAAGGTATCTTTCTTGGATATAGTATACCAGACAAGAGAGTTTATAACAACTCAATGGGTCAGGTAGAAGTGTGGTGCAATGTTGATGTCCAATGATACACCACCCCCCCTGCTGGCAAAGGACCTTCCTTCTTCTTTGACTATGATGGATTTTTCAAGTCCTTCAATCTACCTCCTTCTCATCCTGATGATGAGTTACCTACTCAAATAATGTACGAGGTTCTGAATACTCCTCCACTAGACCCGACATCATCGGTTCCATTAGACGATACTTCTAGCCCTTCAGGAGGAGAGCTTGAAGTAAGTGAGTCTTCCTCTGATGATGAAGCAGTTGAGACTGCAAATGTGGATCAGGAGGAACAGGTTCCCACTACCAAAAGTACACAAGCATCTGATCTTGATGCCACTGGAACTTTTGAACCCCATACTCCAAAAGCCACAGAAACTGAACCAGGGATTCAAAATCTGGGTAATGAGGTAGTTGTTCCCACCACTCCCGGAACTCGAGTTAATGTGCATCATCCTCTGGATAACATCATCAGGGATATTCTATCGGGAGTTCAGACACGAAATCAGCTATGCTCAGCGGATTATGCCGCAGTCATGGAAAAAGGTTATCTACACGATGGTGCTTATCGATGTTTTGTGTCTCAATTTGAGCCAAAATATGTAAGTGAAGCTTTAAACGATGAGGCATGGGTTAGTGCTATGCAAGAAGAACTCCTTTAGTTCAAGAAGTTAGGAGTATGGACCCTTGTAGACATACCAAAATGTGATAAGGTGATTGGCACCAAATGGGTTCTTAAGTGTAAGAAAGATGAACAAGGGGTAATAATCAGAAACAAGGCTCGGCTTGTCGTTCAAGGGTTTAGAGAAGTCGAAGGCATTGACTACAATGAAGTGTTTACACTTGTCGCAAGGATGAAATCAATTCGTATCTTCTTAGCCTATGCATCCGACATGAAGATCAAAGTTTATCAATTGGATGTGAAAAGTGCTTTCCTTCATGGTGAAATCCGTGAAACACTGTACGTCTGTCAACCCGAAGGATTTGAGGATCCTTATCATCAGGATAGAGTTTATAAACTGGACAAGGCTCTTTATGGGCTTCATCAAGCCCCTCGAGCCTAGTATGAGAAACTCTCTACTCATATGCTGAAACATGGTTTTCGCAGAGGGATTATTGACTGCACATTATTCATCAAAGAGAAAGATGATGATTTACTACTGGTACAGATATATGTGGATGACATAATTTTTGGTTCCAAATATGAAGAACTGTAAAGAATTCTAATCTGTGATGAAAGCTGAGTTTGAGATGAGTGCCATGGGAGAGATGAAGTTTTTTCTTGGGTTACAAGGTGGATCAGAATCCAAATGGAATCTTCTTGCATCAGCCCAAATATGTAGGACATATCCTTAGTCGGTTCAACATGGAGAATGCAACGGTTGCTGGGACTCCACTTGCCACGAACCACGATGTGGCACCCGACGAAAATGGTGATCTGGTAGATGCCACGATGTACCGAGGAATGATCGGATCTCTAATGTACCTCACAGCCTCTCATCTTGATATTATGTACACCACGTGTCTCTGTTCCAGATATCAGGCGAAACCAAAAGTGAATCATCTCATTGGGGTTAAAAGGATCTTTCGTTATCTGAAGGGTACCCCAACACTCGGGTTGTGGTATCCTCATGATGATGACTTTGAGCTTACAGCGTATAGTGACTCGAACTATGGTGGTTGCAAGATGAATTACAAGTCAACATCGGCGGGAAGTCAGTTCTTTGGAAAACGCTTAGTCACTTGGCAGTGTAAGAAACAGACATTTGTTGCTCTGTCAACATGTGAAGCTGAATATGTTGCTGCTGCAAGTTGCTGTTCACAAATCATTTGGATTCAACAGCAAATGCAAGACTACGGTTTGCAATTTTCTAACACCCCTATCTTTGTTGATAATTCTGCTGCAATAGCTGTCACTAAAAATCCGGTCCAACACCCAAAAACTAAACACATCGGTATTAAATATCACTTTATACGTGACTGTTTTGAAAAACAATTAATCGATGTTGTTAAAATTAATACGGATTTTCAACGCGCCGACCTCTACACAAAAGCTTTTGACAAACCTAGGTTTTTATATCTTTTGGAGGTCAATGGCGTGAAAAAGAAAAGTGATGTGATTCCAGAAGAGTCGAGTTCGTAGTCCGCCAAATTTTTCTTATTTTTTTAATTTTATTTTCCTGTACTTAAAAATCCAAAAACACAAAAATATTTTCGATTTTAGAATTTTAGGGGGAGAATAGTTTAGTTTCAGTATTTATTTAGTTTTAGTATTTAATTACTTACAAAAAACAAAAAAAAATTGGGGGCGGGTAAATTAGCTGAAAGTAAAGAAATCAAATCTGTGAGATTGATTCAACAATTATGGAAAATGATAGTACACAGGGAACTAATTGTTTGGGACATCAAAAGGATTTAAATGATCAAAATGCTATATTGAAATTACAAGTCTGAGAAGTCTAAGCAAAATAAAGGAAATATGATAGTAAACTAGTCTGCTACTGAGGTAACATAGAGAAAGTAGACCTAGAGGTTGCTAGTTCATTATATGATGTGTCGGTAGATTCAACACAATAGAAGAGTAGACTTCATTGGTGAATCAAATTCAAACTAAGTTGTTCAACTGGCTGTGGGTTCTCATCTTATCCCTGGTTAACACAATCAACGCATTTCCAATAAGGGTTGACGAGCAAAATAAACGCCACAAATATGTGCGGATGACCATAAAAATGAGCAAAGCACATGGAAAAATGTTAAGCGCAATCAAGCTAATGACTAATGTTGTTGGTGCGTTATGTGCAAAAAGAAAAAACAAACGCTCTAACAAGAAGATAGGTTGTGTGCCTCTCTGCTGTGCGATGGCACTGACCTGAGGATAAGCATAACCTAAATATTCTAGAATTCATTGTTGTTTGCGCCTCTCTGCTATGCGATGGCACTGACCTGAGGCTTGGCATCTCTGTGAAAGCTCTTAGAATAGTTTCTTTTTGTCAGATACCCGTAGACCGCTCAAAAATCTTCTGAGGAATGTTGATTACCATATATGTGTGAGATCCACAAATACTTGTTGAGATAATATAACCTAACTCATCACCAATGTGAGTCAAAAATCTGTGTATGGATTTAAATGGACAAATATACTGACAATCATCGTGGCTGCAACTCTCGACAGTCAAAATCATTGTGTGCATCTTATAGCTCTAGTATGATTTCCTGAAAGTGCTATCGACTCTCAAACAACTAAGAATCTAGTATCAAAGTACATATAAAAGGGTCCCAAATGATTATGATATACCTGTATGATTCCATATGAATCTTTCCAGATATGATTAAATTAAATTGAAGCTGTTCTGCTCAGGAAGAAAAATCAGTTAGATGATTTCTAAAAGGTTTCAATCTACCTCAAACCAAAAACACAAAAATATGTCTTGTTTTGTTTTAATTCAAGTTGTTTTCTGTTTTCATTATCTTTTTTGCATCGATGTCGGACTATATAACTAGATGAACTCTGTGAATCACAAATTAAAAGGGTCACGTCTGAGGGGACCAATCGGTTCCAAATTAAAAGGATCACGTTTGAGGTGATCAAATGATTTTCTATTAAAAGGGTCATGTCTGAGATGATCATTGGTCATAATGTCATAAATCAAATGTTAGATTTTTAGTGTATGGAAATATTGAGGTCAAACTCATAAGTATGAGCCAATCGCACGATTGAATCATAAGTATGAGCCAATCGCACGATTGAATCATAAGTATGAGTCAATCGCACGATTGAACCATAAGTATGAGCCAATCACACGATTGGACCATGAGTATGGGTCAACTATGCGATTGGATCACAAGAATGAACCAATCGTACAACTGGATGAAGGACTCTGAGTCAGCCGCACGACTAAACCCCAGTCGCACGAATGAATCATGCATATGGGTCCAACCGCACGACTAAAGCTTAAAGCATTATAAATAAGGGGGGTTAGTCGGTCGTATACCCTACCACCCTTCAAAAAACTCCCAAAACCGCCTATTACCCAGACACTCTGCCAAATTTCTAAGTGTTGTGATTACTCTTTGATTGTTATACAGATTGATTTCCTACTCATCTACAGGTACTTTGCAACTGTAATCGCTTCACATGAATGGATTAATTGAACCCTAAATGACCGAAAGTGTTAAGATCAATAACCAGGACTATAATCTAAAATAGACCACTTAACTGGACATAAACGTTGATTTAAAAGACACTAAGTGCTATTTCGAGTCCCTGCGAACCTAATGAATCTAAACACGAAGTGTATTGTAACGTTTTGACAAAGATTCACAGTTATGGTGTCGAATAGAGCAAGATGCGAATAGACACTCCATATGAACCTCAGTCGCACGATTGAGCCAGGCGCATGATTCAATCGCACGAGTGAATCAATCGGTGATTCAGTCGCACGACTGACTCAACCGCATGGCATAGCTTACGACTAAGTTCAGTCGCAGGCTCAATAGTACGACTGAACTCAGTCGCAGGCTCAATCGTACGACTGGACTCAGTCGTATGGTTCAATCGCACGATTGAACCAGTTGATCAAAATCAACTAAAATTCAACTGTTATCTCTTATGCACAAATCTAATGTATATGTTTCTTGTGTTGCAACAATATGGCTGAGAGATGGATTATGAGCACTAAGCACAACATCTGTGCTCATCTGGATGCTACATCTCGAAACGCTTCTGAGTTTGTTGGGATCATAGCCTTCCTACGTAGATCGAGGATCTACAAGGCTATCTCTACTCCATGCACACCCTACAGATCTATTCAGCAGGCCTTCTGGGAAAGTGCCTCAGTTGACCGGTCGGTTGAGCCACACTGTATCAGGAGCTCTATCTTCGGATAGGAGATTGAGATCACTGAAGACGACCTGAGGAGGGTCTTGGATCTGGGTGAGGACGGAGCCTACTTAACCAAGCTGCATCCACTGACTGTTCGTGGTTGCTTTCTGAGGATCAAGTACGCCGGAGACATCAATGCCGGCGTACTGAACAAGAGCAACATGTGCCCCCAGTTCAAGTACTTGGCACATGTGATCCTCAAGTGCATAGCCTCCAGGCGGGGAGGATTTGATGAGATGTCTGACCAAATCCAGAATGCATACGTTGCACTGGTACTGAACCACCCGTTCAGTTTCTCCTGCATGTTGTTCTCCTACTTGATAGAGAACATCGAGGCCAAAGGCAAGGAAGGCTTCTGCATGTATCCACGTTTCTTGCCGATGATCATTGATGAGAAGCTTCCTTTGCTGCCGAAGGAGAAGGATGATGCTGTTATGTTAGAGATAATGGATGACACCACACTGGGAAGGATGAAGGTGTACCGGGGGAAGCAGGTGAAGCCCTCGGTCAGGAGACTGTTTGGCCATCTGGCAAATGAGGACTATGTGGCGCCCTCTCGTAAGAAGTGGCGTCATGATGACACTGACTCTGATGTTGAGCCCATTGTGGTTCCCACTGACGAAGAGGACAATGATGATGATGACCATGATGACGGTCAAGGTGGTGGAGATGCTGGCCCCAGTCAATCACGGGCCACTGACACGTCTACTATATCTCCACCATCTCCACACGATACTTCTGATGCACCTGGTGGATCTAAGCAGGCTGCTTTCCACCAGGACTTCCTGTTAGATGAAGAAGAAGGGTCTGATGACGAGCCTCTGGTCAGGCAAGTCGGTAGCCGGGTTGTGGCTACCGAGAAGGGGAAAGAGGCGGTTGGTGGACGCCAAGCTGGGTCTAAGGGTGGTGATACTGATGTCAGTGATCCAACATACACACCCGACCAACCAATCAGCTTAGGGGGAGCCCTGATAGCCAAGGGATCCAGGAAGAAGAGGATGGCCCATCCCTATGGCAAGAAGGGTAAGAGACAGAAGATTATCCTAATGACTTCTTCCACCACCACAGCCACCACCACTACCACAACCACTACCACCACCACACCCACTACCACCTCTACAGCCACTGATAGCCCCACCACCACTCATACATACACATCCACCTCACCCACAATACCCAATACAGGTACACCTCAATCCACTTCCATTCCTACTCCCATCTACACCACATCCACCACTACACCCACTACTCACCAAGCCGGCACATCCACCCAATTCCCACCTACACCAGGCTCTACTCTACCCACTGTCGGGTTAGAGGAACAGTTGACAAACCTCAACAGACTGGTGCTAAAGCTGCTAGCCACAGATGAGCTAAGAGCCAACCAGATGAACCAGCTCGTAGCAGTCAACACTACCCAAGGCAAGAAGATTGCACAACTGACTGAGAAGAAAGCTGCTCATGAGAGAGCGTTAGTTTGAGCTCACCATGCACTAACGGCTCAAAATGAGCTTGTAAGGGCCTCTGTCAAGAGGATTGAGGGGTTGGAGAAAAAGAACAAAAAGCTGATGCTAAGGTTGAAGGGATCTAAGGGTGAGCCTCTAATGATTAAAGATGATGGTGATGATGGTGGAGATGATGATGATGAGGATACGACAGATGATGAATCAGAAGAAGATGATGATGACGAGGAAGCTGGAGGAAGTGGAAAGGGTAAGGAAGATTATAAGGATGAGGGTGATGATCAAGAAGGTGATGCATCTGCATCAGCCTCAACTCAAGCAGCTAAGGAGAGGCGCTCCAAAAGAGCCGCGTCCTCTGCAGCTCCAGCTGAGGAGACACATGATCAGGGCAAAGGCAAAGCTCCACAAGTTGATGATTATGATGTACTCCCCCTTCAGCAAGTCAAGACTCAGCTAACTATGATTCTTGACTTGCAAGGGATTGTTAAAGGTCAGTGAGCTACACTCCCAAAGAAGGAGAAATCATTCATGACCTGACAGACGAGCAGCTCGCTGAGATGTTTAGACTGAATCTAGATGAGCTAGTTAAAGATGCTCCAGAAGTTGATGTTTTGAGTGATGAGGAGCTACAAGGAGTGGATGAAATTAAGATTGTAGATGTCACATCTGATTACTATCCATAGTATATTGACCCTAAGGGCAACGTTATCCCCAACTTGGGTGAAACTTTTGGCAGTGATACTTTTGAGAAATTGGAGGAGATGGAGAAAGAAAAAGAAAAGGATGAAAGTAAAGCCCAAGCTTCCGATACTAATGTTGATATTAAGAAGGCTGAATGGGCAGCTTGTTTTGCAAAAATGAAAGTCCAACGCGCACCTCAAAGCTGAATGCCTACACAAGACTTTACCAAGTCAAGAGACATCAGAAAGTGTCAGGCACGTGGGCCTATTTTGAAGATTTGGATGTCTATGCTGTTAAGAGAGAGAAGGGGATTGAGTACTTCAGATATCCACATGATCTGAAGACTCTTCCTGGTTTTGAGCTAAACAGATTGGCATGTTTAGACCTTATGCCAACCTGAGGAAGATGTCAGGATGGTTTGAGACAGCGTTGAAGAAAGAATACCACACCAGATGGATCAACTTCAGGCCTCAACAACCTAAGCGGTTCATTCATAAGACTAAAGTAGATCCTATATCTGGAAGGCCTAAAGTAGTGTTAAAGTGGAGTTCCCCACGCATAATGTCTAAGATTCCCTTACGGGAGATGCCTCAGGACTTCACTCCACACTTCAAATGGTGGTATTATGACTGGAGGACGGGGGAAGCGGTCATAGTTCTGTACAGAGAAGGAAATATAGAGACGATCAGGGTATTTGACCCAATGTGGCTTACCAACTTGTCTGCTGAAGATGTCTACACTTTATACAAGTGGCCACTGTGTTAGGATCTAGTATTTGAACGAAACACCAACTGATTAACGTGTTAACCAAACCAAATAATGCGGAATCCTATTTGATTGGCGATCCAATCAGTGAGAACGCACGTAGAAACAATAAGGCATTGAATCTAACGTCAAGAATCGATTAAGAATCGATCTACAGCGTTCTATGAACTTGGAGTATGAACTTAGAGGTTTCTGGACGGCTAGGGTACGTCTGGAGTCGAATTGGAATGAATGCTTATGTTTTTCCACGAATTAGGTGGTATTTATAGGTTAGGGTTGCTCATTCGGGCGACTGAACCATTAGTATGGTTCAGTCGTGCGATTGAGCCATGCGGTTGATCCATTCGCACGACTGAGTGTTCAGTCGTGCGACTGAGCCAATCTCATGTTACAATCATACGACTGATCCAGTCTCCTGGTTCAGTCGTGCGACTGAGTCATTCGCCTGAAGTTGTTCATGCGTATGGTCCATTCGCGTGGGCCATTCGCATGAGAACTTCATATTGCTAAGTTTGAATGTGTTCATTAATATAACATTATGTGTATTAATTAAAACAACCATAAACCTATATAACCAATTCAATATCAACTCATTAATGAAATATTAAACATTATAAATCACAATCAAACATTCTCATTTCATTAATATCCCAACCATTACATAAGTGTAAGACAAAGAAGACATATTACATTCATATCAGGATCTAGGTACATATGTATCAACAAACTCCCGCTTGGACCTAGATCTATCTAATGTCTTACCTTCTGCATCACCTCTTCATACTTCTTGTACTTTTCCTCTCTTGTGACTCCTGCGTGTATCTCAAATGCAAAGAAGAGTCTTATGACATTTTGGAATTGGAAGGCTTGTACAATATCTTGCGTGTCATAGAATAGTGGCCACTTGTATAATATGTATACATCATTAGCAGACAAGTTAGTGAGCCACATCGGGTCAAACACCCCGATGGTATCCATTTGTCCCTCTTTATTTAAAACTATGACCGCCTCCCCGGTTCTCCAATCATAGTACCACCACTTAAAGTGTGGAGTGAAGTCCTGTGGCATTTCCCTGAGAGGGATTCTTGACATTGTTCTTGGGGGACTCCACTTCAGCACTATCTTGGGCTTACCAGTTATGGAATCAACTTCAGAACGTCTGATATACCTCGTAGGTTGTTGAGGTTTGAAGTTGACCCACCTGGTGTGGTACTCTTTCTTCAGGGCAGCCTCAAAGCAGCCTAACGTTTTCCTCGGGTCAGCATATAGTAGCTTCAATTTAGCCAGCTGGTTGAGCTCAAAACCAGGTAGAGTCTTTAGATCATGTGGAAGTCTAAAGTACTTTATGCCCTTCTCCCTCTTTATGGCATAAACATTAAGATCCTCAAAATGTGCCCACGTAATAATCCTGCCTGACACCTTATGGTGTTTCTTCACTTTGTAGAGTTTGGTGTAGACATTCTGTTTAGGAGCGGCGCGTTGGGCTCGGATTTCCTCGAAACATGCAGCCCATTCTGGCTTTCTGATATCAACATCGGCGTTTGAGGCTTGGGCTTTTCCTTCAGTCTTCTCAGACTCTTGCTCCATCTGATCCAATACCTAAAATGTAACGCTGACTAGGGATTCGCCCAGATTGGGAACCACATTTCCCTCGTTGTCAGCGTAGTCAGGATAATGTTCTGCTGTGACGTCTTCTATTTCTACCTTATCAATGTCATTCAGCTCTTCTTCACTGGTAGACTCAAAAGTTGGAGCATCCTTAATGATCTCATCTGGATTCAGCTTGAACATCCCAGCCAGTTGCTCATTTGTAAGATCATGAATTATTTCCCCCTCTTCAGGGGTATAACTCACTGATCTCCTGATGATCCCTTGCAAATCAAGAATCATAGTCAATTGAGTCTTGACCTGCTGAAGGGGAGCAACATCATAGTCGTCCCTTTGAAAGTTTGGATCTGCTTGATTTAAAACATGTAACATATCAAACATTAGTTAATAATCAAAACAGAAATACATTAACCTTATATAAACATTAAGTACAAAAGTTTAATACATGATTCAAGTACAAATGCTATCAAATACATAAACGTCTAATCATTACTTTTGTCCTGAATAGCTAGATCATCACTAGGTGAGGCAGAAGAAGAAGCTCGTTGGTCTTTATTTCTCTTTGATCGTCTTTCTTGACCCTGAGCTGAGGCAGATGCAGCTGCATCTCCTCCTTCATCATCATCATCCTTCTGCCTTTCCTCTGTCTTTTCTTCATCATTCCCTTCATCATAATCACTTTCTTCATCTTCATCCTCATCCTCATCCTCATCCTCATCATCGTCATCACCATCATCATCACCATCTCCTTCCTTTATCTTCAGAGGCTCATCTTTAGTTCCTTTGAGCTTGAGCATGATAGTCTTTTTGGCATCCTCCAACTCCTCAATCTTCTTCGCTGATATGACTTTATGCTCTTGGAGTTGGGCAATCTCTTTGCTCTAAGAAGCCATTTGCTGTGCCTGCTGCTCAATCAGCTGAGCCTAATGAGAGATCTGCTGGGATTGTGCAGCTGTGAGATCTGCCAACTGACGAATCTTCTGTGCAGTTTTCTCGTCATCGGCTGCTAACAGACGCATCACCATACGGTTCAGCGCTGATAGCTGTTCCTCTACCCCAATGGGAGGTAGAGGTGATCCATATAGATGGGTGGGATGTGATGATGGCCCGGCTTGGTGGCTAGTGGTGGTGGTGGTGGCAGTGGTGAAGATTGGGTTAGGTCTAGATGATATTGGTGGTGATGTAGGTGTGATAGATATGGTGGTGATTGGATATATGTAGTGGTGGGTGGTGTGGTGACTGTGGTAGAGGGTATGGTAGTGGTGGTAGGGGCTGTGGTGGTGGCTGTGGTGGTGATCAAAGTAAACCTTCTTCTCTTGCTCTTCATGCCATGAGGCTGAGCCATCCTCTTCTTTCTAGTTCCCTTTGAGGAGGATGCTCCCTCTTGGCTGCTGGGTGGATCCGGGGTATATGATGGATCTGTATCAGCAGCTGCAGCATCCCCGGACTCCCCCTGGCGTCCACCAACCGCCCAAATACCTCTCTCAGTGGCAACCACCTTGCTGCCCACTGTTCGTACCAGAGGTTCTTCATCTGACTCCTCCTCCTCTTCCATTTGGAAGTTAGAGTGAATAGGAGCTGATTCGGGTCCACCCTAAACATCTCCTCCCTGATCAGCATCTAGATCATCATCGTCGGAGTCATCGGAGGGTAGTGCAATCTGCTCAACGTCTGAGTCACTGTCATCGTGGCACCACTTCCTCCGAGCTGGCACCACATAATCCTCACGGGCCAGATGCCCAAACAGTCGCCTAAGGTGGTATCATCCGGCCTAAGGTGGTATCATCCATCACTTCAAGCACCACAGCATCTTCCTTCTCCTTCGGCAAGGAAGGGAGCTTCTGGTCAATAATCATCTGCATGAATCGAGGGTACATGCAGAAGCCCTCCTTCCCTTTCCCCTCAATGTTCTCCACCAGGTAGGTGAAGATCATCCTGGAGAAGCTGAACGGATGGTTCAGCACCAACACTATGTATGCGTTCTGGATCTGATCCGACAGCTCATCAAATCCTCTCTTCCTAGACGCTATGCACTTCAGCAGTACGTGAGCAAGGTACTTGAGCTGGGGACACAGGTTGCTCTTGTTGAGCATCCTTGCGTTGATGCCCCAGAGTACTTAGCTCGTAGGAAACATCCTCTGACAGTAAGGGGGTGTAGTCTAGTAGGACAGTCAGTATCATCCCCAAACTGCAGCACAATCCTGAGATCCTCCTCCGTGATCTCAATAGCCTCTCCAAAGATAGTACTCCTGATACAATGAGGCTCAGAAGATCTGTCAACTGTTGCACCTTCCCAGAAGGCCTGCTGTATAGAGCGATACGGTGTACATGGAGCAGATATAGCATGAGCAATCCTCGATCTCCTCAGAAAAGTGATAATGCCAGAGAAGTCTGAAGCATTTCTGGATGTAAGATCCAGATGAGCACAAATGTTGTGCTTAGTACTCATGGTCCATCGACTCGCCATCTGTTACACAATGAAAATAAACATTAGTATCCGTTGGCTAAAAATGTCTTGAATCACTTGGACTTGAAAATATTCTTTTATGTCATGCGAATGAGGTTGTGCGACTGAGATCAAGTCGTGCGAATGAGCAGTGCGACTGAGATCCAGTCGTGCGAATGACCCCATACGTACGACTGAGTGTGCGATTGAACTCATACGTATGCAAACTCATGCGTTTACACCAGTCGTGCGACTGAACTCATACGCATGGTTCAGTCGTGCGGTTTAGCTATTCGCACACCTCAGTCGTGCGACTGAAGTTCATCAACCTGTCCATTCGCATGTTTTTCTGACTGTTCAATTCAAATTCAATTTTTCACCAATTTTGAAGTTTATACGTCGTGTTCTGGTTCATTAGACTCGCAATCCATTAGTTTATCACCTAACAACTTTAATTTCATTTGTTTACTTCGTTTCGTTAGGTTATTTGGCCACACATGTTTCGGTTATTCGAATGAGTCCGATTGTCCAGATTAGGTCACAAATTGAATGACATAACGATGGGTTTGCACCGCAAAGTACCTGTAGAATCAGTGCAGATAGTCAGTATGCGAAAATCAAGGGTTTATGGTGATCAAACGAAAATTGGGCAGAGTAACACTAGTCGTGCGAATTAGGGCAAATATGTGGGTGATGAGTCTCTGCGACCGACTCCCCCTCTATTTATACTAAACTTGAATTCAATCATATGACTGGGCTCATAAGCTCATTTCATTCGGGCGAATGGGCCTCAGTCGTGCGAATGGTTCAGTCGCCCCCCTTTAGTCGTCCGACTAGAGTTCAGTCGTGCGACTTACTCATTCGCTCGCTCTTAATCATCCGACTGGGTCATTCGTATAGGCCATTCGGTTGAATGGTCCATACTCATGTCCATTCGCACGATTGGCCCAAACTCATGGTCCAGTCGTGCGACTGGGTCATACTTATGAATTTTCTGCATTTCTTACCATTTGACATTTAAACCCTTTTAAACTGTAGAATTAACATTATAAGCATTTGATCATCTCAGACATGATCATTTTAACTTGAAAAACTGTTGATCACCTTAGACGTGATCCTTTTACACACTTTGTCACCTCAGACGTGACCCATTTATCTTTTGAAAACACATGTAGTCATCTCAGACATGACCCTTTTAGGTGATTTACTCCCTTACTGAATTCCATGATGTAGTCCAACAACAAACAAACTGAAATGACTAAGTAAATAGAAAATTAAACTGAAGTACAAAAATTAAACTTGTTTTTGACTTTTTGTGAGAGATAAATCCTAAGATAGAAATCTACTGGATTCGGTTCCGGAATAGGCAGCTTCAATTTAGTTTGACCATAACTGAACCAATTCAATTTTGGAATCATACAAGCAGGTCAAATCATTTAGGACATCTTATCAAAACCTTTTGATGCTCACTTCTTAGTGTTCATCCAGAGTCGTTAGCAACTTTAGGAAATCATACTGGTACTCTTAGATTACCACATTGATTTGGACTTTCAAGAATTGTAGCCACGATGATTGTCAGTATATTTGTCCTCTTAAATCCATACACAGACTTTTGACACAGATTGGTGATAGTTTAAAGTTTAATTATTTCAACCAACATTTGTGGATCCCACACTTATATGGTAATCAACATTCCTCAGGAGCTTTTGAGCGGTCTATGGGTATTTTGACAAGAAGAGACTATTCTTAGAGCTTTGAAAGAGAAGCCAATCCTCAGGTCAGTGCCATCGCACAGCAGAGAGGCGGCAAACAACAATGAATTCTAGAATATCTAGGTTATGCTTATCCTCAGGTCAGTGCCATCGCACAGCAGAGAGGCACACAACCTATCTTCTTGTTAGAGCATCTTTAAATTTTCTTTTGCACATAATGCACCAACAACATAAGTTATTAGCTTGATAGCATTTGCTTTTCATTTTTTTTTCTTCTTTGCTCTATTTATGGTCATCCGCACACATTTGTGGCGTTTACATGCTCGTTACCCCTTATTGGAATATTGTTGATTGTGTTAACCAGTGATAAGATAGGAGCCCACAGTCAGTTGAACAACTTAGTTTGATCTTGAGATCACCAGTCAGGTCTAATCATCTATTGTGTTGAATCTACCGACATATCATCTGTGGTCTAGCAACCTCTAGGTCTACTTTCGTTGTGTTACCTTAGTAGTTACAAGTTTTTCTATCATATTTCCTTTTATATTGCTCAGACTACACAGACTTATACTTTGAATTCTGCATCTTGTCTAAATTAAAATTTTAAAGTCCCGCTTGATTTGTTCCTGTGTACTATCATTTTCCAAAGTATTTGAATCGATATCACAGATACGATTTACCTTCTATCAGCTAGCCTCTCCTTCTCCCTCGTTTTTTTTAATGTTACTGGCTGACCTATTCTCCCCCTAAAATTCTAAAATCATAACCGATTTACATATTATAGGATTTTAATAGACAGCTAAATAACACGATTTAATTTAAACAAAAATAGAATAAATAAAGAAAAAAAATTAAATATAGACTAAACTGCATCGGACTACAGATGGTCATCATCTAGAATGACATCACTTTTCTTTTTAACGCCGTTGACCTCTAACAGATATAGAAAACGTGGTTTGTCAAAAGCTTTTGTATAGAGGTCAGCGCGTTGAAAATGAGTATTTATTTTTACCACATCTATTAAATTCTTTTCAAAACAGTCCCGTATAAAATGATATTTTATACCGATGTGTTTGGTCTTAGGATAATGTACTGGATTTTTAGTTACTGCAATTGAAGTAGAGTTATCAACAAAAATAGGAGTAGAAGAGAAATTTAAACCGTAGTCCCGCATTTGCTGTTGAATCCAACTGATTTGTGAACAACAACTTGCAGCAACAACGTATTCGGCTTCATAGGTTGACAATGCAACCGAGGTCTGCTTCTTACACTGCCAGGTCACTAATCTCCTCCCAAAGAATTGACACCCTGCTGATGTAGACTTGTAATTCATCTTGCAGCCCCCGTAATCCGAGTCACTATACGCCGTAAGCTCAAAATCATCATCATGAGGATACCACAACCCAAGTGTGGGTGTGCCCTTCAGATAACGAAATATCCTTTTGACCCCGATCA
>CM046045.1:3545603-3613103 GCA_025215565.1 Flaveria ramosissima
ATTAATAACAGTCCTCCTGAATTGTTCCTGCACTCATTAACAAATTAGTTAGAAAGGGAAACCCAGGCCATCGTAGTCCTGGAAGTTCCTTTTTCATCAAGATAAGTAACAAGCTTCTGCACACAACCGTTTAAACGATCGGGGATTGTTGTATTCTTCTTTTTAATTTGCCAAATTTGCTTCGGTTCAATTAACTTGGATTTGAATGAATTAAATTTGGAAATCATTTTCTGTTTAAGACCGGAAGGAAAAGAATTTGGTTTGAAACCTTTGGTCATTTTAATCTTTGGATCATGTGAAACCGGCTTCACATGAAAAGGTTTGGATGGAGGGTTTTTCATCCAACCATTCAAAGATGTGTGCTTTTTACCTCTTGATCCAGAGAAGCAATCCGTGTTGCCTTTACCGTCTGGAACATTCTTTTTATACTTACATTCGGAGAAGCAATTTGTTTTGCCTTTACCATTCGTAGCAAGCCTTTGAGGACATTTCTTTACCACATGCCCTTCTTTTCCACACTCAAAACAAGCCTTGAAAAGCTTTTGATTCTTTGTAGTCCCGTGTTGTGGAGGTGGTGATGAGGATTGCTTGGAGCTTGTAGCATATTCTTGCTTGTTCTGTAGTTTCTCGTGCTGAGCAGTGAATGAGATCTTTTCTGATTTACTGGGATGCTTTGCAATTGGAGAAGAGATCCGTATTGGTCTTGATTCAGCTTTTGGAAGCTTTTGTGACTTGACAATGTCAGGAGATATCTTGATCTGTGAGGAACAACACGCTCCTCTGTGATTGATTCATCATCTGAGCTTATCCAGTCTCGTATACACAGATCATTCTCCAACGGATCTTGATTGACGTCTCCTATCGTGTTGGCTTCGCTTGTAGGATTCTCATTGCCTGATGATTCAACAATTGTTCCTTCTTTAACAAACCTGACGGGAACAAACGAAGGAATGTTACCTGATTTGAATTTGTTGAAGAAAGTTGGAGAAGAAACTGATATTGGTGTTTGAGCATCAGAAGTGGAATCGTCATTAATCTTCTTATCAGACCCTTGCTTGAGGAATCCCAAACCTACAGGAGAATCCTGCACATCTCTAACCTCTTTAAGATTAACACTGCTTAGACATGCATTTAAACGATTAGTTTCTACAGCTTCAATCAAATCATTTGTTGAGTGAGGTCTGGGAATTGGTGAATAACATAAAGTAGAAGGAGGTGGAACTGAATTAAATACAGTTTCACCATCAGATTTATATCCAATCCCATGTTTTACCCGCACCCCTTGTTGTTTAGCAATAAGCTCATCCTTTTTCATGTGTGAAAGGGTCCATTTATCAAGCTTTGTTTGAAGCTGAGTTGTTTCAAATTGAGCTAAAACAACCCTTTCTTTCAAAATATTAATTTCAACATTACGCTCCAAAATGGTTCTTCTTAAAAGATCATTTTCAGCCAATGCTTCATTAAGTTTTCTTGAAAAAGCAATTTCATTTTTCTTTAATTCCTGATTGATTGTTTTTAATTCTTTTTCATTTTCCAATAACAATCTGTTTGCCTTATAAATCCCAAATAACCGGATTTTGCATGACGAAGAACACATATCCTGAACAGTCTCATAAGGAAGACCCATGATAGTTCGTTCTGCAGCTAAGCTCTTTTCACAGTTGCAAGCCCATGTGATTTCTTGTTGTTCCTCTTCTTTGACCTTCAGCATCTTGTCAACCTCAGACTCTTTCTCTCTTTTATCAGCTTTTCCAACCTTATCATCATCGATTCTCATAGACTCTGTTTTACTGTCATTGTCGACTCTTAAAGCTTCACGATTCTCTTCAACAGTTTCTTTGAATTTAGAGTTTAAATCTGAATCAGTTCTCAATAACTTCAACTTTTCAATCATCTCTGTTTTGTAATCAAGTATGCTTGTTACAGAAGACACAAGATCAGTATTAAGCGCATGGGTTTGATGTGGGAACACGGCTTGCTGAAATTTGTTTCTTTGGATATCAAACTCGAGAGATTTTAGCTTGTTGATCATATCCATAAGTTTTGTGTCGACATAACCTCTTTCTTGCTTCAGCATTTTAACTTGATGATTCCATGCAGACGGAAGAGAGTCTAGAAGCTTTTGAATCTGTTCATGATTACTGAGATCAAGAACATGCTTCTTTAGATTATTTGCCACCTTTAAGAATCGATCAATCAAATCTGACAATTTTTCTTTCTTCATTGCTGCAAAAGAGTCAAACCGGCTTTGTGCTGTTGTGAGATTATCTGATGTAAAGTCTTCTGAAGATGACATTATAGTGTTAAAAAATTTGAACAATTAAACGCCCCAAAAATATTTTTTCTAAATTTTTTGAATACTTCTCCCCCGAAAAAAATATATATTCTTTTAAATGTCACGCTAGACAATCTTAACAACTGGGGTCAAGCTGAAAATTTCTTGCAATTTCGCTGGTTAAACGCCCCAAAAATTTGAAAATTTCTTTTTTTTAATCGCCCCAAAAATTTGGACGCCCCAAAAAAAATTTGAACAATTAAACGCCCCAAAAATATTTTTTTTATAAATCTTGTAAAATCGATGAAAATTTCTTTATCGGAATGAACTCAATTAATCCCAACTAAAGGGAAAACGTCATCTTTAACATTCGAATTTTCGCTAAAGAAATGATAATTTCGCCGAAATTATAGTTTCGCAGAGCTAGTTTCGCTGAGAACTACTTTCGCTGACAATTTCGCTGGAGCTGACAATTTTGCTAGCAATTTCAGCAGCAATTTCGCTTGTTGATCGTTTACAAACACTGATGAACTTTCGTTCAAGAGATTGGTTTCGCAGAATCCCTAGAAAACAACTTCTGATTCAAAATAGCTCATAGTTTCGCTGAAAGATGATGGCAATTTCGCTGGAAGAACACTAATTTCGCTGATCGATCTGAAAACCCTTTTTCACCTCAAAATCAATCTGAAATCATCCAAAACTCAATGAATTTGAGATCTGATGATTGTAGAATCTTCGTCAAACAAAAACTAGCATAATTCAATCAATTTCCATGTCAAAAACACTCAAATTTGATCCGAAATTGATGAAAACATGATATTGAACAAAAACAACCAAAACCTCAACTTCTCTCTCTAAAAATCTTCAAATCTTCAGTGAATTTGATCCAAAATGGCTCTGATACCAATTTGTAAATCAAGGAACATCAAACTTGAATCAAATCATGAAGAATTAGATCAAAATATGATGAACACAATGAAAGCCCCTTTGATCTCTCTTGATTGCTAATAATATTGTTTACAAGTAAATCCCTCAATTGGTCATTCAACCATTAACCTAATTCTAATTACAATTAGGCTATTTATAGTCTAGACTAAGATTCACTAATTGCACTTAACCCCCTAGACTTAGGCTAATTAATACAAAATTACATATTAAGCATAAAAATGACTAAAAACAAGATAAAATATATTTTGTTCACACAAAATATATTTATTACAATAAAACTCCTAGTCATTTAAATCTTCAACGTCTTGTCTTGGTTCCTCGTCTCGAGCGTGTCGGGTTTGACTTTTGTTGACTTTGACCGTGACGTTGACTTTTGTTGACTTTCATTGTGTTGATAATATAGACTATGTTTTCCAGCTCCAACAAGAATCCATCATAGTTGAAAAAGTAAGCGGGTCCTTTTCCAGTAGGTGGTGTGGTATATCTCTGAACATCAACATTACACCACACTTCTACTAAACTCATTGAGTTGTTGTAAACTCTCTTGTTCGGTATGTTGTATCCTAGGAAGATACCTTCATCAGCCTTCTCGCTGAATTTTCCTTCTTGAGTCTTCTTCAGAAGTGTGCACAGCACGCCAAATGGTTCGAGATACTCCAGATTAGGTTTACGTTGTTGTAGTAACTCGTAACATGTCTTGCCATGGCGCTTGACTACCAGAACTCGATTTAATGTGTAACATGCATTTTCCACTGCCTCATTCCAGAATTGGATAGGCAGTTACGAGTCTGCTAGCATTGTCCGTGCTGTCTCTATCAAGCTTCGATTCTTTCTCTTAGCAACACCATTCATCTGAGGCGTGTAGGCAGAAGTGAACTGGTGTACAATTCCCTTTTCCTTGCAGTAAGCCTCCATCCACTGATTCTTGAATTCGGTCCCGTTGTCTGAGCGTACCTGTCTTACCTTCAGCTTGTAGAGAGATTCCAGTGTGGTTACTAATTCCTTGAATGACTCAAATGTTTCTGATTTGGACTTCAGAAACATTACCCAAGAGAATCTTGAGTAGTCATCAGTAACCATATAAAAGTACAAGTCACCTGCAATGCTTTTTGTACTGACTGGACCAAACAGATCCATGTGAAGAAGTTCAAGACGAAGCTCGATAGAATGAACTTTATTTTCCTTATGAGACTTCTTCGTATGTTTGCCTTTCTTGCATGCTACACAGAAATCCGGAAGTTGAAAATTTTTGACGTTAACTCCTCTCACAAGATCCTTCTGGATCAAGTGATTCATCTTCCATTGATTAATGTGTCCCATTCTCCTATGCCAGGAAATGGAGTCTTTCTCAGTAGCTTTTGATAGGAAGCACTGAACTTCATGATCCGTTGTAGAAGCCGTTGAGAGATCCAAAACATAAAGGTCTTTATATCTTGAAGCTGTCATCAAAACTTGGTCCTCCGGAATCGCATAGTCTTTCTTTAGGACATAACACTTCTTGTTGTCAAATATGACCTTAAATCCTTTGTCACATATTTGGGAAACAGAAAATAAGTTGTTTTGAAGTTGTTGAACGTAGTTCACTTTATCAAACTTGACTTTCTGATTTCCAACCTCTCCTTGAGCTGTGATATACCTCCTTTGTTACCAGCAAAAGAAACATGCCCTCCTTTTATTTGTTTGACGTTTGATAAAAGAGCCCTGTTTCCTGTCATGTGCCTGGATGCTCCGCTATCTACAATCCACGTGTTGGTTTCAGCACTGTAGCGAGCACCCTGCACATACAATTTAAACATTGGTTTAGGTTAGGAACCCAAGCCTTTACTGGCTTGGGTTTCCCAGAGGCATCACACATCATGAATTCAACCCATTGACCCATAGAAGGTGAGGGTAGCTCAAGTGCATTCTTGTCATCATTATCAGACATAGAGGATGACTTTTCTTTCCATAAGCCAGATTTGTGTAAGGCCTGTTTGTGATAAACAAACGACTGGCTAATGGGTTGAACTTTGGGTTCACTAGTTCTTCTTGGTGGAGTTAAGGAACACCTCTTAGAAGACCTAGGTTCAATTTTCTTCCTAGGTGTCTGATAGTAAGAACAAAAAGAAGCAATGTGTCCACACTCTCCACAGTTGTAGCATGACCTGCTATCAACTTAATGATTAAACTGTCTATGTGGAGATGTATGTGACACCCTAGTGACATCATTATGTTTGGGTTTTGACTCTGATTCTTTTGATGTTTTCTCTTGTTTAACAAACTTAATTGTTTTAACATTTTTAACATCTTTTCCATTTTGGTAACTGGACTTTGACATGAGACTCGTGAATGGTTAACATTAATAGTCTTTTTAGGTTCAGATTTGACTTTGTTTGACCCTGACTTTATATTAACCTTTTCAAATTCTTTTTCCATATTAACACAAGGCATTTTACCCTTTGCCTTTAAAGTGGCCTCCTTTTGTTTTGTTCCAAATTCAATTGAAGCACATGAGGAATCTGGATCATTTACAAGGGGAGTAGACACCACATGATCCTTGATGGGATTGTTATTTATTGGTCTACTCTTAGTGTTCATCAAGGTCTCAGGTGGTGGTGGAACCACTTTATAACCCAAACCCTTCCCATTGTTACGCTCTCTCACTAAGTGTTGGACAATATGAGATGAACTTGTCCAACTGTGCAATTTTTGCTTTAATGAGTTGACTTCTACTTCTAAAACTGCTTTTTGTTTCTTAGTGTCTTCTGTGGAGTTAAGATAGTACCTAATATCATTAGCTTGGTTAAAGGCTACTACTTCAGTTTCCCTAAGCTGTTTATTCAAAAGGTCTATCTTTTCTTTGTAACTATGTTCATTTTGTCTTAAAACTCTATTTGCCTCAGTGCACAGTTGAAAATCCTTTACTAAGCTATTATTATGATCTAATAACCTAGCAAATTTCTGATCTATGCTTTCTCTAAATTTATTACAATCAGAACAAGCATGATTTTTGAAAATTGGTCAGCGGTACTTACCTGAGGAGGTTCTGATGAATCAGCCATCAACGCAGCATCTGATGTCTCTGGTTCTGGTGATTCTGTCTTTGTTGTAGACGTCCCTTCTTCAGGCTTGTAGCTGACCTCAGTTGCAGTCTCTTCACTGTTTGACATCGCTAGCTCAACTGCAATATCTCCTTCACTCGCGGAATCATCATCTAAGTCTTCCACGCTCGCAATATTGGATTCTCCCGGAAAGACAAACCGAAAGCTCCAGTCCTGTCCTTCATCATCATGGGCAGTCATGGCTTTTGGATCCTTGCTTGATGAAGTAGAACTGCTAGCTTGCTTGTCTTGACGAGTGAAGGACAAGAATGGATTCCCGTTTCCAGTCTTCTTTGGCTTCACACACTCTCTTTTGAAGTGCCCATTTTCTCCACAGTTGAAGCAGGTCACCTTGCTCTTGTCAAAGCCAAAATTAGTGTCCTTAGTAGCAACCAAGTTTTGTCCGGTCTTCTTCACAAATTTCTTCGCTCTCCGAACAGCACTTGCTAAGGCCCACATAATATCCATCCTTTCCAGTTCAGTCTCATCTACCTGCTCGTAGTCCTCATCTGCCAGATGGCATTTTCCAATTTTCCCAGCAACAAGTCCATCATAGGAATGTACCATTGCTGCCAAGAGATCCATGTGCTCTCGTGCTACTTCTACTATCACGTTTCCGAGATTCTCGGCCTTCAGTCTTGTAGCATTTGCTTCAGATCCAATGTATTGGGTACTAGAAGACCCTAACGTTTCTGATCCTGAAGGAGAGTCTTGTGAAGGACCAGATGAGCTTGACACAAAGGCGGTCTGAAAAGGTGCTCCATACGTCTTAACTTGAGGAGTGGCATTGTACAAAGCTGGATTCTGAGTGTACTAAGACTTCTGAGCTCGGTACTTCATCCTAAGTGCTTCTTCTCGCAGCTTTAGAATGAAATCATTGATGTCCAACTTTGCTAACATTCCATTCTGTCTCAGATTTGACACAAAAGAAGCCCATTTTTCTGGCAACCCGTCTGCAAAATTCGACACTTTATCTCCATGGTAGTTGTGACACCATGTGTGTGCAGCTCGCTCATCAAATGGTAGAATCTATCAATGACATCGTCTAAACTTTCATTTCCCATCGATGAGAAGTTGTCAAATTCTTTCTTCAACTCCTTAGCTTTAATGGCCTTCAACGAAGCATTCCTGTCATATCTTTTCTCCAACTCATCCCATAACTTCTTGGCTTGCTTATTCTCAGAGAATTGGTGAAAAATATCCTTAGGGATAGACTGTGTTAGCAATGCATACACTCTTTTTTCAGCATTATATTTAACTTTCTGTGCAACAGTCATTCCTCCTAAATTAAGTTTCACCCCATCAGCTCCCACCGGCATACTATACCCCGTCTCAATAGCTTCCCACATATTTGGATCCACTCCATTTAGGTAGATCTCAAAACGCTGTTTCCAGTAGGGAAACTCATCTAACGTTATAAGCTTCGGGGGTTTATTGTGATTCCCCACCTCACTCTCCAGTAGTAGTAAGTTCTGAATCCGTGAGTCCTTCCCGGCTGTAAACGCTGAAAACTGATCCTCCATCTCGATTAACTTTAAGTCTCTTAAACAATCTGTTTAACTGGTGCGAATGGAGTGGTGCGAATGGGCTACCCGTGCGAAGGAACTATGCGACTGGTTCAATCGTGCGGCTGAACTAAGCGATTGGTCCATTCGTGCGAATGAAACTGATGCGAATGAACACTGCGAACGGATTGCTTAGTCGTACGAATGAAGATGCGACTGAGTCCAATCGTACGTCTGGGGGATACGAATGAAGTCCAGTCGTGCGATTGGGTCAATCGTGCGACTGAAGCTGCTGTATTTCGAAAATTTCTAGGTTTAACGTGTTTTGGCCATAAAAACTCGAATTTTCACCAAACCTAATCGCCTTATTCCGGAGAAACCAAAACTTGATGAGCAGGGGACGTCCAAGACAACGTTTGACACAAAAAGATTGTGTTTTGTAGTGAAAAAACACAACCTTTGTATCAAAATTAATTGAATCACACGTAATCAAGAGCCAAAGCTTTGATACCACTTGTTAGGATCTGGTATTTGAACGAAACACCAACTGATTAACGTGTTAACCAAACCAAATAGTGCGGAATCCTATTTGATTGGCGATCCAATCAGTGGAAACGCACGTAGAAACAATAAGGTATTGAATCTAACGTCAAGAATCGATTAAGAATCGATCTACAGCGTTCTATGAACTTGGAGTATGAACTTAGAGGTTTCTGGACGGCTAGGGTACATCTGGAGTCGAATTGGAATGAATGCTTACGTTTTTCCACGAATTAGGTGGTATTTATAGGTTAGGGTTGCTCATTCGGGCGACTGAATCATTAGTATGGTTCAGTCGTGCGATTGAGCCATGCGGTTGATCCATTCGCATGACTGAGTGTTCAGTCGTGCAACTAAGCCAATCTCATGTTACAATCATACGACTGATCCAGTCTCCTGGTTCAGTCGTGCGACTGAGTCATTCGCCTAAAGTTGTTCATGCGTATGGTCCATTCGCATTGGCCATTCGCATGAGAACTTCATATTGCTAAGTTTGAATGTGTTCATTAATATAACATTATGTGTATCAATTCAAACAACCATAAACCTATATAACCAATTCAATATCAACTCATTAATGAAATATTAAACATTATAAATCACAATCAAACATTCTCATCTCATTAATATCCCAACCATTACATAAGTGTAAGACAAACAAGACATATTACATTAATATCAGGATCTAGGTACATATGTATCAACACACTGTTCTATGACACGCAAGATATTGTACAAGCTCTACAGTTCCAACATGTTATACGACTTTGCTTTGCATTCGAGATACACGCAGGAGTCACTAGAGAAGAGAAGTACAAGAAATTTCAAGAGCATGTGAAGAATGTTAGAAAATAGGGTAAGCTTATTGGCTTCAGAGGAAGATCTCCCAAGCTTATGAACAACAGATTGATCCACAACAGAGCAAAAAGCATGCTGAAGAAGTACTAAAGATCCTAGAAGAAGGTGATGACCGTGAAGTTGAAATTAAGCTCATGGTGCATCTGCAGTTTGATAAATTCAGCCTGATTTGGTTTCAATATTGGAGCAATTGCATGCCCCGAGAGCAACAGCAAAAGAAAGACAGAAGAACTTGGAGAAAAGCATGTTAGACAATAGAATAAACTAGGTCCAAGGGGGAGTTTGTTGATACATCAGGTTCCTAGTTTATGTTCTTAATGTAAAAGTCTTTCATTTCTTACACATGTGTAATGTAACTACTTAATGAAATATAATATGCTTTTGATGTTTATTTGTCTTTAAATATTTCATATTATTGGTGGTTATTCATGCTAATGGACCATACTTATGGACCATACGCACGAATGAATCATACTTATGTATCAGTCGCACGACTAAACCAGGTGACTGGATCAGTCGTATGACTGAGACATAAGATTGAGTCAGTCGCACGACTGAACCTTCAGTCGTGCGTATGAATCAATCGCATGACGCACGACTGAACCATGTCAATGGTTTAGTCGTACGAATGAAACTACAAACATATAAATACCAAATCATTCGTGAAAAAGGGGGACTTCGAAGAGTTACAAACCCTAGCCGTCCAGAGCGTCCTAAACAGCCTATCCAACTTCATAGTTCATTCCTGATCGATTTCTAATCAATTCTTAACGTTTGTTTCATCGTTTGATAGATAAGGTCTCATGTAGATAGATAAGGGGGATTCCACACTATTTGATTTGGTCTCACGTAGAATCCGTTAGTACTCCGTACGAAAACGGTCCTAACACCTCTCTCTTGCTTTAACATTCTCACTTGTTGACTCCATTGAGGTGGAAGTGAATCTAACAGACTATTCACTTGTTCGTAATTTGTAAGCTTTTCATCATATGTCTTCAGAGTGCTTAAGACTATCAGAAAGCGATTTGTTGAATTAGTAAGATTCTCATTCTTGTATCCGACGAATGAATTGAACTCTTTCTCAACTTGTATCCCTTTGTCTTTGACTAACTCATCATTTCCATCATAGAACTCACATAAGGCATCATACAGAGATTTGGCATTTTTGTGTTCGTCAAAGCGATTGTAAATGTCTAGTGCAAGACACAAGGTTAAAGCTCCGAATGCATTTTGATCTCTATCAATCAGTTTCAAATCTCTCTCATTGAAGGTAGATGGATCCTTGTTTTGAGAGACAACTTCCCCAACAGTAACAGTAGGAATATGTGGACCAGAAATGATTGATTCCCACTGATGGTGATCTGTGTAATAAAAGAATGCCTTCAAACACCTCTTCCAGTCTTCAAAGTTATCTCCGTTGATCAATCTTGGAGGTCGGTTTGGTGCCACACTCTTCAAATCAGATATCGTAAGAGTTGCCATTTTAGACATGATTAAGCAAGTAGTTTCGCAGAGAATGATCTAGTTTCGCTGAAGATTAGGTAATTTCGCTGATAATTTCGCTCGGAGTTTTGGCAGCAGTTTCGCTAGCAAACAGCTCAGTGATACTAGTTTCGCAAGCAATTTCGCTCGAAACCAGTTTGAACTTTCGTTCAGAGGGAAATTCGGCAGCAATTTCGTTAAGAAGATATGCACAAACACTGATGAACTTTCGTTCAATAATGGTACATTCGCAGGGGTCAAAAGAACAAACACAACTAACAAAACAACAATAGTTTCGCTGACTGAAGTGACAGTTTCGCTGGATAATCAACAGTTTCGCTAGATGAATCTGAAAAACCTTTTCAACACGAAATTGATCCAAAATCACCCAAATCTTAAAGCACTTAAGATCTGATGATTACAGAAGCTTTTCACACCAAATACTAGCCAAACTCAATCAATTTCCATATCCAAATCACTCAAACTTGATCTAGAATTGATGAAATAGTAATTTTGAACTAAAATAAGCAAAAACTCCATCAATCAAGAGCACATAGGCTCTGATACCATTTTGTTGGTCCAATTGAACGATAAACGGTGCAATTGATGATCAAAACACTTAAAATCCACTATCAAACATCCATGATAACCATACAACAATGATATAGCATCAAAAGCTTTTCAATAATAATGAATACAAAACAAACACAAATAAGATTAAAGGCTCAAAATGAATTCTATTAGCTTCCAGCCACCAATTACAGACTAGCAACAATAATAATTCGAATTAGGGTTTTGCAAGAGTTAGCCTCAAAGATGGAATCAACTCTATATATAGACTAGCTAGTTTCGCTGACAGTTTCCCTGGCCAGCAAGACTGTCATGCCCATGACCAGTTTCTCTCGGCGACAAAACATAGTATCGCCGGGAGAGCCTAGTTTGCTGAGTGTGAGCGAAACTACAGTTTCGCTTGGCAGCAAAAATAACAAAATACAAAACATAAACATAGAATTCTAACAGTAATCCTATTACATTTAAACATAATATGAACACTAATCTAAGGTGAGTCCAACCTAATCTAGATCTTCAGATGCCATTGCACATCATGAGGCGAACCGCAGTGCAGGAGGATCTGAAGTGAACGGAGGAAATGGAAGTGGCGCAGGAGGTATCATAATATCTGGCGTACTTAAAGACTTGAGTTAAAAGGGGTCATTGTTAATGTTTAATTGTTATTAATATATGTTGGAGCTGTACAAGATAGTCTATATCAACACAGTCAAAGTCAACAAAAGTCAACGTCACGGTCAAAGTCAACGCAGGTCAAACCCGACACGTTCGAGACGAAGAACCGAGACGAGACGTTGAAGATTTAGATGACTAGGAGTTTTATTGTAATAAATATATTTTGTGTGAACAAAATATATTTTACTTTGTTTGAGTCATGTTTTAGTCTAGTTATATAGTCTAGGGGGTTATGTTTTAGTCTAGTTATATTTTACTTTGTTTGAGTCATGTAATTAATATTAGGTTAATGGTTGTATGACCAATAGATTAAGGGATTACTTGTAAATATATTATTAGCAATCTAATTGAAGATCAAAGGGTTTTTGATTGTGATTATCATATTTTGATCTATAATCTTCATGATTTGATTCAAGTGTGATTATTCTGGGCTAACAATTTGGTATCAGAGCCATATTGGATCAAATTCGTTGAAGTTTTGAAGATTTTTGAAGGTGTTCATCAGATTTTAGAGAGAGAAAGTAGGTTTTTAGAGAGAGAAAGCAGATCTGAAATTCAAATTTGATCTCAAACACAATCAATTCATCAGATCTACAACAATCTACTACAAATTTGAAGATATTCACCATATATTTCTGATCTACAACATATTTTATACAAGAAATTGAAAGAAAAATTCAGATCTGAAGAAGTTTCTCTCTCACACACTAGTGTGTATGTTCTTGAGGATCTTCAAATCTTCAAATCATCAAGCTGCGAAATTAACACCCAACTGAACGAAAGTTCACATTTTCGAGCGAAAATACTAGCCAAAATGCTACCAAAATCATCAACAAACCAAGAAGGAACCTGCGAAATTAATAAATATTGATCTGTGAAATTAAAAAAAATCTGCAAAATTACAAAAATTTTCTGCGAATTTATAAAAATCAAACTACGAATTTAACAAAAGTTCAGCGAAATAAAAATTACAAAAAAAAACCTAAATCAAATCTCCACCGTCTCATCCCACCTCTGCCACCACCGCCACAGACTTCCTCCGCCTCATCATCGGCATCTTCACAGTAAGAAACATGTTCGCTTTGCTAAGAAGGTTTTCTTTGATCAACAGTATTACCACCAGGATCACCACTAACTCCTCCGCCTGCCGCCTCTCTTTCACCAGAACTACTTCCATTAGATTTTGCCCTTGGTTTTCTTCCTCTCTTCACTTTATGTTTGCCATTTGAAATGCTGACATTAGATGTATCCTCACAACTAGATACATGTTCCTTTTTCATATCTTCGGTGTCATTAGATGATTTCCTAGGTTTTGATCTTTTTTTGAGAACATAACTCATCATCATTCTTATTACATACCATCTGATAAGAAAACATGAGTCTATCTCTTGTCTCCTCTGTTTCCCCAGGCACAAACTTCCCACAAGCAAGAGGTAACCCTTCTTCAGCCCATCTTATCTCAAGATCATCCTCTGGCTCAGCCTCTAACCAAGTGAACCGCAGCCTAAACTCAGGCAAATAGATCTTCCTAATTTGTGAACCCTTCCTGTTTCGTTTTAGTTCTTGAACCAACACTAACTTCAGTGTCTTTAGTTTTCTTGTGTTCCACTGATGAAAGCCCTCTCTTTCAACCCCAAGAACCCACAACAGCAACGAATTCATCGTTCCATTCAACAACCACATCATCTTTCACCGATTCCATTCGATTCACACCAATCCTGCTACGTTTTTAGGAGAAAACATTGCAACCATTAACATGAGAAGCTCGAGATCTACCATCTTTCACTTGCCTCCACTCGTCGCTGGAGGCTCGCCTGAAAGGCGGCCGGTCGCCGGAGAGGACAGTCGCCAGAACCCTAGGGTTTTGTGTGTGTTTTGGCTGGTGTGAGTATCTGCCATATTGTTTGGTTGTGTGTGGAGATGAAATGAGTATAAGGGTTAGGGTTTGTGTATGGTTGTTATGTTAATGGGTTTTTCTCATTAAATTGGGTTTGGATCAGAAAATTTTGGGCTAGTTAAAGGTTAATAATTGGGCTAACAAATAACAATTTGATATATGGACTAATCTTAATTGGGTTGGATATTTTTTTTAAAATTGTTCTGTGGGCTCATTAAAAATCAAAGAAAGAATTCATTTTTTTTAAATCCCGATGAAGAAATATTCAATGATTTTAAAACATTTATAAAAAATAATATTTTTGGGAAGATTGCATAGAGTGACATTTAAAAAAAATATTTTTCCCGGGGGGGAATTATTCTAAAGTTTTTGGGAAAAATATTTTTGTGGCGTTTAATTGTTCATAATTTTTAATAATATGTCATCTTCAGAAGACTTTAAATCAGATAATCTCACAACGGCACAAAGCCGATTTGACTCTTTTGCAGCAATGAAGAAAGAAAAATTGACAGATTAGATTGATCGATTCTTAAATTAAGGTGGCAAATAATCTAAAGAAGCATGTTCCAGATCTCAGTAATCATGAACATATTCGAAAGCTTCTTGACTCGTTTCCGTCTGCATGGAATCATCAAGTTAAAATGCTGAATCAAGAAAGAGGTTACGTGGACACAAAACTTATGGATATGATCAACAGACTAAAATCTCTCGAGCTGGATATCCAAAGAAAAGAATTTCAGCAAGCCGTGTTCCCACATCAAACCAACACGCTTAATACTGAACTTGTTTCTTCTGTAACAAGCATACTTGATTACAAAGCCGAGCTGATTGAAAAGATGAAGTTATTGAAAACTGATTCGGATTTAAATTTTGAATTCAGAGAAACTGTTGAAGAGAACTATGAAGCTTTGAGAGTCGACAATGACAATAAACCGGAGTCTGCGAGAACCGATGATGATAAGGCTGGAAAAGCTGATAAAAGAGAGAAAGAATCTGAGGCTGACGAGATGCTGAAGGTCAAAGAAAAGGAACAACAAAAAATCACAAGGGTTTGCAACTGTGAGAAGAGCTTAGCTGCAGAACGAACTATCATGAGTCTTCCTTATGAGATTGTTCAGGATATGTGTTCTTCGTCTTGCACAATCCGATTATTTGGGATTTATAAGGCAAACAGATTGTTATTAGAAGATGAAAAAGAATTAAAAATAATCAATTAGGAATTAATGAAAAATGAAATTGCTTTTTCAAGAAAACTTAATGAAGCATTGGCTGAAAATGATCTTTTAAGAAGAACTACTTTGGAGCGTAACGTTGAAATTAATATTCTAAGAGAAAGGGTTGTTTTAGCTCAATTTGAAACGACACAGCTTCAAACAAAGCTTGATAAATGGACCCTTTCACACATGAAAAAGGATGAGCTTATTGCTAAACAACAAGGGGCGCGGGTAAAACATGGGATTGGATATAAATCTGATAGTGAAACTGTATTTACTTCAGTTCCACCTCCTTCTACTTTATGTTATTCACCAATCCCCAGACCTCATCCTAAAAATGATTTGTTTGAACAACATACTAATAGTCAGCATGCAGGTTTGACAGGTGTGAATCTTAAAGAGGCGCGAGATGATTATGATTCTACAACTGGAATGGGATACAATAAACCGAATGCTGACAGTCAAGCTAACGATTGTTCAGTCCCGGTTGTTTGTAAATCTATATTTACTATTTCTTCTAACTTCTTTGATAAGTTTAAAGCATGTGAAATTCCTACTTTTGAGCCTGTCAAGGTTGTGAAAGAAGAGATAAATCAGGAATCACCTAATCATCAAGTTCCAACAACAACAACACATCCTACTCCTGTCAATCAAGATCCATTGGAAGCATATCGGTGTATACGAGACTGGTCAAGCTCAAATGATGAATCAAACACAGAGGACCGTGTCAGTTCATCAAAGATCAAGATATCACCTGAAATTGTCAAGTCTCAAATGCTTCCAAAAGCTTAATCAAGACCGATACGAATCTCTTCTCCAACTGCAAAACAATCCAGTTAACCAGTGAAGATCTCATTCACTGTTCAGCACAGAAAACTTCAAAACAAGCAAGAATCTGCAACAACCTCAAAGCAATCTCCATTTCCAAATATTTCACACGGGTCAGTCAAGCATCAAAAGCCTTTCAAGGCTTGTTTTGAGTGTGGAAAAGAAAGTCATGTGGTAAAGAAATGTCCTCAAAGACTTTCTTCGAATGGTAAAGGCAAACCAAATTGCTTCTCCGGATGCAAGTCTACAAAGAATGTTCCAGACGGTAAAGGCAACACAGGTTGCTTCTCTAGTTCAAGAGGTAAAAAGCACACATCTTTGAACAATTGGATGAAAAACCCTTCATCCAAACTTTTTCATGTGAAGCCGGTTTCACATGATTCAAAGATGAAACTGACCAAAGTTTCAAAACCAAATTCTTTTTCTTTTGGTCTTAAACAGAAAATGATTTCCAAATTTAATTCATTCAAATCCAAATTAATTGAACCGAAACGAATTTGGCAAATTAAAAAGAAGGATACAGCAATCCCTGATTGTAAACGGTTGTGTGCCGAAGCAGGTTTCTTATATTGATGAAAAAGGAAATTCCAGGACTATGATGGCCTGGGTTCCCCCTTCTAACTAATTTGTTAATGAGTGCAGGAACAATTCAGGAGGACTGTTAGTAATCCGGTTCACTGATAGAGATTGTTCCTGATTCAAATTTGAGGCGGAACAAACAGGTTAAGGTCATGGTATTTTATCCACGATCTAGATTTTTATCTGCACAATCACATATCTCACTCCACAATCACTGCATATTTCTTGATAATTCATTTCTTATATTCATATCAGTGTAGTTTATAAGACCTTCTTTGGTAAATTTTTAATTTTTGTACAGTTTTATAAAAACAAAAATAAAAAATATAAAATATATAAAAAAATTTTAAAAAAATAGGTTTACAAAAATAAAAAATTTAGGGGCAGTATATCAATATTAAATAAAACAATAAAAAGAGAACTGGGAACTTGATTCGAGATGACTGAGAAATGATTGTATATCATCTTGAAATGCTTGTTTTTGCATGACTTGCGTTTATAAAATGAGAGATGATAGTAATTGATGTTGTTATTTGATTCACATCTTATTTTTAATTGCAAATAAAAGAAAAACAAACAGATTCTTTAATGATATGCTTGGTAGACTCAGCCTGAAGAATAAAGTAGACAGCAGCATAATGATTTAAATTAAAATATATGCTTAAGGATGTCTGGATTTACTCAATCATTTTGGCATGCACGAAAGCTGAGTCCCGACAAAAATTGGATTGAGAATTGATCTTTCACCCACCATGATACAAATCATATAAGCCATATCTTTGAGCCATGATTGGTGTATTTATGTGTCTTGTGTTTGTGCTAATCTCCTCTACTGTACGAAAGTACTGACCTGGAGTGATGATCTCCTTTGCTGTATGATAGTACTGACCTGGAGCTCTCATCGACACATGATTAAATGGTCATCTCCTTTGTTATACGTGAGTATAGACCTGGAGCTCTCACCATTTTGGTCTAAGTAGTGTCAAATCATCTAAACGATGAATTCATCACAGAATGCAATATTCTGTTGATAATCACTTGCACACTAATGCACACGCCTTGCTCCATAAAGATTGTAACAAAATTCAAGAAATCCTGAGGTTAGGTGAGGGTTTTTGCCAAATGATTGTGGGGTCCTAGCATTCTAAAGTATTTAATCGAACCTTAACGAATCATCTGCTGCTTGTTGAAAAAGATAGGGCATGGGTTTAAGTGGACAAACATATCAGCAATCGTTATTGATCTGTTTGAAAATTTCAAAATCATTCAAATACTGTGATTAGATTCAGTTATCAGTGTGATCTCATTGCTTGTCAATGATTAATTTCATCTTTGTGCTAAAGTATATATTGAGGATGTGATCATGATCGATTCAGTTCTCGGTTATATGTAAAAAAATAAAAATAAATAATTAATAGATAAAAAAATGTTATAATAAATGTATATAATAAAAAATAAAAAATTATAATAAAATTTCATTTCAATTTCTTTTAAGTCTTCCATATTATGTTGTTACAATTTTATCATTTTTCATGCATTTCACAGAAATTGCGCACAAACGAACACGGGTTCGCTTGTTTTTCACACACAGATAAACACGGGTTTGTTTCGTTAATATGAAATGATCTAATTAGATATGTCAAGATTGTGTTTGTGATTGTGTTTCAGATTTTTGCTGTAAGTGATGGCCGATCATCAGTTGAGCAGTGTACCTGATCAGAGAACCTGTTCCTCAAGTTTGCAGAAGATACCGAGCTAGGAATCCTCCTCCTACATCTTTTGAAGCACTCAAGATTAGAGATTTGGGAAAGCTGTTCCAATATCTTCATAAAGGTTGCACTCGAAAAGGGGGAGCATATAAATAGGGGGAGCTTATAAGATGAATAATCTTTCTCATCAGATTGAGAAAGCTTCAATTTGAAGATCTTTCTAATGTTGACTTCTTGGTGCTGATTTCGTTTGAAGACGTTGATAATGATAGACTAAGGGGGAGTATTGTTGGAGCTGTACAAGATAGTCTATATTATCAACACAATCAAAGTCAACAAAAGTCAACGTCATAGTCAAAGTCAACGCAAGTCAAACCTGACACGTTCGACACGAAGAACCGAGACGAGACGTTGAAGATTTAGATGACTAGGAGTTTTATTGTAATAAATATATTTTGTGTGAATAAAATATATTTTACTTTGTTTGATTCATGTTTTAGTCTAGTTATATAGTCTAAGGGGTTATGTGTAAATAGGGAAAGTTAGACTAGACTATAAATAGCCTAATTGTAATTAGAATTAGGTTAATGGTTGTATGACCAATAGATTGAGGGATTACTTGTAAATATATTATTAGCAATCTAATTGAAGATCAAAAGGGTTTTGATTGGGATTATCATATTTTGATCTATAATCTTCATGATTTGATTCAAGTGTGATTATTCTGGGCTAACAATATATTTAAACCTACAACACAGGATTTGATGCCAATGCCAAGGGATGCTCTTAGAAGACCATTGTGAATTGCAAGCCGCTTAACTTTCACGGTCATGAAGGAGTTGTTGGCTTGGTCTGTTGGATTGAGAAGATGGAATCAGTTCAGCGAATTAGTAACTGTGCTGAGGAGAACAAGACAAAATTTGCCACATGTACCTTTGAGGGTCAAGCACTTACTTGGTGGAATGCTCATGCCCGCTGCTTAAAAATCACTTGGGATGAGTTGAAACAGATGTTGACTGATGAGTACTGCCCTCGAAATGAATTACAAAAGCTTGAGGTAGAATTTTGGAACCACACCATGAAAGGCGCGGAAGTGACAAGCTACACCACCCGATTTCATGACCTTGCTCGCTTATGCCCTCACATGGTTAAGCCAGAATTCAAGCGAATAGAAAGGTATATTTGGGGCCTTGCACCCTAAATCCAGAGCATGGTGACCTCATCCAAGCCAGTCACTATCCAAGTAGCGGTCAGAACTCGAACGTGAGAGCAAGGGATCACCCAACGAATGGATAGCTCATGATTTGACTGATCAAGCTGTGCGTCAGGGAGTGTTTGTGAAGAGAACTGTGGTAGAAAGGAGTTATGACAACAAGAGGAAGTGGGACAACAACCATGGCAGGAATACTCCACATCAAACTCAAAACAAACAAGAAGTTGTTAGGGCTTTCACTGCTGGCCCATCTGAGAAGAAAGCATAATATGGGTATGTTGGGACCCTACCTAAGTGTAACAAGTGCAACTTCCATCATCTGGGCACATGTGTGGACTCCATGTGTTAGAAATGTAAGCATTTTGGTCATGCAAATAAGGATTATTGCAAGGTGAACCCTACCCCCAAAACAGGAAACAATCGGGGATGTTTTGAATGTGGCGTTATTGGACATTTTCGCAAGGATTGCCCAAATCTGAAACACACTAGTGGAAACAACGCACACGGTTGAGCTTTTGTGATTGGAGCTGGAGAAGCTCGACAGGACCCGAATATTATCACGGGTACGTTCCTTGTAAACAATCACTATGCCTTTCTTTATTCGATACAGGTGCCGATAGGAGTTTTGTATCGAGTGAGTTTAGTTCACTTCTTGGAATTGCTCCCACATACTTGACTTCTAAGTATATAGTAGAATTAGCCAACCGTAAATTAATCGAAACCGACAAGATCATACGAGGGTGCATTCTGAATTTGGCGGATTACTGGTTCGACATAGATTTACTACTTGTGACACTCAGGAGTTTTGATATTGTTATTGGCATGGATTGGTTGTCGAAAAATCAAGCGGAAATCGTTTGCCGTGAGAAAATTATTCGGATTCCACTTCCGACTGGAGAGACAATATCGATTCAAGGTGAAAAGTGTGGCACTATGCTAAGGATCATTACGTGTATAAAGTGCAAAAATACTTTCGAAAAGGCTATCATGCAATCTTCGCACACGTGGTAGAGAAGCAAGCGGAGGAGAAAATAATCGAGGACATACCTATCGTGCGAGACTACCCGGAAGTCTTTCTAGAAGACTTTCCCGGACTTCCACACAAGTCGAATTTGATTTGACTTGGTACCTGGAGCTGCTCCAGTAGTATGATCACTATTCCGACTAGCACCATCAGAGATGCAAGAGTTGTCTAATCAATTGCAAGAATTGTTAGATAAAGGATTCATAAGTCCGAGCTTCTCACCCTGGGAGCTTCAGTCTTGTTTGTCAAGAAGAAGGATGGATCATTCCGAATGTGCATTGACTACCAAGAATTAAACAAACTTACTATCAAGAATCGGTATCCACTTCCACGAACGACGACTTATTCAATCAACTTCAAGGTTCTAGCTATTACTCGAAGATTGATTTATATTTGGGATATCACCAATTACGAATCCAAGAGGAGGATGTCCCTAAGACCGCTTTTCAAACTCGTTATGGTCTCTACGAGTTCATGGTCATGCCATTTGGGTTAACCAATGCACTAGCTGTATTCATGGATTTAAGTATGCAAACATATACCAGAAAGAGGAAATATTTATCAGAAAAGGCCAAAGGCAAAAAACCTGTTGAGGAAGAAGAACCTGTGAAAAGAAACAAAAAGATGATCCTTGAAGCCTAGCAGCCATTGCTGAATTTTTGGAAGAACACGAGAAGGCTAAGGAACAATTAAAGAAAAAGGTTGAATTTATAGATCTTGAAGAAGGAGAGATAGAAGGAGGCTATGTGGTTGATGAACATGTAGCAAAAGAAAGTCCTGAAAATGCTGAAACTTCAATTCAAGAGATGGTTGAGAAAGCTCAAACTGATGACTTGATGGTCAAGGCAATGTTTCTCATCAATCATGGGTATGATGCTGATGAGGTATTTGGGATGACTTATGAGGGAATGGCTAAAGAAGAAGAAAAGCTAAACAAACTGTTAGATCCCTCTTATGTGACTGAGTATGAAAAGACTCAATCAACCAAGTCACCTGTGATTCCCTCCATCTCCAAAACAAAACAGACTGAAGCTCCACAATCATTATATCCTGATCCCTACTCCATGACTGACAGGGAAATGAAGGATTATCTTTCTGAACAAGGTTACACCAAGAGAAAGCTTGGAAACATGAAGACAAATTCTTTAAGAGTTGCAATCCTCCGGTTGATAAATGAGAAAAAGGAGAGGTTGAAGAAGCTAGAAGAAGAAATAATAAGCAAAAAGCCAAGAACAAGGGTATCAGCCCAAGACATCCAACTCACTCACAAAGATCATGATTCTTTGGCACCTGTACTATATAGAAATCCTGAGTGGTTTGCAGAGCCTTCTCAACTAACGCTTCAAGAAGGTCTCACCACTGCAGAGATGATAAAGGGTGTGTCTATGATGTGCTCCAAATTATACATAAAAATCCTATCAAAAGCACATCAATTATTCCTTAATATCTCCCTTAAAATGATGAAAATGTACTTAAAAATGTTAAAATGTGCTTTCAGGTGTTTAAAAGGGCAAGATGGACAAAAGAAGCATATTTAACAAGAAATTGAAGTAATCTGAGCTTTGGAGTCCAAGCATGGGGTCGTGCCTCATTAAGCACGCCCCCATGCCTTGCCAGAAACACACCCCCATGCTAAATTAACACACCCTCGTGTTTGGACATCTGACAGGACAAAAAGTACTGTCCCCTAAAAGCAATCACGAGGCCGTGCCCATCAAGCACGGGGCCGTGCCCCACCTCCAGCACGGGGCCGTGCCCCACCTCCAACACGGGGTCGTTCCCCGTTTAGCACGGGGTCGTGCCCGACACAACCTACACGTACGAGCCGACCAACTTTCGTAAGCATTGTACTAGCACGGGGCCGTGCTTAAACACTCCATAAATCCTATAAATAGAAGCCTAAGTTCACCATTTTTGGAAAGCTTTGGTGGGAGAGTTACTCTGCAGAATTCTCTCGGGAATCAAGTCTTCAAGATCATTTGGAGGCTCGGGAGGTGCATACAACACTTGGAAGAAGCTCGGGATCGTCTAAACGTCATCCATTGTGGATTATCGGTTTGATTGTTCCATTTCAACGATGATTTCAGATCTATCTTCTTTGTTATTTGTTGTTATGTTCAAGCTCATTATGATTTAAACTCTTTTTATCATCCTAATCGGATGAAACTTATGTAATTTGTGATGAACTAATGGTGTGATAAATATTATGTTAATGTTATGGTGGTATTGGGAAAACTATTGATGGGTAGCATCTACATTTGAACGGGAAGTTATAAATTTATGGTTTGTGATTGTGATTGTCATACAAGGTTGAAAAACGTATGATCAACTTTCATTCGTGAAACCGGTCTTCATAATAAATCCATGGCTAATGAACTAGAAATGGTTATTAGAAATAATATAACTTTAACTTTCTCATCATTTGCGGGTTCCCTTTTATTATTTTGAGAAATCTTCAGTGATTGTTACGGTTTTCTAAAATTAATGGTATGTTAGGAAGGAACCTGATCAACACTCTTTTTAATATTAAGTTATGTTTTCAGAAATCGTATGTCAAATAGGTCACAAAAGATTTACCTACATTACTAGGGCTTTGATCTAAGCAGTAAAACTCAACCTGACGTGATCCTAGTCACTACGGAGCAGAATAGACGAGAAATCGCGCCAGCTCATTTTTATAAACATTAATATAATTACATTAATCAATATCTTTAAATCACACCACCAATTCATCACGGTTACATTAGTTGAGTCTAATTAAGATGATAACTTTTATTCCCTGGTTTTAAATCCAAATGCTTCAATCTTAGTTTACTTTATTTTTATTATTGTTCTTAAACCCTAAAAATCTTTCCAATACAACTTATCATTTTCTTTAACAAAAACCAAATCTGATAGTCAAACATTAAGTTTGTTGAGTTGGCTAGGTGTGTCCACGGATTGATACTCGGTTCTTACCAACACTATATACCACACGACAGGTACACTTGACTTTTATGTGCGTGGTTTAGTATTTGTAATAACCAACTAAAACTGAATCTGTGCGAAAAATATGTATCAAAATATATACTATCCGCATCGCATCAAGTTTTTGGCGCCGTTGCCGGGGAACACACGGCAGTTTGAAAGACAAACTAAATTTTTGACTATCTTGTATATAACTTGTTAATATATTTTTGTTCAAACTTTATTTTATTTTTGTTAGATAGTTTGCCTTAGTTAGTTTAGCTACATTTGCCTGATTCATTTTAAGCCTTAGTTAGTTTATGCATCCTTAAGTTAGTGTATGTCCGACTCGTCTAGTCCTGAACTTGTTTTGCCTCTTTCGGAACCGGAACGACTTTTCCGTCAAAGATTGCGCGAAAGACCACAACAAGAAGCACCAATCATTGAAGAAGACATTTTGGAAGGTACATCATCCGAAGAAGATATGGCTAACCAAGACGAGGAGATGAAGATGACACACTATGCCACATCATCAATAGATGGTTACGAGTCTAGTGTTGTCCAACCAGCAATAGCGGCCAACAATTTCGAGATTAAGTCTAGTATTATCCAACTCGTAGAAAACTCTATTCAGTCCCATGGATTGCAAGACGAAGATCCTAATGCTCACATCTCACGATTCCTTCGTATCTGTGCAACCTTCAAAATCAATAACTGTTCAGACGACGCCATTCGACTAAGACTTTTTCCATTTTCACTTCGAGGCCGAGCCATTGACTGGCTTGATTTGCTTCCGCCTGGCTCCATCACCACATGGGCGGAAATGGCTGAACAATTCCTTTTGAAATACTTTCCACCCGATCGCACTGCCAAACTAAGAAGTAGCATCACAAGCTTTCGCCAAGACAACGATGAATCATTACACGCAGCATGGGAGAGATATAAAAGTCTCCTTCGGAGATGCCCACATCACGAACTTGATCTGTGGCTGTAGTATCAAACTTTTACATGCAATCAGCGGAGCCCACAAGGCAAGAGCGGTAGACCAAAGTGGGGAGGAGATTTCGGAGGAAGTGTCACGCCAACAGAAGCATACCAAGCCTTAGAAAGAGCAACTAAGAATAGCTTTTCTTACAATCCCATAAGAACCAAACCTAGTTCTAAAGGTATTCATCAAGTAGACTCTGAAACCCAAATTGCAGCCCAAATAGAAGCTCTAAGCAAACGATTCGAGCAATTGCAAGCCGAACTAAAGAAACTCCAACACGATGCAACACATGTGGAAATTAACACAAGACCAACGAATGCCCACAAGGCATTATGATGGTTGAAGATGTTGACTACGTAAGAAGCCCAAACAACTCATATAACAACAACTCAAATTGGAGACACAACTCGAATTACAGAGATGCTGGTAATAACCGATCATCATCTGGATTCACCGAAGGCCACCTTACCAACAACAGAAACCACCATACCAAGGTCCAAGCAGTAGTAACCAAGACCGTGGAGCATCATCAACGGAAAACTTATTGCAGCAGTTGTTTGTTAACCACACAAGCCACAGATGAGTACATCCGGAAATCTACTCGAAGAAATGAGGAGAGGTTCCACAGAAACAAAGTTGACATCAAAAGCAACAAAGCATCATTGCAAACCATAAAGCACCAAGTAGGTCAAATAGCATAACAACTATCTGAAAGACCTCAAGGAGCTTTGCCTAGCAACACTGTGACAAACCCTAATGCTCAAGTCAAAGCCATCACCACTAGGAGTGGCAAAACCACTCAAGGTGATGCACCCGCATTACAACCCATCTTTGAAGAAGTAGAAACTGAAACTCCAAGTAATGCGAGTGATAAGCAGAAGCAACCTGTGTTATTGAAGAACCAGCCAAGAAATACGTTCCACCACCACCCTATGTTCCACCACCTCCATATCCAGGTCGTTTGAGACAACAACGAATGGAGGCACAATATGGTGAATTTCTTGGATTGTTCAAGCAACTTCACATCAATCTGCCCTTGGTAGAAGCCTTAGCCCAAATGCCAAACTACACTAAGTTTCTAAAAGGTGTCTTGTCGAACAAAAAGAAATTGGAAGAGTTATCACATGTAGTTTTGAATGAGGAATGCTTTACAGTTCTTCAAACAAACTACCTCAAAAGATGACTGATCCAGGAAGTTTCACCATACCTTGCCTAATAGGAAATCTTTCTGTCAGTAATGTGTTGATTTAGGTGCAAGCATAAACCTTATGCCTTATGCGGTTTTTGAAAAATTAAACTTAGGTGAACCTAGACCTACCCGTATGACATCGTTGAAAATCTCTTAGTTAAAATCGACAAATTCGTATTTCCCGTTGATTTTGTGATCTTGACATGGATGAGGATAAAAATGTTCCTCTTATCCTAGGTCGACCTTTCTTCACAACTGCTCGAGCCCTCATTGATGTTTTACAGGCAAACTCACGCTTAGAGTAGACGAGGATGAAGTAACTTTTGATATAGGCCAATCCATGAAACACCCTCAATATCATGATGACTCATGCTATTACGTTGATGCTTGCGATTCGATCATAAGCTGTCATTTGAAGAAAACTCTTCAAAATGAAGCTTGCAACACTCAATTAATAGAGGTCCAAATCACCGAACCCATCTGTGTGAACCAAATCATTCCAGAACTTGAAGTTGATGAAACATCATTTCATCAAGAAGCATTTGAGATCATTGAATAAGATCTAGAACCTAAAGCCAAACCTTATATTGAAGACCCTCAATTTTAGAGCTCAAAGAACTTTCATCTCATCTTGAATACGCTTTTCTTGAAAACACATCTCAACTTCCTGTCATAATCTCATCCGCCTTGTCAATTGATGAGAAGAAAAGTTGCTCAATGTGCTTAAGGACATAAACGAGCAATTGCTTGGAAAATCATGGACATCAAGGGAATCAATCTGTTGGATCTAGAAAGGCTGGTGCAACCAAAACCAAGTCACTTAGAAGATTTTGGTACAACAAACAAAGGACTTCCGAAGCTAAGTATGGAACTTCCGAAGGAAGAAGGAGCTCTTCCGAAGACAAAGTGTAAAACTCACTTTCGAAGGAAAACTCTAACTTCCAAAGACAAAGAACCTACTTCCGAAGATCAAGACCTAGAAAGAAAGATCTGAAGTCAACTTCCGAAGTACAGAAGTCCTCAAAGCCTCGAAAGCGTAGAAGCCTCTTCCGAAGTATAAGTGGCTTCGGAAGAACCTGTTCTTCCGAAGCCAATTAACCTTCGGAAGACACTTCTATTATCCAGTGGACATAAGTATGGTCTCTCTTACACTCCACTGCAAATCTCTGAGATACTGCATGGCGTTTTCTCTAAAGCCATGTAGTTGACCATACTTTAATCCATTGTATACCTTTTTATGTTAGTACAGTTGCCATCTTTAGTTGGTGACAAAGGTAAGTCATGGACATGTCATGACTACCATATCTCAGATAATACTTTATCTAAGATACCTTAACTTTAGCATTGTAGTATATGCTTTATGTCACACCCCGACCGAAGGCGGAATCATCGGAGCAGATGAATGGGAGACGATTGCTCATAGCACATGGAACTAAATAAGTTGTAGTAATATTAAATATCATTTATCATTAAATATTACAAGACAAATAAGTCCATACAATACAAGAACTTCAAACAAAGAAATAACATATTTAGTTAAACTAGGTCCAAGTCTTATATGAGCACAAAAGATCTTCAAGCATCAAACCTGAAACATATTAAAAATAAAAGGTCAACTATAAAATTGGTGAGTTCCCATGGTTTAAACACACGCATATATGTATATATATATATAAAAGGGTTACAAGTAGCAATTCATGTCCATGGTTACAAGTTAGCAAGCTTATAGAACACATACAGTTACAACCAACCTCGACTTGATTACAAGTATATAAGATTGGCTAAGTGTATTTGGTTCCCATGATGAACAAGCATACGTCATCAGGAGTCGGCAATACATCGACTTTAGCACCAAATAGGCTTGTCAGGCCCAATGATCTAAGACGTCGCCAGGCTAGCAATAGTTAATGATTGTAAACAAAATATGTATCTCATATAAGACTTACAAAAACACAAATAACCATGATAAAAAGGTAAAGATGAATTGCATGTGCATTTACAAGTATCAAGATGTTTACAAGTATAAGTTGATAAAGTTAACATGTTTCACCCCAAAAGGTGTGAAATAAAGTAAAGGGGCATGGAGAACTCACATGGAAAACTCATAAGTATAGTGATGGTTGTAGAGTACATAAGAAAGCTTGGATGTCAAGAGTCAAATGTGATGTCCTAAATGATAAAAAAACAATAACTTGAGGTTGGAATTCATTACAAGAAGTTAGGACGTTTGGGGAATGCTAAAAACCGAAAGGTAGATTGAACAAGGATTATTGCATCAATTTTAGATTCTGGACAGAATATTTGGTATGTGTTTGAACAGGTTTTAAAAATAGCAAACGCTTTCATAAAATTATAAAACTTTACACTTGACTAGTTCAAAGTCTCCCGGACAACTTTCATTCAGAAACATTTTTATGAAAAGATTTTTAAATAGGTCAAACAAGCATCACAAGACAGAAGATGCTGAAATGGGCACTTATCTTGTGAAGGCTATTGTTGAATCGTCTGATTGAGTTCGAAGACGTATAAACTGTCGTTGAAAAGGTAATTAAATGAACTTAACATTGGAGTCTGAGTTTACCCAAATTTCGTTTGTTATGATCGAGTTATAGTCGGTTGAAGTAAGACTATATTCTGCCAGAATTGTAGTAAGGCACTTATGTGCCCTTTTAAAATTGTTAATACATGAAACAGGTTAGAACAATTTATTATGTCAATATATGGTATATTAGTCTTCATTTGAGTTATAAAAATATTCTAAGACTTTGGGATAGCCATCATTTAGAACAATAATCTTGCGGAATGACCGAATACGGCGGCATAGCCGTCCATATGCAAACGGGATTCTTTGTTTATGTTAGTGTGTTGTTAGCTTAATTTAGGAATGTTAGTGCTCAAATGATAATTATTAAAATAAAAAGATATTTGGTAGAAGAAAGAATAATAATAAGAACATAAAGTCATGAAAACAATTGGATTTTAGTATGATTAAAATGTATAATATAAAAGTAATAAAATATTACCTTTGTATTAAGAATTCTTGAAATCTCTTGTAAAATAAAATTCTTCAAATTGATCATAACCAATAGATGAAAGAAAGATATGAGAGTGAGATTTTTAGAGAATGAGCAAATAAAAAGTGAGGACTAAGCCTTGCTTTTATACTTGAGGTTAGGAGTAGGTTATGAATGATGTTAATGATGATTTATAAGCCTTTTAAAAGGGGGTTATGATTGGAATTTAAAATAAATATAAAATTAAATATTTTAAATAAATAAAAGAATAATTATAATTTAAAATTTAAATTCTTGAAGACTCTAATTTTAACAACTTTGTTTTATAAAATATTTATAGACTTTATAAAACCAATTTGAATAATCAATCAAATTATTTATTTGTTAATCTTTATAACTTTATAAAACTTGTAAATTATAATTTGATTATTTATATTCAGTATTTAAAATTCATAATTACTAATAAAACTTTATAAGTTTATTAAAATTCATTTTATAACTTTATAAGTTTTAATAAGTTTTTTTTCATTTAGTTATTTGTTGTAACATGATTAATAAACTTTATAATTTTATGAAAAAGAATTATTTATCAATCAATAAGTTGATTACATATTTAATGTATTTGATCCATTTATTAAGTAAATTAATAATGGAAGCTCAAAATGGGTTCGGGTTTGGGTTTTAACTTAGAAAAATGGCGGATGTTAAAGTCTCCCTACTTTAAGAAATTTCGTCCCGAAATTTAATCACAAGGGGACTATTTCAAGGACTTGAGGAGACTTGGATTTGTTAGGATCTGGTATTTGAACGAAACACCAACTGATTAACGTGTAAACAAAACCAAATAGTGCGGAATCCTATTTGATTGGCGATCCAATCAGTGAGAACGCACGTAGAATCAATAAGGTATTGAATCTAACGTTAAGAATCGATTAGGAATCGATCTACAGCGTTCTAGAACTTGGAGTATGAACTTGAAGGCTTCTAGATGGCTAGGGTACGTCTGGAATCGAAATAGAATGAATGCTTAAGTTTTTCCACGAATTGGGTGGTATTTATAGGTTAGGGTTGCTCATTCGGGCGACTGAATGGTTCAGTCGTGCGATTGAGCCATGCGGTTGATCCATCCGCATGACTGAGTGTTCAGTCGTGCGACTGAGCCAATCTCATATTACAATCATACGACTGATCCAGTCTCCTGGTTCAGTCGTGCGACTGAGTCATTCGCCTGAAGTTATTCATGCGTATCGTCCATTTGCATGGGCCATTTGCATGAGAACTTCATTTTGTTAAGTTTGAATGTATTCATTAATATAACATTATGTCTATCAATTCAAACAATCACAAACCTATTTTACCAATTCAACATCAACTCATTAATGAAATATTAAACATTATAAATCACAAACAACCATTCTCATTTCATTAATATTCCAAACATTACATCAGTGTAAGACAAACAAGACATATTACATTCATATCAGGATCTAGGTACATATGTATCAACAAACTCCCCCTTGGACCTAGATCTGTCTAATGTCTTACTTTCTGCATCACCTCCTCATACTTCTTGTACTTTTCCTCTCTTGTGACTCCTGCGTGAATTTCAAACGCAAAACAGAGTCTTATAACATTCTGGAATTGGGGGGCTTGTAAAATATCTTGCGTGTCATAGAACAGTGGCGACTTGTATAATGTGTAGACATCATTAGCAGACAAGTTAGTGAGCCACATTGGGTCAAACACCCTGATGGTATCCATTTTTTCCTCTTTATTTAGAACTATGACCGCTTCCCCGGTTCTCCAATCATAGTACCACCACTTAAAGTGTGGAGTGAAGTCCTATGGCATTTCCCTGAGAGGGATTCTTGACATCGTTTTTGGAGGACTCCACTTCAACATAATCTTGGGCTTACCAGTGATGGGATCAACTTCTGAACGTCTGATATACCTAGTAGGTTGTTGAGGTTTGAACTTCTGAACGCCTCAAACCAGCCTTACATCTTCCTTGGGTCAGCATATAGTAGCTTCAATTTCGCCAGCTGGTTGAGCTCAAAACTAGGTAGAGTCTTTAGATCATGTGGAAATCTAAAGTACTCTATGCCCTTCTCCCTCTTAATGGCATAAACGTTTAGATCCTCAAAATGTGCCCACGCTATAATCCTGCCTGACACCTTATGATGTTTCTTCACTCTGTAGAGTTTGGTGTAGACATTCTGTTTTGAGCGCTGCGTTGGGCTCGAATTTCCTCAAAACAAGCAGCCCATTCAGCCTTTCTGATATCAACATCGTCGTTTGAGGCTTGGGCCTTTCCTTCTGTCTTCTCAGACTCTTGCTCCATCTGATCTAATACCTCAAATGTATCACGGACTAGGGATTCACCCAGATTGGGACCACATTTCCCTCGTTGTCAGCATACTGAGGATAGTGCTCTGCTGTGACGTTCTATCTATCTCATCAATGTCATTTAGCTCTTCGTCACTGGTAGACTCACACGTTGGAGCATCCTTAATGATCTCATCGGGATTTAGCTTGAACATCTCAGCTAGTTGCTCATTTGAAAGATCATGAATTATTTCCCCTTCTTCAGGGGTATAACTCACAGATCTCCTGATGATCCCTTGCAGATCAAGAATCATAGTTAATTGAGTCTTGACCTGCTGAAGGGGAGCATTATCAAATTCATCCCTTTGATAGTTTGGATCTGCTTGGTTTAAACATGTAACACATCAAACATTAGTTAATAATCAAGACAGAAATGCATTAATCTTAATTTAAACATCAAATACATAAGTTTAAATACATGATTCAAGTACAAAAGCTATCAAATACATAGACATCTAATCATTACTTTTATCTTGAATCGCTGGATCATCACTCGGTGAGGCAGAGGAGGAAGCTCGTTGGTCTTGATTTCTCTTAGATCTTCTTTCTTGACCCTGAGCTGAGGCAGATGCAGCTGCATCTCCTCCTTCATCATCATCATCCTCTTGCCTGTCCTCTATCTTTTCTTCCTCAATCCCTTCATCATCATCACTCTCTTCATCTTCATCCTCATCCTCATCCTCATCATCATCATCACCATCATCACCATTTCCTTCCTTGATCTTCAGAGGCTCATCTTTAGTTCCCTTGAGCTTGAGCATGATGGTCTTTTTAGCATCCTCCAACTCCTCAATCTTCTTAGCTGATATGACTCTATGCTTTGGAGTTAGGCAATCTCTTGGCTCTGAGCGGCCATTTGCTGGGCTTGCTGCTCGATCAGCTGAGCCTGCTGAGAGATCTATTGGGACTGCGCAGCTGTGAGATCTGCCAGCTGACGGATCTGTGCAGTCTTCTCTTCATCAGCTGCTAACAGACGCATCACCATACGGTAGCGTGATAGCTGTTCCTCTACCCCAATGGGGGTAGAGGTGATCCATATAGATGGGTGGGATGTGAAGATGGACCGGCTTGGTGGCTAGTGGTGGTGGTGGTGGCAGTGGTGTGAAGATTGGGTTAGTCTAGATGTGACAGGATCAACGATCACAAGTTTGAAGTATAAGAGTGTAATGCAGCGGAATGAAGAGATGAATTAGTCAAATTATAGCAAGAGTGTTATTTGTAAACAAATGCGAGAGAATATTTTTCTGTGATTTGGAATGTTTCAATAATGCTCAATATTATTGCTCAATCATTCATGGTTACAATAAGGTTGGCACTCCTTATATAGAGTGCAATCACTGCTGTAATCACGGGATGGTGATTACTAGCAGATCTAGTACAAAAATAACTACTTCTTAACAAACTACTGAAATGTTCACAACTACTGAGAAATGTCAGAGAGTGTTAAGTATAAAACATGAAACAACTGAAAAAGAAAATACTGATGCTATAACGACTGAAGAACAAACTCTTCAGTCGTTTTACAAAACTACTGAGAATAGAAAATATAAAACTACTGAAAGCAAACCGTCACAACTACTGAAGAAGTCCTCTTCAGCTGTTGTGACAACATCTTCAGACTTTGTCTTCAGCAATGTGTCTTCAGACTTTGTCTTCAGCACTTGTGTCTTCAGACTTTGTCTTCAGCACTTGTGTCTTCAGACTTTGTCTTCAGCACTGTATTCAGACTTTTCTTCAGCACTTGTGTCTTCAGACTTTGTCTTCAGCACTTGTGTCTTCAGACTTGTCTTCAGCACTTGTGTCTTCAGACTTTGTCTTCAGCACTTGTGTCTTCAGACTTTGTCTTCAGCACTTGTGTCTTCAGACTTTGTCTTCAGTTGTTGTCTTCAGCTGTGTGGACTTCAGTAGTTGTTGTGACGTCTGTGGGACTTAAAGGTTTTTCTGATCCGGCTCATTGGTTCTTTTGGTCCAACAAACTCCCCCTGAACCAATGCAGCCAAAACCTTTAACTTTATTGAGGTCCCACTTATTGTTGGCAAAATGATGGTCTTTTTCCTTCTTGATCAGTTGAGAAGATGACCCATATAAGCACCGGCCTGGAAGTAAGTCTCTGATGATTTGGTTGGCAAAGTATGGAGGAGCTCTGTATTGGGGAATTGGACACTGAGCTGTTCCCCCATCCATGAAACTCACTTCCCATGTATAAGCCTGTAGGATTCTCTGGTGTATGCTCTGAGAAACATGATTTGTTCTTCCATAGTGAGATTCTCTGGTTCACCATCGAATAATCCTTCACGCCCATACAGCTCTGAGATGTATTTGGCCTGTTTGCCATTTTTGAGCTCAACAGTTGTGATCTGTCTGTAGGCAAACTCATCAGGATGATTACCTTCAAGTAACAGACTGAGCTCATTCTGTTTGAAGTTCTCAAGCTTCTTGTAGACTAACCCCTTCTTGATCACTCTGTTTTCTAACATCTTTTGGGGAGGGCTGTTTAGTCTCATAAGCTTTCTTGAAGTCTTCTACAATCTCCCAGGGTGACACTACAAGGACCACTGTGATCTCTTCATCTACGATCCTCTTTATCTGGCCCTTGTATCGTGCAGGAATGTCCTTCTTCACAATTCTGTGAGCCACCCTAGGATCAGGCCACATCCTCACTTTTTCTTTTGATATTGAAATGTGTTGGCGAGGGTGTACAGTCTCAGAGCTTCTTTCTTCATACTTATTATTGATGAGGAGGCAGCATAAGTTTTATCTATACTTTTTAGCATCTCCTCATCATGAAGCCTTTGCAGTTGCTCTTCTTCAATCTTTACTCTCACAGTTTCCATCTGTGAGGTGGGAGTGATGGGCATAGATTTGGCTTTAGGCAAAGTTAGGACTGCAGAAAGAGGCAGCCTATCTTCCTCCTCATCATCCTCTTCTTCTTCTTCTTCTTAGCCTCAACATCCTTCTCTTCTTCTTCTTGGAGCATCATCGGCTGTTGGTTTTGAGGGTAAAGGAGTTGGTTTAATGGGTTGTGGTAGTGGTGATTTTGAAGTGGTGGGTTTTGCAGGTTGTTCTAGCATTCTTGTAATGAGTGAGGCTTTGGAGTATTTTGCTAGTTCATTTCTTTTCCAGCACCTGCTTCATTTAAAGCTTCAATCACTAATCCCTTTGTATATGCTTCAGACGTACAGATCTTGGTGGTTATAGCCAAGATACTGTCCCTGGTCCATGACTTAATCTCTATCAATGATCTTCCAAGATACTTAGCAATAAATCTGATCATGATCTCCAGTCTTTCTCTTTCTAGCACATCATAGCTTGCCCATCTTGAGTTAATTTCTTCAACTTCAAGTCTTCTAATCTCTGAGTCAAGCTGTGCAGTGTCAAACCCTTGTCTGTATAGTTGGTCAATAATGGAGTCCATAGATTTGCTATGTGTAGCATCCGCCATTTTGACCATCTCATCAAGCTGGAGTTCTTTTTCTTTCCTTTCTATCTTCCTCTTCTTGTATGTGATGTGAAAGTCTTTGTGACTTTCACTCACTTGATCAGTGTCAGCTCCCTTCACATACTCTTTCTCCTTCTCAGTCTCTTCTCAACAACCTCTTCTTCCTCCTGGTCTCTCTCTATCATATGCGCTTCCCTTTGTCTTTCACTGACTGACTCTCCCCCTTTTTGGTTGCATTGGTTGCAAGGGTTTGAGTAGTAGAAAGCCTTGTGCTCACAATCTCCTCCACCAGTGGCTGTATGATTGAGGGAAGTTTGTCATCCAAGGTTTTGATCACAATGTCGGTGATCATTGGGGTGATGAGAGGTAGGGATTTTTGGAATATAGCAGCTGTTTGCTCAGAGGGGTTCTGTCCCTGAGAAACAGTGCCAGAAGTAGAGGCTGGTGGATTGAATGTTTGTAGTGGCTGAGTGTTTAGGAGACCTTCAGGTGAAGGTGCCATCTGTGGGTGTATGGTGGTATCAGATGGACTTGCTTCTTGAGAGAATTGGTCAAGTAGTCTTTGTAGTCTACTGACTTCTTCCTCAAGAATTGTGTTCTGGGCTAGAACATCATAAAAGAAGCCCAGGTCATCATCAGCAGATGCTGAATCACCTGACCTCTTGCTAGTAGCAAGATGTACATGCTCTGGGTGTAGACCAGATGTAGCATGTGCCCCTTTTCTTGGAACTGGGGACTTCCAGCCTCAGGACGATGTCCTTCATCAGCTGTTGCCTCTGATGAGGTCTTAGCCATGTTACCAGCCTCAGTCTGATCATGTGCTGATGCAGAGAGAGGTGGCAGCCTCATCAGATATTCTTGTCTCCGTATCTACACTAGGAGACTGAACATTTAAACCCCTGTGCTGTGGGTTGTCAGAAGCATGTTGATCCTCTTCCTCAATATCTGTGGTTTTCCCTTTAGATAGTTGTCTGGGAGGAGGAGAGGCATGCAGCTGAGTCAGCACATTTGCAATTATAAGTGTTGGACTTTGGGGGGCATTTTCATTGGAGATGGGGTATTATGCACCTGGGGAGAATGGTGAGTTTCAATGGCAATCTCCTCAAATGAGGAAGATTCCAGATTTTGGGTACCCCTTATTGGTTGCTTCAGGTTCCTTTTGAGAGGAATCCTGAGCGGCTGTGGCTGGGTGAGTCTCTGATACTACTGGGGGGTTAACACCAGTGAGTATATCCTGTCTTTGTGGTACAGGAGCATCTTCAGGTGACTCATCTTCCTGAATAGCTGTTTTGGTTCGTTTTGTTTTTGGTTTGGTGGGGACTTTGGATTTTGTGGTGGTGGCTGTGGGTTCCAGCTGCGTGGGTTTGCGCAGCTTGGCAGCCATTTTGAGTGATTGGTCAGAGTTGTGCCGGGAGTATACTTCAGGCAATACAGCCATAGCAGGGACTCCCAGGCCAACAAGTCCCTCAGCTTGAAGCTGGTTTTCAATTATGGCCATTATAAACCGAGGATATAGTATCCAACGGTTAGAAAGTTGTTTTTGGGCCATATCCTTGAGCTCTAAGAATAATATTTCAGAAAAATTTAAAGGTTGTTGCTCAAGGATAGAGTACAATACCTGTTGCCACCTTGTGGACATTTGATCCCATGATGAAGTCTTTGGAGCCAGGCAGACATTTACCATATGAAAGATAAGCCGTTCAGCATCCTGGAAATGTTTCTTCAATATGGTAGAGGCACTCAGATTGCCTTCGTATCCATGGTGGGCAAAGGATAGATCAGTGGTGCCTTTGGATAGCTGGTTGGGAAAGTGGCATCATCCAGGTTGAGGGTTTGGCGAAGAATCTCTGGATTGATGACCACCTTTTGGCTATGGACAAACGAATGAAGTGACTCTGTGTCATTCTCCTCAGAGACAAGAGTGACGTTCGTCCAGAATTGGCTAAGGGATTCGGCATATATGGTGGGGTTTATCAGGAAGGCTGTTTGGTAAGGTGACTGGACCATTAAATCAATGGCGTTGTGAAACTTGGTCCAGAATGGTGATTTAGTAAGGTGAGCGACACAGTTGTGTCGAGGTTTTAGTTGCATGGTCGCCATGGATGAAGAGAGGGTACAGAGTTTTTGAACGTTAGGTTTGAGAGTGAAGGTGAGAAAAACTCTGGTGAGATAAGGGATTTATAGGGTAGGGTTATGAACCGACTGAAGGTTTTTGGTGAGTCATCATTTGCTGAAACTGATGACGTGGCATTAACTTTTTGAGGTTGAAATGACTGACCGTATTGGTGTGATCATCAGTTGTTATAAAACAACTGAAGACTTGGTTTTAACTGTCAGACATTGAAACAGCTGAAGTCTTTGATTTAGTCTTCAGTAGTTATAAAACTACTGAGGACAATTCCGACTTCAGGTGGTGAAACAACTGAGGACATGGTGTTTGTCATCAGTAGTTGTGTAACTACTGAAGACAGTGGTTTTGTCATCAGTTGATGTAAACAGCTGAAGACTTAGCGGTAGTCTTCAGTAGTTGTAAACTACTGAAGACATAGCTGTGGCTTCAGTTGTTTAGAAACAGCAGTTGAAAAAACAACTGAAGAGGAATTGCTCATCAGCTGTTGTCGTCAATTCTTAGCTTTTCAGCTGTTTCAGTCTGACCTCCACATTAAAATGTTTCATTGGTCATCAGTACTTATCTGCATTTCTGACATCAGCAGTTGTAGTTACATCAGCTGTTGTGATTTCATCAGCTGTTATAACTACATCAGCTGTTTTAACAAATGAAGTACTTATATATGACATGGTTACCAATGATCATCAGTATTTATTACTGAGATTATCGGTAGTTGTCACTTATTCTAGCTGCAGCATACCAAGCCTTAACACCAGGTTGTGGAAAGTTGAACTATCCAAAGGCTTAGTAAAAATGTCTGCAAGCTCATCAGCACTAGGAACAAATTTTGGATCAATCAGACCTTTTTCAAAACAATCTCTAATAAAGTGATGTCTGATTTCAATATGTTTAGTCCTAGAGTGCTGGACAGGATTCTTGACAATACAAAGAGCTGAAGAACTGTCCATTAACAATGGAGTCTTAGTCTCAGTTATGCCATAATCCAATAATTGGTTTTGAAGCCATAATACCTGAGATGTACAACTTGCAGCAGCAATGTACTCGGCTTCAGCAGTTGATGTAGCAACTGAAGTTTGTTTCTTACTCTGCCAAGAAATCAAACAGTTGCCTAGGAATTGGCATCCACCAGAAGTTGATTTCCTGGTCAATTTACACCCTGCATAGTCACTGTCAGAAAAGCAACTAATTTACCAGAATGTCTAGTAGAATACCATAAACCTAGAGATGGAGTGCCTTGCAAATATCTAAAGATCCTCTTGACTGCAATCAAATGAGACTCCTTAGGTGCAGCCTGAAATCTAGCACAAACACATGTAGCAAACATAATATCTGGTCTAGAAGCTGTTAGGTACATCAAGGACCCAATCATACATCTGTAAAGTGTTTCATCAACCACTTTACCTTTCTGATCTGTATCCAGTTGTGTGGTGTTGCACATGGGAGTAGAACAGGGTTTACAATTTTGCAAATCAAATTTTTTCAAAAGATTTTTGTATATTTGGACTGATGAATGAAAATTCCATCAGCCTTTTGTTTGATTTGCAAACCAGAAAGAAAAAATTGTAATTCCCCCATTGCACTCATTTCAAACTTTTGTTGCATCAGCTTTGTAAAGTCATCACACAACTGTGGATCAGAGGATGCAAAAATAATATCATCTACATAAATTTGAACAAGTAGATTATGCTGCCCTGCTTTCTTAATGAACAAAGTTTTATCTATGGTGCCTCTAGTAAAATTATTTTCAAGAAGAAAGTTTGATAATGTCTCATACCAGGCCCTAGGAGCTTGTTTCAACCCATAAAGAGCCTTATCAAGCTTATACACCCAATTAGGATGTTTGTTGTCCTCAAAACTGGTGGTTGACATACATAAACCTCTTCTTTAATTTTCCATACAGAAAAGCACTTTTGACATCCATTTGAAAAACTTTAAGATTTTGATAAGCAGCATAAGCTAAAACAATCGAATTGCTTCCAGTCTGGCTACAGGAGCAAAGGTTTCATCATAATCAATACCTTCTTCTTGTGCAAACCCCTGAACCACCAGTCTGGCCTTGTTCTTAACAATAAGCCCATTTTCATCAGTCTTATTCCTAAACACCCATTTAGTGCCTATTGCACACTTACCTGGAGGTAGAGGAACAAGTTCCCACACTTGTTGTTTCTTGAACTGAAGAAGCTCAAGCTGCATGGCATCAACCCATCCATTGTCTTTAATGCAATGTGATAATTCTTTGGCTCTTGCTGACTAATGAAGAGAGCATAGAAGCAGAAATTTGACAATTGACTTCTTGTTGATACACCAGCAGTGATATCACCAATGATTTGAGACATAGGGTGATTCTTCAGATCTTGATACACAATGAGATCAGTGCAGGTGTTTGTAGCAGGCTCAGCAGCAACAGATGGTGATGGTGAAGAATTTCCTTGAAACCAATCAGTTGATGGTAGTTCAAAGGAAGTTGAAGTTGTAGAAATCTCATCAGCATTTGTTGTGGATTGTGCTGCTGGAGCTGCAGGAACATCAGGTCTAGCTGAATCAGGCAGTTGATCAGTAAATCTGAAGAGGTGAGTACTGCTATCATCATCATCAGCAGTACCACCAGGTGGAGAACTGTTGACATGAGCAACAGCAGGAGTTTGATGAGGAGCATATTGCAGTATGTCCAAATCAAATATCTCCACAGGATTTTGTGGAATCTTGTCCTTTGGAGATTCATTAAACTTAACATGTAGAGTCTCTTCAACCATCTTTGTTCTACAGTTGAAGACTCTGTATGCTTTGCAAGTTGATGAATAACCAACAAAATATCCTGCATCCACCTTAGAATCAAATTCTGGAGTTGATCCCTTGTGTTGAGAATGAAACAAGGACATCCAAAAGCTCTAAAGAATGAAATTAGAGGGGCCAAATGATGAAGAACTTCATATGGAGTTTTCATCAACCTCTTATTCACTAGAGCTCTATTTTGGACATAACAAGCAGTATTGATAGCTTCAGCCCAAAAAGTCATTGGCAATCCAGAGTCAGCCAACATGGACCTTGCAGCTTCAATAAGGGTCCTGTTCTTTCTCTCCACTACTCCATTTTGTTCAGGAGTTCTTGGAATGCTAAAATGCCTCTTGATTCCCTTTGAGAGGAAGAACTCATCAAGTGTGTTGTTTCTAAATTCAGTTCCATTATCACTTCTAACACACTTGACTGAGAGGGAATACTGCTTCTCAACATACAACACAAAGTTGATAATCTTCTGAGGTGCTTCATCCTTTGAATGCAAAAGAAAGTCCATACAAATCTGGAGTAATCATCCACAATTACTAGACAGTATTTCTTCTTAGCCATACTCATCACTCTCACAGGACCAAAGAGATCCATGTGAAGAAGTTGTAAGCAGGCTGTGGACTTAGGTTCTTCTATGGAAGGAAATGAAACTTTGTGCTGTTTTCCTTTTAGACAAGCAGTGCAGTCATCTTCACATTTGAACTCCTTCATGGGCAATCCCCTTACTAAACCATGGTAATCAGCTGATTTATGTTTTTGAGATTAACATGACTCAGCCTTCTATGCCATAGTGTAGATTCTTGAGGGGAAGCCTTGGAAAATAGGCAAGGATGGCCTTTGAGATCTATTTTCTTAGAAAGATCTAAGGCATACACTCTTCCTGTCCTGTTGGCCTTAAGGAGAGTGTGTTTATCCAACACCTTGTCAATCAAACTCAGAACTTTGGATGACAGAATCCGGCAGTTCTGACTTGTGAAAAGAGCAACATGGCCTTTGTCACACATTTGACTGACACTCAAGAGGTGTACTTGAGATTTTCCACATGGTTAACATCATCAAACTTTATTTCCCCATTGGAAACAAAGCCTTTGCCGATGATGTAACCCTTTGCATCATTGCCAAAAGATACAAATCCCTTCTTTCTTGAGAGTAGTCATTAAGAAGTGATCTGTTTCCTGTCATATGCATGGATCCTCCACTGTCTACATACCAGATGCCTCTGTGGCATGTTGAAGAACCTGCAGAACAAAGCAAATTAGTTAGATTTTGAGACCCAAACCTTTTTGGTTTTGGGCCTATTCACATCAACAGATGGTGGACTAACAAGTTTGCTAGAAATAACAGCTTGAGAGGAAGAAGATGGTGGAAAAGAGGAATCCTTTGGCTTGGACCTCCTTTTCTGTGGATTCAACATAGGAGCATCTAATTGGTTGACTCTTCCCAATAGATGTTGAACCATCATAACCAGCTGTGTCTGATTTTGTGATAGAGCTTTCAGCTCTTCAGACACATTAGGACTGGAGTTTGATAAGTTCTTATGTTGCACCTTCTTCTTTTGAGCAACCTCAGCTGTTACCTGTTTAACCCCTTCCTTTTTGGATTTCTTTTGGACTTAGGGATTACAGGATTTGATGTTGCTGGTACAAATGTGGCTTTAAACTCATTTTTCATTTTTACCATTTTCTCTTTAATTTCATCTTTAAGTTTGAGTTTGGATCCTCTTTTGTACCAACAATCATCAGTGAGATGATTAAACAAACCACATACTTCACATGGTTTCTTTTTCATCTTTTGTTGATCATCAACTAAAGAGGATGAAACTACTGAAGACTTGCTCTTCAGTACTTTGGAAGCACTATTGCTTTCTTGGCTTCCTCTTTAGTAGTCTTCAAACATTTTACTGACAGTTTTCTTTTACTTTTCTTGTTAGTTACTCTTACTTCTTTTGCTTTTCAGTTATTGTCAGTAGTTGGAGCTTGAACTTCAGGAGTAAATCTTGCTCTCCAGTCCTTTCAGGACTTTCTGACATAACTCCTGAGTTGACCATCTCTTTGATCATGTGAGTGTCAGCAATTGAACTATCAATATTAGCTGATAAGTTCTGAGAGGGCTTATTGCTGACTTCAATTTTTGATGATGCTTTATCAGAAAGTGAATCACATGATGAGGTGGATTGGTTATTGCTTTCTCCATCAGATTTCACCTCTACTCTTGGAGCAAAATCTGTAGGAGGAGCAGTGTGATTATAACCAATGCCAAACTTCACATTGGAAGCTGATTGCTTACTAAGAAGCATCTCAAAACCTTTGCATGATTTCACCCATCGATCACACTCAACTTGGGTGACTGCAAGGGTTTCTTTAAGACTTTTCTGGTCCTCCAGAATGACCTCTAGCTTAGCCTTTTCATCATTTAATTGGCATTTAAGCTTATAAATCTCATCATTTTTACTATTAAGAACAGACTCATACTCAGCTTGTCTTTTGGAAATAGTTTTCTCAAACTCAAGTTTTTCATTTATTAATGCTACATTTGCCTCTCTAATAGAGACAAAGCAGCAGCAATGCAAGATTCAGAACATAACTTGGCTTTGGCCTCTGAAGATACCTGAGTTACCTGTGAAGATGATGCAGTTGAGCAGGAACCCTCAGTTGATTCCAGAGCCATAAGTGCCAGATTTCCAAAAGGACTATCACCACCATGTTGATCAGCACTTGTGAACAGTTGTTCATGACCAGACATGTCATCTGGCAAGCTGCTCCAATCAACAACTTCTGGGGTGAAGAAGCTATGTTGTTGAGGTTGAGGGGGTTGATGAGATGGTTGAGGTTCTGAAGTGCATGAGGTTGTGGTACCATAGGAGCTTGAACTTGACTGGTTTGTGGCATGTAATAACACGGGTAAGGATAAGGCATTTGACCCTGAGGAACAAAGTATGCAGGAGATTGTAGTTGAGACTGATGACTAGAATTGACAGGATGTTGCCCTTTGGTTTGTTGACTATTGCTAGGAAAGTCACAAAAGGTGCAGAGGAATTAGATCCAGATGATCTACATTCTCTAGCAAAGTGTCCAAGCCTTTGGCATCTGTGACACCTCAACTTACTCTTGTCAAAACCAACTTTGGTTTTGCCAGAGAGTCCTGGGAACTTTCTTCCAGTTCTTTTATAGAACTTCTGAGATCTGATATTTATCAAGGCCATTTGGCTCAAAATATCCATCTCTTCTAAGTCATCATCAGCAATCCCCTTGAGATCATCCATGATGAAGCATAGATTGTCATTATTACACCCAGAAAATTGACTATCAACACTTACAAATGCTGAATCAGAAATATTTGAAGAGAAATCAATATGCTCATCATACTGGCATTCAGATGAAGCATATTCTGACTCATGACTAACCAGAGCAGTATTGCCTGGTACAAAGTCCTCAGTGAGCTTACCAGATAAAGACAGTTTTCTCTTTTGTTCTATCTCTCTCTCAAATGTGAGCAGTTTCCCATGAAGTTGGGTGAGAGATAGTTTGTCCAAATTTGCACTGGAGCGTAGGACAATGGTATATGTATCCCATCTCTCAGGCAGTGATCTGAGAAATCTGTTATTCATCTGAACATTAGTATACTCATGTTTGACCATTTTCAATTCAGAGATCAAACAAGAGAACCGCTCAAACTGTTGAGTCAGTGTCTCACCCTTCCTATGAGAGAATGTCTCATATTGTTGGGCAAGGATCTCTCTATTATTTGCCAAGACCTCATCTGTTCCTCCAAATTGTTCTTTCAAGGCATTCCAGAGGTCATGGGCAGATTCATAATGCATTAACCCAGAATAAATTCATTTGGTAGCGCCATGGCTAGAATTCCATGAGCTTTTGCATCTATCTCAAATAATTTCTTATCCTCATCTGAGTATTGATCCTTCCTCTTCGGAACCATTTGATTTGTTTCCGGGTTATTCACCATAGGCTTGTGTGGACCATGTACCACTGATGTCCAACAACCTGAACTGTTAACAGACAGGTGATGGAGCATACGACGTTGCCATATGTTGTACTCATTCCTAACCAGCATTGGAGGCTTGGTTGAGGAACCAGTATTGTGAGGATCATTGGAAGGAGTAGTCATTTTGACACCAAAAACAATTTTATTCAAGCAAAAATTTTGACACACCACAACAAACTCAATGAAAACCGAGAATAAGTCTCAGGATGAATGATTAAAACACAGAAAATTCACTCTCTTTAACAGTTTCTTGCAAAAGGATACTAATTCACTCAAACTTGGATCTTGAAGAGCAGTTTCAATGATCAATTATTAGATCGATCAATGATTAACCTGCTCTGATACCATTTGACAGGATCAACGATCACAAGTTTGAAGTATAAGAGTGTAATGCAGCGGAATGAAGAGATGAATTAGTCAAATTATAGCAAGAGAAGTGTTATTTGTAAACAAATGCGAGAGAATATTTTTCTGTGATTTGGAATGTTTCAATAATGCTCAATATTATTGCTCAATCATTCACAGTTACAATAAGGTTGGCACTCCTTATATAGAGTGCAATCACTGCTGTAATCACGGTGGTGGTGATTACTAGCAGATCTAGTACAAAAATAACTATTCTTAACAAACTACTGAAATGTTCACAACTACTGAGAACATGTCAGTGTCAAGTATAAACAATGAAACAACTGAAAAAGAAAACTACTGATGCTAAACGACTGAAGAACAAACTCTTCAGTCGTTTTACAAAACTACTGAAAATAGAAAATATAAAACTACTGAAGGCAAACCGTCACAACTACTGAAGAAGTCCTCTTCAGCTGTTGTGACAACATCTTCAGACTTTGTCTTCAGCACTTGTGTCTTCAGACTTTGTCTTCAGCACTTGTGTCTTCAGACTTTGTCTTCAGCACTTGTGTCTTCAGACTTTGTCTTCAGCACTGTCTTCAGCACTTGTGTCTTCAGACTTTGTCTTCAGTTGTTGTCTTCAGCTGTTGTGGACTTCAGTAGTTGTTGTGACGTCTGTGGGACTTAAAGGTTTTTCTTATCCGGCTCATGGTTCTTTTGGTCCAACAGAGCTTCAGCACTAATAACTTGGCTATAGGATACATGAAGTTTTTCAAATTATAATTCTTCTTGTGCACCAATTCTCATGTAAACAAAGTCAACAAGGTCCAAAAGCAACAAATGATTATATCATTTGAATAGAACCATACAATCATATAAGTTTCAAACTTTAAATTTCAGCATCAGCAGAAGCTACAGTGCATTTCAGCATCAACAGAAGCTACAGTGCATTTCAGCATCAGCAAAAGCTACAGTGCATTTCACTTATCAACAGATGCTACAGTGCGAAACTTAATCCAGAAAAATATGACAATCTGTAAATTGGTAACTTACGGATGTGTTGATATTGCAAATGCATAATCTGTTTCCATGGATTGGTAACCTATGAAAAATCTAGTTATACTTCAATGAAAATTCAATTCTTTAAAGTTAGGCATCCGCATATGTCCTACGGAAGAATTGAAATCTACGGATTCAATAAATTCCACAGAAGTGTAATAAGGAAAGTGGGACCCACTTCATTAAATAAATGAAACTAATGTGTCCAAGGGAGTATAAATGATATTTTTGACTTGGTATTCATTATTCACTTTTACAGATCCCTATTTGACCTAGAATTCCGTTAGTCAAAAACATTATCCCTCCTTCATCCGATTTCAAAATTAACCAAACCTTAACATCAAACAAATCTTAAACTTGATTTCAGGTCTTTGTTTCAAGGTAAATCATATCATAATCATCAATAATGAACTGATTGATTCATCATATTCGTCTAAACTCTTCGTATTCTTAGGTATGATGAATTTGTTCTTACATAATCTTCTTCATTCTTATGAACAGATGGCTAATCACTTTGAAAGAGAGCATAATGTATGTGCATTCTTGAATCCCGATGACCCTGTATCGAAAGGATGTTAAGATATCATCAGGTTCTTGCGACGATCCAGGCTCTTCTATGCTCTATCAGCAAAGCCTGTGATTCATCAAGCACATAACATTGATTTTTGGAATTCAGCTCGAATAGAGGAAGAAGGAGAATCTGAGTAAAATTTTCACTGATATTAAGAATGAAAGGCAGAGAGTTGATGAACAGACTATCAGAAGGGTAATTGAGCTGGGAGAACAAGAAGCTGGTCACCCTGATGTATTTGAGAATGAGTACATAGATAAGGTCTTCTATCTGATAGGGTATGATAGTGACTTTAAGAAGGGAGAGATAAAGAAAGAAAGACTATGCAAGCCCTATCGATTTCTATGTCACACTTATCTCAAGTGTATCTCTAATAGGAAATCCGGATTGGATAGATTCTCAAGGCACATTTCATCCGGAATCATTGGTATATTCAAAGGGAGGACATACAACTACTCGAAATACATCTTTGTTTGTCTGTGTGACCTAATCAGAGTGCAAAAAGCTGATAAGATGTACATGTTTCCAAGGTTCCTACAACTGATCATCAATGCTGAGCTTCCTAGAATAGACAGAGATGGTTATGTGCTTGTTCAAGCGTATATAGGAAGATCTGTACTGAACAAGATTAGTAGAAAATACCAAGGTCAAGACATGTCCGTGTTTGCTAATGTGGTTGATCCTAATGCCAACATTCTACCAGAGCTGGTGTGGGAAGACCAGCAAGATAGTTCATCTACTACTGAGCAAGCCTCATATTCTCCACCTCAATCACCCATACACCATCATCATCAATCCCCATAACCTAAATCATCAGCAAGTCAAAACACCCAACCCATCGCTCCAATTCACCCTCAATCACCAATTCATCAACAATCTCCAACTCCTCAAAATCAATCACCTGAGAGTGTTCATACAGAACCTATCCCTACTATTCAGTCTCAAGACTCAGTTCACACTGGTGAGACTGAGTTAGCATCTCAATCCAGCACTCTTCCATTATCAATAACCAAATCTCAAACCCCTATTCTCTCCAATGATACTGAGCCTGTCTCACCAATCACTGATCTTCAACATCAACATCAACCTGATCAAGAGCTAGCAGATCAAGCAGGTGAGTCTAGTTCGAGCTCAACAAGTATAGCTTCTGCTGAAAGTAATGAGGATGAGATTGATGATCAACATCTAGAAGGTGAAGAGGAAGCTAACTATGTTGATGTTATAGCCTATCATGAAGATGACCTGGAAGATGATGATATTGATGTGAGCAAAAGTTATCTGGTTGCTGAGTATAACAAACTTATCATCAAGTCAAACAAAAGGTTAGAGAGAATTAGAGAGATAAAAGGAATGATGAAAGAAAAGGAGGAGTTGATGAATCAACAAGAAGCAAAAGTGATGAGATTAAGAGAAGATACTCAAACCAACAATGAGGTAATTGATGCATTACATCAACTGGTAAGAGAACGCAAGGATTCATTAAAACATGAAAAATATGAAAAGGAGATAATTCAAGAGGAAATGAAGAAAGTCAACAACAAGTTGAACAATGTGTCTGAGATGCTGAAAAAGAAATATCAAGAAATTGAGGAGCTAAAGAAGAGACTATGTGTTTTTGAATCAATTGCTCCTGCAACTAAACAAACAAAAGAATCTGCTAAAGCTTCAAAGAAAATCATACAATATTCAAGGAAAATGACGTATTTGGGATCATTTAAGAAGGAAGTAACTGAAGTTCAAGATTCTCCAAAAAGGTCAAAATCTATATCTCTAAAGCACACTCCTTCAGTGGATGTTTCCACTTTGAAGCCTTTGTCTCATGCTGAAACCAAGAGTGATGTTGTGTGGGAAAAGCTGACAAGGATAAAATCTCCTAAGGAACAAACATACAAGGATGATCAACTAATGACAACCAAATACATATTAGAGGAAAGGCCGGAATCAGCAATGTTTATGACCCTGATCAATCATAGCTTTCCATATGACATGGTGGAAAGGATAAGCATGAATGAGATGAAGGATATGCTGAAAAAATTTGAGCTTGCAAGGTTTATGATCCCCAACTACAATTATAAGACATTCACAGCCTATCAGTCAATTCAAAAAACAAAGAAGGAGTTGGGTCACTATGATACATCAAGGCTAAGCAGATACAATATGACCTATTAGTTACCAGGTCATAACTACAAAATGCATGAGCTGAAGGGAAGATCATTGGCTAAGTTGAGAAAAATGATGGATCATGTGATGAAAGTGGAGCTAGAAAGTGGTGTAAAATCCAGGACTAAAGCTCCAAATCCTGCTTATGAGCATCAAAACAAACTCCCTGTTGAGCATGTGACTGTTGAGAGCAAAGACCAGCACAAAAGGAAGGAAAAGCTTATCAAAGAACCCCGAGAAGTTATTCCTAGCAAGGTATGGCCATTGGGAACTATTGTGAGGGAAATTACTGAACAAAAGTCAACATTGATAGAGCTATTTGATCATCTCACAACTTCCACTTCTGTGGAAGAAAATAGGATTATGGCCTGGAAATATGATCCAGATTAGGATTATGTAGTTATTAAGAGAACATCTGGAAGAATCCAATACTTCCATGATGTATAAACATTACTGAGTCTTCCTTAAGGTGCCACTAAGGATCTTCAAAGCTTAATCATCTCTAATTACCTAATCCACCCAAGAGGAAGAGACTTCTCTGTTTCAGTGGGAAAGTTAAAGACAAAATTCATAGATGATGTGCTCAAAGAAGCTAAAATAGAGGATGTTGAGCACAGAAAAATGAAGCAAGGGCAGAAAAGATCAAAATCCAACTCCTCTACATTGATAGATGTGAATTTTTAAAGAGGATTGGATACTACAACATGAATTCAGCAGCTATAAAGAGCTTTGAAGGAAATCAATATACATACCCCATAACAGAATGGGGATATGTTGAGAAAACTAAAGAGTTAGGTGGTGTTTGTTTTTTGGCAAAAGCTCTTCCCCACCTCTTCATCTGTGCGCACACAAACGCGGGAAGAGCTTTTGAGTGCGCAGACTATTTGTTTTTTAAAAGACGTTTCATTAAAAAACGTCTTCCTGACATCTGCACGGAGAAGATGTGGTGCTACCACTTTTCATGTCTTCACAACCTCTTCTCCTTTACCCCCTTTTCACCTCTCCTTCCAGACATTGTTTTCTTTCATTTGAACCCTCCAACCTACTGCCTCCAACCCCCACCACACCACTCATCTCCGGCCGTCGCCCTTCACCTCCGCCGGCCTCCGACCCCGCCTCCACCCTACCGCCCTCTGACCGCCTCTCCCGTCTCCACGCCACCGCCCTCCAACCCCCTCGGTAGTCACAGCCCTCCCCCCTCCGACCCCCTCGCCAGTCACAGCCCTTCCCCCTCTGCAGCCCCATCGCCTATCGCAACCCTCCCCCCGCCGAAGCCCCCTCGCCAGCCGACCTACCCTCCGGCCGCTGCAACCCCTCTGCCGCCCGCCGACGCTCCCACCGGCCGAAGGTAAGTTTTTTTTTAAATTTTGTGATTTTGTTTAAGTTTATAGTTTATTTATGTAAGATGATTTGTGATTTGGTTAGTATGAATTTCTTATTTGGTTTATGATTTTATTAGATTTTTAGATTAGTTTGTATTATTAGTGTTTTTAGTTTGTATGGTGAGTGATTTGGTTTGTTTGGTTGGTGATTTGGTTTATGGTTAGTGATTTGGTTTAGTTTAGTTACAGAATATTTCAGCATTCTGCAGATGTTAAAAAAACAAATCGTCTTTTTTTTGCAGACTGTAGACATTTGGTCCACCTGTTCTGCTGCAGATGTCTGCAGATGTGGTCTGCAGACTACAGACGTTTTCCTGCAGAAAAAACAAACAACACCTTAGTGCTGCTAAGGAATGAAGAGAAAAAGAAAGTTGAACAGATAAGGATATTTGATCTAGTGGAAATCAAGCTACTTCACCCAAGCTACACTTCATACCTGCATGATAAATTTTTCTCCAAGCTGGTTGATGAGAAAGCTCAAAATAATTTATGCTTGTGTGTACACTTAATTCAAGTGATTGACAAGTTAGATGCAAAGGCATACAAAAGAAGAAGATATGAGGCTGGGCAGTTGATTGGAACCAACATCAAAGAAGTATCTGAACTCGGAATCTCAGAACAAGATAAGCTAGAGATAGTTCATAATCACTCACCACTGAGGCAAATGTTTTGGGGTTAAAGTTTTGAAACTTTAAAGATGATCTGAAAGATGGAGATAAAGTACAAGTATGATGATCAGAAGACTGCAGTCTCTTACTTCTACAACAAAATAATTGCAAGAGTCAAAGAGCTTTCAAGCCTGAAGAGCTAATCTGAAAGTTGCTAAGCGTAAGGGGGAGAATTGTTAGATCTAGGAACAATAGGTCTAGATCCTTTTGTATAGGCTTAGCAGTTTAGTCAATGCTTGTAATAAACTCTTGTAATTCATTACTTTAATGTATGCATTATGTATATAGGTTAACCCATATATGTGTTGATTTGTATGTATGATTGCATGATCAAACATTGTACTTAGTCAATTTCTGAAATTGACTAAGTGTAAGAAACATCTACGGATGAACATTTATGTTCTTCCGTAGATAATCTTCTCACAAGAAATACATCCGAGGATCTTCTACTGAAGAACACCGGTGCAGATAAGGGAGTGTTGCGAGACCAAAGACCCACAGATGAATAACTTGCACTTCAAATGAAGAATACCAAGTGAAGACTCCTACGGAAAGGAAAACTCCTGCGGAAGACAACATTACTCCGGAAGACCAAACACTTGGTACTTGCAACATCAAGCAATTCAAGTCAACAAGTCAAACATGGACTCCAAGAGATTCGTTGTTTCCTTAACAGAAACAACTGTGCCTATAAATACGAGTCATAGGTCACACATCTCATGATGGCGACTAGACGGCAAAACACCAAACATCACATCGATTCACACGATCAATCAAACACAAAAACCATAGCAGCCGTCACATCATTACACCAAAATCATCAACACGTTCGAAGCAAACATTGTCATTAGCAATCATTATTTGATCATTTGTAATCATTAATTAGTTTTAATGAAATCCTTTTGAATCAAATCTTGTTCTTTCATTTATTGTGTTGAAATCATTCTGTTCTTTATCATTAATATTTATTGTCTTTGATATTTAATAATTGATCAATTAAGCAACGATTAATGATCATTCCGCAATCATTAAATCGAACTCAATCTATCACTGATAATTCCTGATTGCGATCCTTGGATTCACAATTCTTAACATGTATCTAATAAATTTAGAAAAAGTAATTTAAATAAAACATAAAAATTAATAAAATAAAAAAGTAATTATTATAAAAATTAAAAATAGAAAAAAGAAAGGAAATAACAAAATAATAACAAACCAAAAGTATCATGTACAACGTGAGGTTCGAACCCAAACTTTTGTTATGAATTATTGAAATAAAATCTATTTAATCTTTAAAAAAACAAATAATCAAATTACTGAAAATTGCTATTGAGTATATATATATATATATATATATATATATATATATATATATATATATATATATAAAGGCCATAACAAACTAAACATATGATATCTAACTAAACCAATCTGACAATATAAAAACACACACGTATATACACACGTATGAGATCTATCATAATTTAGGGGGTGAATAGATAAATTATTTTCGGACTAAAAAGTATGTAAGAAACAAGACGGACCAAAGTTGGCTAGGTGGAAAAACAATAACACTTCTCAACAATGAGTTTTTTCCTGAGAGGGTTGGGGGTGCGGTCCCGGTTTGGAAACATATATCTAGGCCCGATTAATATAACACATATCCTTCGAAGCAGGTCATACATTTGTTGTTAAAAAAAGCGTAAGATATTTTTTTCTTTTATCTAAATCTCAAGTTTGTGAGATAATCAAGACACTATTAGCTTTAACTTGTTTTTTTTGGGGAAGTTAACCTAATTTGGTGAGATCAGGGGTTTTTGGTTAAACATGTATGTTTTAATTAAATAAAATATTTCTGAAATTAGTAGAAACACGGTATAAAAAGTGTTTGAATCAAATATTGACGTTTAGAGACCCAAATGATGGAGTTTTGAGGAGAATGACTTTAAACCCACTTAGTTGACTTAGAATATGTAATGGCTAACGTTATTATTAGTCCACTTAATTAGTGATGAATTTTAAAGATAGTACATTTGAAGCTAATTAAATGGTTTATCACGTCTAAATTATTGTTGGAATCAAGGATGAGTAAATTTTGGTGATTTGATTCGCTGAAAGTCAAGCGATCAAGAGTTGGGATATTGGGTCTCTAAACTAACTATAGGTTTTTAAATATAAATATGTGAGTCATAAAAATAGAACTAGGTGTAATCATCATCGCGCGTTGCGCGATTTGTTATTGCTTGCTGCCCAAATTGTCATCGGTACATCACCCTGTGTAATCGACGGATTGCTAAATGACATTGATATATATCAAGTCCAAAAATCATTATAGTTAACTAATGACACAGATATTACAAGGTCTAAACTTGAAAGATCATTGTAGTTAAGTTTTGAAGTTAAAATATCAAGGTAGTGATGTCAAAAGCTGTTTATAGTCCGATCTACGTATATTTGATACATCACACATATATTACTTGTATTTGCCACAAAATTATATATGTTTTTATGTACATACATGAATGTAACCATGTCAACAAAATCATTTACTCACTTGCGCTTACTTGTATTCACCTATGAACACGCTACGTATTCATGTTAAATCGGAAAATATTAACATGTAGAAGTTTCTTCATCAAACAATGGATTTGATGGCTTGTAAGTAGTTCTTATATTTTCAATGGGTTCTTAAAGTTTTAGTGGTCAAAATTCACACCATCCACATGTGAGACATCTCAGATTTATGACAGTGAATCTTAGTACCAAACACCTTGACATAAAAGATGAGGCATGAATGATTTAATGGGCTTATGTTGCAATAATTCATTTTTTTGTGTGCAAGTACCTATTGTACCTTCAAGTTAGAGAACAATTCTACATTCACATTTTGGTTGAATCCTACTCAAGACAGCAATTAGGTCATCCATTGTACAATGTCAAAGGTATCAAGTGATTAGATTAGATGTCACCATGTGTGAGCTTTTTTGGTTATGGAATCTGTCTTTCTGCCCTTCATCTTTTCACACAATCTTGTCAACACATGTGTTCCCTTATAAGCAATGGTGGGACTCATAGACATAATTATATGCTATGTTAATCATCTTTGGGCCTTGCTCCTTCGCCCTTGGGCCTTTTGTTTATCTCTAGCAAGGCCTGCATCGATCTCCTGCAATCATGTTCCAATATCATTTATTTGAATTCCATAGAACTACAACTTTGTATAAACTAGTAATTATGTCTCTGCGCGTTGCGGCAGAACAACGACCCGGTTAATAAAATACCAACGTAAACTCATACGTACAACATGGGCGTTAATAATATTCAAAATATTATATAAAATATAAAACCATTAAAGTTTATTCTTTAAAAACCATGCAGTGCATATTTTGTCTCATCCATGTTGTAATATATTAATTTGACCGTTAAAAATATGTAGTGCTCTTTTTGATGTATACGGTGTAATGAAAGCTATAAGTTAATAGTGTTTAAAATTTAAGATGCAATGAAATGAGTTGTACCAATGCCTAATTTATCATTAAGTTTATTTTCCAAAAAGCATACAACACCTAAACATTAGTTGACCAAAGCAGACAAATGAGGGTACAATTTTTGAAGCCTAGTGTACAACTACAATGCATCAATTAAGTTGCTAATTAGTATTATATTAATATTTCATTTGTATATATTTTATAACGGACAACTCGTAAACACTTTAGACAATACTCTTAAATTTTCACCTAGGTGTATTACAAGACTAAAACCTTGATCGAACACTTTTAATAAACACATATAATACGGCAAGGATACAAACATTTTGGCTTGTATGCGTGTAAACCATACTTAAATTTAAAGATATGAAAAAGCATAAAAAATAATAATTTCATGCTTATAATTCAAATATTTTTGACACCTTTAATGGCGTACAAACATTCTAAAACTTGAAAATATGAAAATGCATAACAATTAAAAGAAATTGTATGCTTATTATTTAAAAAATAATGTTTACACCTTTAAGGACTTAGCGTACAAACTAGGGGCGTAAACGATCCAAGCTGGCTCGCGGGTCACTCGAGATCGGCTTGAAAAACACTCGAATCGAGCCGTGCTTAAACGAGCTCGATCTCGTATTATGGCTCACTCTCTAAACACGCTCAAGGATATCAAGATTGAGCTGGCTCACGAGCCTATCTGAGATTTTGTGTATATAATGGCTTTTATAATAGTTTTTACATATTAAATATATTATATATATATATATGATAAAACAATTAAATAATATATTATGTTAAATATAATAAGAATGATTATGAATATATATAAATTTAATTATAAATAATATATTTTAATAATTAATGATAAACGAGCCGGTCTCGAGCTTGAAAATTTTCTCACGAGCCGAGCTTGAGCTTTAGAAATAAAACTTCAAACAAGCCAAGCTCGAGATCGAGCTTTCTAAAGTTAAATCAAGCCGAGTTCGAGCCTTAGTGAGCTCGGTCTCGGCTCTGCTCGTTTACACCCCTAGTACAAACACAACCCTTGTGCTCTCGATCGAGATGAATTTGTAATACTATACTAGTGTTTTTCAACCGCGCTTCGTGGTGGGAATCTGATAATTTCCCGGTGCTACGCTACAGGAATTTGATCCTCATCGGTATGGCCCATCGAATACCATATAGTTGAAGACCCGGACTGCTTTTGATGATACCAAAAAGTGGCAATGATGTTGCTCACTCATAAACTGTTGGATTTGCCAGTACGGTAACACAAGGTTAATGTATGTCACTCGTTATAGCTTACTATAAAAAAACACTTGGTTTTGAATACAACAAAAAAAATCATATAAAATTTACCAAACGAAACCTATGAAAACATAATGAAATTAGTAGAAAGCCAAAGGGATTCAAAGCGTATAAATAGTGAAAAAAAATTAAAATAAAAACATAAAAACTCAAAGTAATCAAATTGTAGTATACAAAAATCAATTATATTTTTATGTTTGAACCACTTATATACTTAAAGTTGTAACATTATGCTATGCAAAGATAATTATACTTTTATACACGGATCATTTGTAAAATGCCATCAATCTTATGATGTTTAAATGTAAAGTAATACATAACTACTCAAGAAATGTAAAGAAAAAAATATATAAGACTAAGTTTCCTATTTTTAATTTTCTCCTACAGATATCTACAGATATGCTCCGCAGAATGTAGACATTTTGTTGAAAAAAAAAATAGCACCTTAGTTTATTTTCTGATCTAACCTTAATCTGTTTCATCTTTTTGAACAAGATTGGGATGAATTTGAATATTGACATTGTCTTTTAACCATGAATTCTTTGCATGTTTTTTATGATCTGTCTGCTTTTGCTCTATCAGTTTTATTTTTGATGCTTTATTGTTCCCTGTTTGTTTTTGTTTGATTTCATTTGTGCAACTTTTCGTCTGAGGTTTAAATCTTGTTGCCTGTTGTTTCATGGTGTACCTTTAGGTCTCAATATTATTGCATAAAAGTTCGCTGAAACGGGGTTTTGGAGGTTTTTCTTTTTTACGCATATATTGGTGTGTTGTATGTACAATTGTTTGATTTCATCTTTTTATACATGTTGTAACTTGTAACTAGTTTTAGTTTATAGTTGCTATTGAGATTATGAATAGTGACATGTTGAATTTAGGAGTTCTTATTTTATGTTCAGAGACCTTGGGTTATTTGTATGTTGTTTATCATAGGGAAGCCCTCGAAATTACCAGATAGGAGACTTAACTTACTACAGCCTCATTAACCAGATGAGTATATGTAATGCCTTTTGCTGAATATAAATTGAATAAAACAAAGGAAATTTCAGCGAGGATGTTATAATTTACAGTTATGTTTTCGTTGTTCATTTCTTCTTATACTTGATTGATGATGCCTTTTCGGCTTTGATTTTCAGTTTGTTTTTATTTGTCTTCTGTCGTTGGTGAGTGGTAAAATATATTCTGGTTTGAATGTTTATTTTTTCCTCTTTCGTTGGTCCATGTTTAAATAGGTCAACGAGTCTCTGAGGCTGTGTTGCAGATTGGTCTCCTTAGGTTGTTGGTTCTAAACGTATTGTATGATGTAAAAAATGTGTAAGTATTTTCTTTTATCTATAACGAGATGCTATTGTTTGTTTTGATTCTTCAATTGTATCTTTGGGTAGATTACATTGGATTTAGTTTAAGTTCCTTTGGCTTTGAGGTTGCTGGTTGGTTTTAATGTGAATCTAATGCCTATACTTCTCTATTGCTGTTAAGAATCATTCCATTCGCATTAGGTTTGCACACTCATGGGTCTAATGTGTATAGTTTGTATTTTGGATAAAATTCTAAATAAGAAGTGTGTGATACAGGTTGCTATTAGTTTCGTGTATGGCTTTCATGTATGTTTGGGTTTTAAAGAAATTGTTCTATTTTCCGTATGTGTGTGTTTGTTTAGTTTGTTTGTTGTGAGATAATTTCTGGGTTCAGATCTTCTATTAGTTTTGTAAATTAAGTATAAAATGTGCCTGAGAGTGTGTGTGTTGTTACATGCATTGATTTTGAGTTTTGATTTCTTAATCTCAAAGTTTTTTGGTGCAAGTGATTGTTATGAATCATAACAAAGTATACATCTATAGTTCCATTTTCTTTGACATGCAGGTGATTGTTGCAAGGGAAACAACAAATTGGTGTTTGTTTACTCTTGGACTATTTATCAAGGTTAGTTTTCTTCATGGTTATATGAATATTAAAGCCTGTTGTAAAACTAAGAGGGGTACACAATCATATAGTTTTACCTTGAATTTAGATTTAGGTTATGTTAATTTGCAATCAGTACTCCGTTTTTCAATCCAGTCCAACTATAATCTTGCTATTTTGGTATTTTGACTTTACGGTTAGACTAGCACACTGGTCTGCAACCGCATTGGGTTGTTTGAGCCTCATAACTATAAGCATAATTTATAGTGATATGTTTGCATTTGTGCGGGTTAACAATATTGTTGTATCGGTAACAGCCGTTATACTAGCTGTCAGATGTACTTTTATCATATGTTGTAATTGGTATTTCATCAAAAAATTTAGTATTACATGTGTAACTATTTACGCCATCAAGAAACAGGTATTGCTGATAATATCAAAAGATCACGCAACACACTACTAGCTACATTAAATGATACAAATTGTTTATGATTATAATATATGCATAAAGACATATTCAAAATATGAAAAATCTATACAAACAAGCATGATGCCCCGGGCATTGAGAAATTTGACAAGTAGCACAAATATCACATCATTGTCAGATAACACCAAAACCGAAAGTATTCGTATTAAATATGAAATCAACATGAAAAAATAATAATTTCAAAAGGAAAATAGACGTAAAAAGTTTGACTCGTTTAAACTATTAGTTTGAGATATTAAGGGTACTAAAGTGGGCTCATCATTTTGATCCATTTAATAGCTTAATGTATTAAGCGTATTAAAGTGTTCGTGTTTTTTTGAACCATTTAAAGGTATTAAATTGTTTTGGTACTTTTACTGTTGGGCATAAATATATGTCACGGTTTTAGGTTTTATATGTGTTGCTGAATAAACTAGGAAAAATATAAAAATGAATAAACCTTATTGCATTGATATGTTAACGCTAAAGAGTGATGAATTTTTATTTTATAAATTGTTTACTTGGTCTAAAGCGTTCACATGTTGACGTGAGCCATAGGGGCAATGTTATGACACTCCTAAACACTTACATGTTTGGCTTATGAAGTTTAAGGTTAAACATACTTTATGTCAACCATTAATGTTTACTCGTAATGCACAATGATTTATTTTGTTAAATGATTTTAATTGTGCTAAATTTTTCTAAATGTTTGGAAAGCTAGAACTCGTTTAGCATAGTTGACTTTAGTATGCATGGCATATTAAATGTAGGTTTGTTCGTTAAGGCTTGGATGGGATGCTTGGCTTTGGCTGAGGTCTGGCATCTAAAAATGAATGCTTTTGTTACTATGGATTGTATTCAATTTAAATTTAAGCTCTTTTGTAATTTAATACTATTTTTGTTGCAATTGAATAAAATGTTAAGTTTAAGAACCGTCTGCGAGTAAGTAAATCCAACAAGTGAGGTCTTCGAGGTTTGAGGCCTTAAATTATTCGATAGGCGCCTAGTATGAAGCCAAGTCATATTTTTTGTCATGAATCTAGAACTATACCTACATCAAATCATGACAGTTAAAGGAAAGTAGTGCAAAAGTTTTATGCAACTTTCTTCCGTTTGTGTTTTTGTCAACTCGTCAATAAGCAAAATTTATGCTGAAATTCATAGTTAGTTTACGTTTAATTTAGCTATCTTTGCTTTGATCATTTCATGTAAAGTAAAATCGATAAGCGAGATAAAGTAAGACTTTATTAACTTGAGAATGTTTGGACATATATATAATGTTCAACATCATGAAAATTCAATAGCTATTTTAATATTCTCGTAGTTAGACATACATTGGGATTATTTCAACTTATAGAGAATAATAAAATTTCAATTCTTAGTTAGCCAAACCCCATAAAATTGAAAAACTTGAAAAGAAAATTGAATTGAGTTAAAGAGTGTGCGAAAGGCAACTCTAGCACTTTGGAAGATCAGCTGGTGGAGGTAAAAGCTTTTGGTTAGGTGTAACACCCCGTTCCCGGGACGCTTACAGTTAGATCCTCATCGCACATAAAACATATAATTGCGTTTATAGTTCATAAACGTTGCAGCGGAAACATTAAACATCATTTTATCATAAAAACTTTTGTAACAAAATACATCGTTGTTCAATTACAAAATATTTATTCTATTACAATACAAAAACATTATGAATATGGATGCCATCCAAAATAAGCTGAGTAGTCGCCCCGTGCCATCCTCAGCAACATTACCTGCCAACTGGAAACACATAAAAGTCAGCGTTGCTGAGTGAGTTCTAGTTTTATAATAAAACCTACTTTACTTTCTTTTAAAACCATTCGTTACTTTTGCATGATCACACATTATACGTACACATAGATAATATCTTTATTATCTTCTTCATTCATTCATTCATTATATATTTACTTGCGCATCGGATATCTTCCGTACCAATACCATATGCTACACCCCGAACAATTTAGCTACTGGGCCGAAGTCAATAATTGAACAGCTGAGCGTATGCCGCAGTACTAGAGGTAAGCGGTAGAGATTCTACATAAATGGTCGATCACAAAGAAGGACCCGATATCCGATACATGCAAGACTTTTCATTTCTTTCCACTTTACGTTACATAATACTTCTTTTCATTTGTTATATCTTTACTTGCGCATCGGATAACTTCCGTACCAATACCATATGCTACACCCCGAACCATTTAGCTACTGGGCCGAAGTCAATAAATGAACAGCTAAGCGTATGCCACAGTACTAGAGGTAAGCGGTAGAGGTTCTACATAGATGGTCGATCACTAAGGAGGACCCTGATATCCAATGCTTGCAAGACTTTTCGGTACTTTCCAATTTACGTTACATAATACTTCATTTCATTCATTAACGTTCGACGCAAGGCCATGGAAATATAAACATACATAATAAGAAACATAAACATAAACATACACACATTACCATATAGGACATCATCATACATACGCATCAGTCATACATCACATCATACCCACTATACATCACACGCACCGCCATGCCTAACATCACACATAACGTCATACATATCATCATCATCAACCTGCCCAATCATAGCGTCTACGACCTCGAAAGCCAACTTACACAAGCCTATGGGAACCTCCCAAGTCAAAACCCATAACTGCACTTTCCTTCGAAGGTCATATGATAAACCGTTGTTCTTTCGGGCGCATGAACCGTACTTGGGCGTATGGACACCCTCCAGTCGCATGCCCTCCAGGACGACTGAACACTTAAGCGAATGGGCATCTATGCGAATGGACTATGGGCGAATGGACATCCATGCAAATAGACTCTCAGTCGCATAACTTTCATGCATATGGCCTTCAGTCGCATGACTTCAAGCGCATGGGCGTCAGTCGCATACTCTTCATGCGAATGAACCTCAGTCGCATGGCCTCCAGGCGCATGGACTTCAATCGCATAACCTTCATGCGAATGAACCTCAGTCGCACTCTCCTTCAATCGCATCCTCACAGGCACATGAACTTCAGTCGCATGACCATCATGCGTATGGACCTCAGTTGCATGGCAATCGTGCGCATGGATCTCAGTCGCACTCCAATCGGCCGAATGGTCTCCAATCTCCCTCCAGTCGGTCGCCTAGCCCTAGCTAATGCAGAATGCAGTTCATCCCGACCGCAGTCGACGGGTTTCGGCCTCCAACCCCTTCCGAACCCCTTTTAAGCTCAAATCAACCATCCTAAACCTTAGCGAAACATACCACGACCCCATTCAAGCATAACCAAGCAAGGAATCAATCCTCAAACGCATCATACACATACATACATGCATAAAAACGGGTTTTCACTCAAAACTCAAAAATGGGTTTTCAGATGTGTTCCAGCCCCAAAATCAGTTGAAAACGAGTAAAAGAGGGGTCCTAGAACTCACCTTAACAATCCCGTCGAGTAGGGCTTCGATTTGACACGCTACACAACGATTTTCACGCTCGAATCCACCCGAACCAAGCTTTTCTCCTTCTCTTCTCCTCTCTTGGCTGAAAATGGGAAGAATGGGGGTGTCTTCCCCCTTTTATACTCCCATCCTTCAAAGTTTCTCTCGTTGGCGAGTTTGGTCCCTCGACTTTGGACTTTATTTCTTTTCTTCTTTCGTCGGGCTTTAAAATAAACAAATATCCGGGTGTTACAAGTCCACCCCCCTAAATAGGTTTCATCCCCGAAACCTGTTATTCTTCGAACAAACGTGGATAATGCTGTCTCATTTCTTCCTCAGTCTCCCACGTCGACTCGGATCCCTTCCTGTGCTTCCAGTGTACGCGCACAAGTAGAACCACTCTATTACTCAGCCTCTTCTCCTTTCGATCAATAATTGCCACTGGTTGCTCCACCTAATTGAACCATTCATCTACCTTGATATCATCTAGTGGGACAACCATATCTTCGTCCGCCAAACATTTCATCAGATGAGATACGTGGAATATCGGGTGAATCCCACTTAGTTCCTCCATTAGCTCCAAGCTATAAGCCACCATTTCCTACTCGAGCCATGACTCGGAAAGCCCCTATATATCTCGAGCTCAACTTGCCCCGCTTTCTGAACCGAATGATACCTTTCCAGGGTGAGACTTCCAACATAACTCTATCACCCACCTGGAATTTAATCTGTCAATGTCTCTTATCGGCATACGACTTCTGCCTATCTTTAGGCTTTCCACCTCGTGAACCTTTGACTGTCGGGTGCATAGGCTATAACCTTTCCTTCTACCTTAACACACATCCCAACCCCTATTAGGAAGCATCTGAATAAAACGCCAGATCCTCTCCCATCGGGTAATGACATAACGGGAGCTTGAATCAGTCTTGCCTTCAATTCATCGAACGCCTTCTCTTGAGCTTGACCCCATACAAGTTTCACATCTTTCCAGATCAACTTAGTTAGTGGAGAGGCGATCTTGGAGGAGTCTTGAATGAATCTTCTGTAGTAGCCGCCCAAACCCAAGAAACTACAAATCTCGGATGGCGTCTCAGAAAACTTCCATTGCATCACCGCCTCCACCCTTGCCGGTTCCGCCATAATCCCGTCGGGGTTCGATACCTGACCCAAAACTGAACCTCGCACAACCAGAATGCGCACTTGAAGAAATTTGGCATATATTTTCTTCCCTCTCAGCGTCTCTAACACCTCTCAAATGTGATCGGCATGCTCCTCCTCGCTCTTCGAATAAATCCAGATATCCTCCATAAACCCAATCACTGATTTATCTAACATGGGTCGACACACTCGATTCATCCAATCCATAAGAGCAGCTGGCGCATTGGTCAAACCAAAAGACATAACGAGAAAATCGTAGTGTCCATAATGCGTGCGAAGAGCTGTTTTAGGAATATCCTGCTCCTTTACCTTCAACTGATGATATCCAAATCGAAGGTCTATCCTTGGAAACCAACTGGTACTCTAGGGCTGATCAACTAAATCATCAATTCTCGATAGGGGTACCGATTCTTCACTGTCAGCCTATTCAACTCACAATAGTCTGCACACATCCTCATACTACCGTCTTTATTCTTCACAAATAAGACCGGAGCACTCCAAGGAGAGATACTCGGTCTAACCAACCCCTTATCAACCGGTTCTTGCCATTACTCCACCAATTCACTTTTAGCTCAGCCGGAACCAACCGATACGGTGCCTTAGCTACTGGTTGGACACCTGGTATCAAGTCAATCTTCACTGTCAGCCTATTCAACTCACAATAGTCTGCACACATCCAAATAGGCACTACATCCACGCCTCATACACTTTCCTACCACCGCCATTGATATTGCTTCCGGGATCGCCGTGACCCGATTACCAAAAACCGTCACTGAACTCCAGACAGGCGCTGTCAATCGTATCATCTTCTTGCGACACATAATGTCCGCCTTGTATTCCGTCAACCAATCCATTCCTAGGTCTACATCGAAACCGTCTAAGGTCATCACGAATGGTCTAACTAAAAATTTACGACCTTCTAATTCCACGTCACGATTATCTACCGCATCGAAATCCTGATAGAGTTACCTATGGCAGTTTCTACATCGAAGAGCTTATCAATAACTCTACCCCTAATGGGCAACTTAGCACAAAAGGCAGCAGAAATGAAACTCTTACTCGCACCAAAATCAACTAACTTTACTAGAAACGTACCTGACACAACACCGGGGTCCGTACTAGCCTTCTCCTAAGTCATCATGAAAGCTCGGCACTCGCCCCCTGCCCTCCAGTTCTGGTCGTCTTCTTTGCTCCAGAACTCTCTGCCCCTGGTGCCTTCAGTCCCTGCTTATGTGACCCCTTCCATGGCAGTTATAGCACCGTACCACCCCACACTCTCTTGCCACATGACCAGTCTTTCCATAACGGAAACATACATTGGTCCCCAATCTACATTCCCCGGGGTGTTTTCGTCCACAGTTACCACAACCCGTCACCCCCATATTGGATGTGACCACACGTCGGTCATCCACCCTCGCAGCCTTGTTGTTTGGGGTGAAACTCTCACGTTCAACCCACTTTCCTTTCAAATTCTTGTCGTCGCTACCTTCCCTGTTTACTTTAATCATGGTCGTCTCCTTCACCGCCCTAATTACCTCAGTTACCATCAACGGCAGAATCGTCTGCATCGCATGTTGAACTCCCACAACCACAACCTCTTTCGTTGCGGTCCTCAGGTTAGCACTATCATCACCGCATTCCGGGTGATGGATTTCAGGCTCTTTGGGTGCCATCTCAGCAGCCCTTGTCAAGCTCCTCGTGACACGCGATCCAGCACCACGTCCACCACAACTTTCACCTGACACAGCCTTCGAAGATCTACCACCAGCCATCCTCCAAACACACTGAAAGATTCAAACACTAACACGGTCATTCAAGGAACAGCTCAGTTTATGTCAAGTATAGTAAGTCCCTAATTACAGTGGCCAGTTGTTATTAGCCACTTACTTTACTCTTCATACTCCGAACATTACCTATCCTGACTACATCGGCATCTAAATCTACCAGCAACACATAAACCATATAACATGCGCACGTAATACCGGTTAACATTACAAAACTACCTGATGGCACGCAGCTACTTAGATTGGCATCCATTCCCCTTTCCGTCCCATTCTAAGTTTAAGATTAGGTTTTTTTTTGAAAATATTTACCCAATTCACTTAAACTTTGGCTCTGATACCAACTTGTAAGACCCCGTTCCCGGTACGCTTACAGTTGGATCCTCATCGCACATAAAACATATAATTGCGTTTATAGTTCATAAACGTTGCAGCGGAAACATTAAACATCATTTTATCATAAAAACTATTGTAACAAAATACATCGTTTTTCAATTACAAAATATTTGTTCTATTACAATACAAAAACATTATGAATATGGATGCCATCCAAAATAAGCTGAGTAGTCGTCCCGTGCCATCCTCAGCAACATTACCTGCCAACTGGAAACACATAAAAGTCAGCGTTGTTGAGTGAGTTCTAGTTTTATAATAAAACCTACTTTACTTTCTTTTAAAACCATTCGTTACTTTTGCATGATCACACATCATACGTACACATAGATAATATCTTTATTATCTTCCTCATTCATTCATTCATTATATCTTTACTTGCGCATCGGATATCTTCCGTACCAATACCATATACTACACCCTGAACAATTTAGCTACTGGGCCGAAGTCAATAATTGAACAGCTGAGCGTATGCCGCAGTACTATAGGTAAGCGATAGAGATTCTACATAAATGGTTGATCACAAAGAAGGACCCGATATCCGATACATGCAAGACTTTTCATTTCTTTCCACTTTACTTTACATAATACTTCTTTTCATTTGTTATATCTTTACTTGCGCATCGGATAACTTCCGTACCAATACCATATGCTACATCCCAAACCATTTAGCTACTGGGCCGAAGTCAATAAATGAACAGCTGAGCGTATGCCACAGTACTAAAGGTAAGCGGTAGAGGTTCTACATCGATGGTCGATCACTAAGGAGGACCCTGATATCCAATGCTTGCAAGACTTTTCGGTACTTTCCACTTTACGTTACATAATACTTCATTTCATTCATTCACGTTCGACGCAAGGCTATGGAAAGATAAACATACATAATAAGAAACATAAACATAAACATACACACATTACCATATAGCGCATCATCATACATACACATCAGTCATACATCACATCATACCCACTATACATCACACGCACCGCCATGCCTAACATCACACATAACATCATACATATCATCATCATCAACTTGCCCAATCATAGCGTCTACGACCTCGAAAGCCAACTTACACAAGCCTACGGGAACCTCCCGAGTCAAAACCCATAACTGCACTTTCCTTCGAAGGTCATATGATAAACCGTTGTTCTTTCGGGCGCATGAACCGTACTTGGGAGTATGGACACCCTCCAGTCGCATGGCCTCTAGGACGACTGAACACTTAAGCGAATGGGCATCTATGCGAATGGACTATGGGCGAATGGACATCCATACGAATGGACTCTCAGTCGCATAACTTTCATGCATATGGCCTTTAGTCGCATGACTTCAGGCGCATGGGCTTCAGTCGCATACTATTCATGCGAATGAACCTCAGTCGCATGGCCTCCAGGCGCATGGACTTCAGTCGCATAACCTTCATGTGAATGAACCTCAGTCGCACGCTCCTTCAATTGCATGCCTCACATGCACATGAACTTCAGTCGCATGACCATCATGCGTATGGACCTCAGTCGTATGGCAATCGTGCGCATGGATCTCAGTCGCACTCCAATCGGCCGAATGGCCTCCAATCGCCCTCCAGTCGGTCGCCTAGCCCTAGCTGATGCAGAATGCAGTTCATCCCGACCGCAGCTGACGGGTTTCGGCCTCCAACCCCTTCCAAACCCCTTTTAAGCTCAAATCAACCATCCTAAACCTTAAGGAAACATACCACGACCCCATTCAAGCATAACCAAGCAAGGAATCAAGCCTCAAACGCATCATATACATACATACATGCATAAAAACGGGTTTACACCCAAAACTCGAAAATGGGTTTTTAGATGTTTTCCAGGCCCAAAATCAGTTGAAAACGTGTAAAAGAGGGGTCCTAGAACTCACCTTAACGATCCCGTCGAGTAGAGCTTCGATTTGACCCGCTATACGACGATTTCCACGCTCGAATCCACCCGAACCAAGCTTTTCTCCTTCTCTTCTCCTCTCTTGGCTGAAAATGGAAAGAATGGGGGTGTCTTCCCCCTTTTATACTCCCATCCTTCAAAGTTTCTCTCGTTGGCGAGTTTGGTCCCTCGACTTTGGACTTTATTTCTTTTCTTCTTTCGTCGGCTTCAAAATAAACAAATATCCGAGTGTTACATTAGGAAGTTTCCCATCTAGGACGAGCCACGTCATCTTCAAACCCAAACTTGTATGAACTTCCAAATGGCAATGCATGAACCACACCCCTACTCGATAAAAATTAAAATTAGAATGCATATGTCTAGCTAATTTTATCATAAGAAAATTAAAGGAACAAACATGGGTTATCAGCCAGAAATCGAATAGCAACCCACCCGCCAGAAGGCACCCCAACCGTGTTTCTTTCAATAGGATCCACGAGATTGAAGTTTTTTGGGTTGTTTTTAGGATTGCAGTTTCCAACCCTTGACCAACAACAAAGAAGTTGAAGCCATGAAGATGGAGTGGGTGGCTTTCAACACCAAGAATGCTAGTATCTTGCATGACTAACTCCACACTAGTATTAAATGGAAGAACCATAAGTTTTGTAACGGTGCTCACAATAGTATTATTTGTATATATGTGATTCAGATCGAATTCATGTGATTCTTTGATCATTCTATCATCATGCAGCCTGTATGCATATATAAAAAATATAAATGTAACAAATGCTAGAAATAGAGCATACCTTTAGCAGAACAGTTATACAAAGGACCGGGAAGCCCATTGAAGGTATAGGCATCAGAAACATTTGGACCCCCACCAGTTTGTGTTGCTTGGGCAATTATGGCTTCCGGATCAGTATTAAACCACTCTCCTGCAGATATATATAGAGAACATGTCATTGTTTTAATATCTCATGCTATATATGATGCTATGCAAGTTTATATATAGAATATTGGAGTTATCATCTGGCATGCACAGATTAATTATAGGAACTTTAGAAATTAATTCCACTTAGTTAGTATATATAAACTTTTACCAAAGATGATAGGAACTTCTTTGTAGGGCTTTGTAAAAGGGTAGGGGACATTAAGCTTCAGGAGGATGATAAGAGGGCCATAAAGACTTGCTCGTAGCCATGAGATATGCGCATGCCAAAACAAAGTCCCTCTTTGTCCAATGACGGTATAGTTGTAGACATAAGTCTGTCCGGTTTGTATGGGGCATTGTGTTACGTAAGCTGGCCCATCGGCCCATCCACTCCGTAGCTGACGGATACCATGCCTGCACGTTTAGTATGAGAAACAAAGAAAATATATACATGTCATAATTGCATAGTGTAATATTATGTTAGCAATGAATAATATGTAATATTAGTACCAATGGATGGTAATATTGTTGGAGACGTGGTTGGTAACTTTGATAAGCAAACGTTCACCCTCCCTCGCTACAATACGTGGACCGGGGAACTTCCCATTAACCGTAACCATGCTTCGGGTGTGACACAGTCGTGTGACATTTTGCAGTTGGATCTGCACAAATTTAATTATTATATATCAAGATAGATATAAGTAACCTAGCTTTCATTAAACACATAAAATATAAGATCGACGCTACACACATCAAATTAGACGCACCAAACCCACTAGAGCTTCGCCATCGCTCATTACCACAGGAGAGCCGCCCCTCGTCCTTCTTTCGATTTACAGCAAAGCTCATCCACAACTCCTTAGTGTTTGTTCATCTAATTATTAATTTTGGACTATAGAAAAATAAACCTTTGCGATACTCTAAATTTAAGGGGATTAACAAAACTTTTAATAGAATTATTATTGAGTTTCTTTAATTTATGGGTTTCTAATAGAGTTATTTTAAAAACCGTTAAAGTAAGTCATTTTAATGGCCACGTCTTTCTTTAAAGTGAATTCCTGCCCTTTGAGATATTATTAATCATGTCTTGAAATACTCAATCTTCTCATACTAGAAGTACATATTATTAATCATGTCTTGAAATACTCAATCTTCTCATACTAGAAGTACATACTTTTAATGGAGCTTTCTTTTGAAGAAGTAGAAGCCAAGTGCTATGTCGAAGCAGGGGAAGAGAAAAGAAACGACTCTGAAGAAAGAAATTGGGGTTTTCAATGCC
>CM046045.1:3620603-3630603 GCA_025215565.1 Flaveria ramosissima
GATGCTTCACAGCCTTCCAGAAAGTTGGAAAAAAATGTTACAATGCTAAAAAACACTCTTGATCTAGAGAGTACCACCTTGGACATAATGATTGCCAAAATAAAAGCTCTTGAACTGGATTAAAGGAGCAGGAACCTTAGTGGACCTCGAGTTATTGAAGCTTACAAATTTCCATCAGACACTCACCTGTGGAAAATGCATTCATCACTGAGGATGATCATTTTCTCTCCTTAAGAGATCAAGTGAAGACAACCGGTTTTATTGCAGCATCAACTCATCTCAACCAACAGGGTTTACTGCCACTCCCTCAAGTACTCATGAATAACCAAGATTAGAAGAGCAAAAGGCAACCTACAATGCATTTGTTGCTAGTTTTGAAGCTTACATGGGAGGCAGACTCACTTCTGCTCATTTGATCCAAGAAGATTTGGAAGAAATGGATCTAGATGATGTGGAAGAAATGGATCTGCAATGGCGAATGGCTGTGATAGAAATGAGAGCCAAGAAGTTTTTCAGGAAACGGAGAAAGCTTAGTCTAAATGAAAACACCAAACTTGGATATGACAAATTAAAGGTAAAGTGTTTCAACTGTGGTGTGACTGGTCACTTCTCCAGGGAGTGCAATGCTCCTAGAAGAAACAACAACACTTTTCAAAGAAACTCTCAGGGTCAGTCATCTCCATAACCAAGCACAATTTTCACTACAACAATCAACAACAGCAGTATCATCACCAACAACAACAACATCAGCAACCATATCAGAATCAACCACAACCGACAAATCAAGCACATAGAAGCAGTCAGGCATCTTCAAATGCTTTTGTCATTAGACAAGATGGAGTGTGTGATTGGAGTTTGTATGCAGAGGAAGTAAAGCCTCAGTTTTAGAATCATGCACTCATGGCTCACATCAATGATGGTCCAACTCCTATGCCATCTGAGGTAAAATCCAACCTTTATAGTGATAAATGTATTACTGATCTGCAAGGTTATCGTGAGCATAATCATAAGTTGGCTGCTAAAATAAAAGAAGAAAAAGTCAAGTCAGAGATGCTCAAAAGAGAAATTAAAGGCTTTAAAATAAAAATCAAATCTCTCATCTCTGACATTGAAAAATTGCATGGTGAAAAGTACACTCTTGCAGCTGAGAATGAGCAACTGATTGAAAAGTTATCTCAATAAAAAGCTGAGCAATCACTTACTGAAGTGAAACTTGAAAAGTTTCAAATGTCTTCAGTCAAGCTGCAAGAGATGCTAGATTCACAAAAGGATCCCAAGGATATGATTGGGATTGGGTATAATTCTTGTCCTCCACCTTACAATGATAACTACACTGTCATGCTTGAATCTATCACACTCAAACAGGAAAATGAACCTATCACTGTTGAACCAAAATCAATAGTAAAACAAGTCACTAATCCTCAAAATAAACCAGATGTTTATATTGAAACAAGTGAGGAGAAAATTAAATTAGGTCACCCAATTAAAATCAAAGAGTGTTAAGACAAAACAGTGAATGTCATCAAGCCAACAAGCCCAATCAAAGCTATTGTCCCATTTGTGAAATTTATACCTGCAATTTCAAAAGAAAAAAAGAAAACCGTGGCTTTAGTGAAACTTTTTGCTGAAAGCAGTTCTGATTATGAGATTAAATCTCCAAAAAAGTCAAGCAAATCAGACAAAGTTTCACTACCAAAGAAAAACAAGATTCCTATGGTATCAAAAGCAAAAATCAATTCAGACCCCCAATCTTCAAAATCAAAATAGGGGGTTGGTTTTGACATTTGTAATAAAGAACATGTGAATCAATTAGAAACAAAAGTAAAAAGAAGTGTAAGGAAGCAAAAACAATCTAGAAAAGATAAACCTAGTAGTGTTATGAAAGAAACTACTAAAAGGGCTGACCTTGCTTCCTCACCAAAGTTAAAGGTTGAGATTTAGTCGAAAACAGGTAAACCCACTGAGTCCTCAACATCAAGATCAGCTTCAAGAGACAAACACTTGTATTGTGATGTGTGTGAAATGTCTAATCACAGTACAGATAAGTGCTATTTCAATCAATACTGCTCTATATGTGACATGAACAATCATTCAACCAAAAACTGCTATTTTAGTAAATATTATTTAGTCTGTGATATGACCAACCACAATACATTTGATTGTTTCTTCAAGCTAAAAGGGTTAAGAATTTCCCAAAAAAAACCCATCTCACCAATATCATATGTGAAACGCAAAATCAGAAGTCATTTTCATAATAATCAATCAAGGACTTCTAGTTCAGATAATGACTTGAGTAACTTAAAGGAGTTGAAGAAAATTCAAAGAAACAAATATCACAACATCAGGCAAACATTTGATCTTCATAAACCAAAACTAATGTTTGATAATCAAAAACATGTAAGATTTCTTCAAAGAAATAGGGACCAAAGGGTTCAATATTCTTCCTGACTCTTCATATGAAATTGATGAGATGAAACATGCAAAATATCATCAAAAATCTCCCAGAACACCTTCCTCTAAGTCACAGTTTAAAGGAAAATATCAACAAGTTACCATTATGGACAGGAACGGTAAACCCAAGACCATCATGGCTTGGGTTTCACATTCTAATTAGTTCATTTGTGCTTGCAGGGTCATTTATACAGGTCCAACAACTTATGATATGTGGACAGTGAATGCTCCCGACACATGACTGGAGATCGTTCCCTCCTTCATGACTTCAAGCATATACAAGGAACTACTGTAGCATTCAGAGGAGATTCAGAAGGAGGCAGAATCACTGGTGAAAAATCTATGACTAATAGGATGCTGAGCTTTGATAGAGTGAACTACTGTGAACAACTGAATTTCAATCTACTCAGCATGTCTCAGATCTGTGACAAGAAATATTCAACTCACTTCATTGACACTCATTGCTACATTCTGAAACCAGGATTTCAAATTCCTAAAGAATGAGTTGTCTTGAAGACCCCGAAGAAGAATAACACATATGTTTTAAACCTCAATTCTGTCATTCCAAAAGAAGAAACATGTCTTCTGTCAAAAGCATCTTTTGATGACTCACAGGTTTGGCACAGATGTTTGGGACACACCAAATTCAAAAACATGCACAAACTGGTCAAGGGAAACTATGTCATTGGTTTACCCCAAAAGGAATTTCACTTTATTGATCACTGTTCCACGTGTCTCAAAAGGAAACAACATAAGTCTTCCCACAAGCCAAAGCTGGTGAACACAAACAATTCTCCATTGAAGCTACTTCATATGGATCTTTTTGGCCCAACTCATGTTATGAGTATTGGAACGAAACAATATTGTTTGATGATCATTGATCACTTTTCAAGATTTACATGGGTTTTCGTTTTACTTCATAAAAACGAAGCGTCCCAAATAATAAAAGATTTTATCACAAAAATTGAAAATCAACTTGATCATAAGGTCAAAACAATCAGAAGTGATAATGGACAGAATTTAAGAATGAAGATATGAGTTCATTTTGTACAACCAAAGGCATTGCTCATCAATTTAGTGCAGCTAAAACTCCTCAACAAAATGGGGTAGCTGAAAGGAGGAATAGAACACTGATTGAAGCAACAAGAACAATGATAGCCGATGCTAAACTGCCAATAACCTTTTGGGCAGAAGCAGTTAACACATCGTGCTTTGTGTAAAATAGAACCCTGATGGTAAAAAAGAGCAACAAGACTCCATATGAACTTCTTTTTCACAGAAAACCATTTATTGCATTTTTCAAGTCATTTGGTAGTCCTGTCTCAATATTAAACACCCGAGACTATTTGGGAAAATTTTCATCTAAGTCTGATGAAGGATTTTTGTGGGTTATTCTTCTGTTTCAAAGTCTTACAGAGTGTTTAATCCTAGATTAAACATTATTGATGAATCAACAAATGTTCAATTCAAGAAATATTCATTTCCCAATTCTACAAATGGTCCCGACTGGTTGTTTGATATTGACTCATTTATAAATTCTTTTGACCAATTTTACTTGTCTGATGCAGGAAACCTACATTCATCTGAACCTTCTTCTGGTGTAGAAAGAAGAGATGAATTTCCAATGATTCCTCCTACTTCTACTAAGCAACTGAATGAAGAAGTTCCACTACAAGCTGATCCTGTCAGACAATCATCTCAAAATCAAAGTGTTTCAACTGAAGCTGGTCCCAGCTTATTACCATCACCTTCAGAAGACCCATCAACTGAAGTCAGAATTCAAGATCAAGCTACACCTCCAGTTGAAACAGAAAGAACCTCAAATGACGGAAGTAATCAAAGTGCTGCTAATGCTGAAGCAGTCACTGAAACAGATTTTGATTATCTTCTTAACTCCCAAACAGTACAAGATGAAGGTGCCTCTCACCAAGATGATCTAAATATCTCCAATCTTGATGTAACCATTGCTGGTGAGTTAATTCCAACCATCAGAATACACAAGAATCATCCAGTAGAAAGCATTATTAGTGAACTTAATGAACTAGTGACAAGAAGCAAGTCAAGTAATGCAAACATCTGTTTGTTCTCATGCTTTATGTGTCAAACAGTACCCAAGAATATCAAAGAGGCTTTTCACGACAATAGTTGGATTGAAGCAATGCAGGAAGAATTGCTACAGTTCAAGAAGCAAGAAGTATGGAAACTGGTAGATCTTCCTGAAGGACAATATCCTATCGGTACCAGATGGCTGTATAGAAACAAAACTGATGATAGAGGGATTGTCATCCGAAATAAAGCAAGACTAGTGGCACAGGGGTATACACAAGAAGAAAGAATTGATTATGACGAAGTGTTTGCACCTGTTTCCATATTAGAAGCAATAAGAATCTTTCTTGCATATTCAGCATCCATGAAGTTTACTGTTTATCAAATGGATGTGAAGTGTGTTTTTCTGTATGGAAAGATTGCTGAAGAAGCCTATGTGACTCAACCACCTGGCTTTGAAGATCCAGATTTCCCTCACAGGGTGTACAAGCTTGACAAAGCCTTGTATGGTCTTCACCAAGCTCCAAGAAAGTGGTGCGAGACTTTATCATCTTTCCTTCTTGAACATGGATATGAAAGATGAAAGATTGATCAGACTCTCTTCAGAAAGAGAAGAGGAAAAGACATGTTGCTAGTCTAGATCTACGTGGATGATATCATTTTTGGCTCAACAAACAAGCAACTCTGTAAAGATTTTGAAGACCTTATGCATTCAAAATTTCAAATGAGTGCAATGGGGGAACTCACATTCTTTTTAGGAGTGCAAGTCCAACAGACGGCAGATGGAATCTTCATCAATCAATCAAAATATGTAGAAATAATGTTGAAGAAATTCCACCTTGCTGACTGTCGGTCTATCAGAACACCTGTTGATACTAAAGTGAAGATAGGTCCAGATCCAGAAGGCAAATCAGTGGATCAGACTCACTATCGATCTATGATTGGTTCACTTATGTATCTAACAGCCAGTAGGCCTGACATTATGTTTGGTGTTTGTGTGTGTGCCAAATATCAAACTGATCCTAAGGAATCTCATGCGTATGCTGTCAAGAGGATATTTAGATATCTTAAGGGTAAGCCTACTCTTGGATTATGGTATCCAAAGGAAGGAGACTTCAATCTCTATGCCTACACTGACAGTGATTATGGAGGATGCAACTTCAATAGGAAGTCCACTTCTGGCGGTTGTCAATTTCTTGGTCCCAGACTAGTCTCCTGGCAGTGCAAGAAGCAGACAAACCTACCTGTTACAACAACAGAAGCTGAGTACATTGTAGCATCAGCTTGTTGCTCTCAAGTTCTCTGGATTCAAAACCAGATGCTTGATTATGGTTTTAACTTCTTGCACACTCCAATTCACATTGACAACACAATAGTTGTTTTTATCACAAATAACCGAGTTCAACACTAAAAAAACAAAACATATTGAAATTAGATATCACTTTTTGAGAGATTATGCTGAAAAAGGGGTAATCAAATTGATTCAAGTTCCAACTGAAAATCAATTAGCTGATTTATTCACCAAGGCATTCGAACCTAGTAGGTTTGAATACCTAGTTCAATCAATTGGCATGATTAACCTTGAATAAAATCAAAAACATCAAAAGACAATTTAAAAATTTAGAAAATCACAAAAAATCAATTTTGATGAAGAAAATGATATACACTGTGAAAAATGATATAATTACAGTCGTTATATCATTCACTGTGCTTAATTCAAAATTTGAAAGACTGATATGACTTACCTAATATGTGGGTAGGCTCAACTTGGAAAAGAAGATACATGCTGTGATGAATTAAAATATTATTTAATTGTGAAACACTCATCTTAGAGTACACGTACGTATTGGCTTATTCAAGTGTATGTGTATGTAGTAACCTAAACACACCAGGTAATGATATTCTATAAATCTCTTTCATCTAGATCAGTTTCTTCTCTGTTTTGCTGAGCAAAAACCTGAAGAAACAAGCAGATAGTGCTGATGTAATGATCCAAAAGATTCCCAATGAGGAACACATCCAAATTGGATGAATCAACAAAAGAATACATTCCTTGTGAATGAACAAAAAGAATCCCATCACGGATCAACCTTCCAAAGTGAAGTGAAAAAGAATCCCAATATGGATCAAATCATGAAAAGGATCAAAGTAAAAGAATCCCAATGAGGATCAGTGAAAATGAGATCTCATACATTAAGTGGCCTGGTCAAGTAAGTTGTAAAAAGTTCTACCATGCATTACATGAGGATGGTTGATCATACCATACTTTTGTGTGTGAGGTACATATTGAATAATCAAATCAACGAAAACATGATAAATATCACATGCATTAAAATATTAACCAGGTATGAGTTTAAGAGGACAAACATACCTTCAATCAATAAGTTCATAAACATGTCTATTTTACTAACAAAAAGAGTGCACATGTGTAATGAAAGATTGATATGATCCTAACAAAAGGTATACTTCCTCTTCATTTAAAATCAGAAATCAAAAACACCAAAAATATTTCATGTTCAAAAGTTTTAAATCTTTAAAGTTTCTATCTAATTATGGATATAAACTTTAGGGTGAGTAATTTAAAATTTTGATAATTTTGTATAAATATTTACTCTCTTAAAATTTTTAAAACAAATTAAAATGGAACTGACTGTGTTGGTGCAGAAGTTATACTATAGTATCTCAACTTATGTAGATTCATGGAAGCATAAGAATTCCAAGATCGGTCAGACAATGGGAAACTTGTATCACTTCTGATATACAAGTCAATCCAAGCAAGAATTAACAACCCCATCAACAGTCAAAAACTTCATAAGACAAGTCAATCAAAGACAACTCTTCATAACAAGATAGAAAAATCAAAAAAACAGAAATAATTTGTCTTCAAGATCAAAATTTAATGTGGTAAGTGCATTGGTTAATGCGGCTAAAGGTAACCCATGCATATAACCAATGCGGGTAACTGTTTATGTCATTTAAAACAAAGTGAAACTAATGCGGATAAGGATTTTACTCTACCGCATTTGTGTCAAACAAGTATACGTAAAAGGTTTGAAGTGTTAAAAACCTATGCGGACAAAAGTGTCTAACCGTATTTGTTTATGTGGTAAACTTTTGTACTGCCGCATTTCTTTTTACTTATCCGCATTTCATGAATGTGTGACATCAACACTTTTTATGGGTATCAAAATGAATAAACAAGTGCTTAATCTCTTATGTCAAGATGATGAAAGTCAAGAAATGCAGACAACTTTATTGTTCAGCCGCATTTGTTGAAGTAAATATGGATAAAGGAATTTTACTCTACCGCACTTGTTACAGTGAAAAAATGGAACTAACTTTGTTCAGCCGCATTTGTAACAGTAAAAAAATGCTGAACAAATGTTATTCAACCGCATTTGTTACAGTGAACAAATGCTGAGTAACTTTGTTCAACCGCATCTGCTACAGTGAACAAATGCTTTTTAAGTTTTTACTCTTCCGCATTTGTAACAGTACACACAAATGCTGATGAATAAATCTCTTTCGCATTTGCTACAGTGAATTTAAAAAATTAACCGTATTTCTTCTGAAACTTGTAACAATTTGTAAAAGACATTAATTGACTATTTAAAGCCATTTCAAAAGGTCATTTAATACTTTTCAAATTTGAGAAACTTTTTAGTACGACGAGCGAAACTCACTGTTCTTCATCAATCATCATCACCATCATCAAACCTGTGTTCTACGATTCATTTCATCTGATTAGTCCTCAGTTTCGATTCATTACAACTATAGTATCGAACAAAAGGTGATAATTTTTGAATTATATGACCTAAAATGTCGGACTTTTGAACCAATGATAAACTTAGACCCTAGGTCAAGAAAAGAAACTTAAAGTCAGATGTGGATTAAGAAATGATAATCATTTTCGACTGCAGTGAACATGTTAACTAAGATGATAACAACTAACTAGTGATTATCACAACCTTGTTCATCGTTTGAACAGAGCATAACAATAGATTGAAAATGTTGAAATCAAATCTTAATTCTGAGAGTTAAAAGAGTTTAAAAAACAACAAAAATGATCACTTCAAACATGAAAAACAAAATAACAGTGATTATTCATGATAACATCAAGTTTAGATATGATTCCTATGGAACAGTACCTACAAACAGACAATTTTGACTATCAAAAGTCAAACTAAAAAAGTTTGCTTGATGTATGCTTCACAAATCTGATAAGAAATATCAAATCTTCTAATTCATATGCCTCTAATGCAGGGTACATAGCAAATCTCACTTAGAGCAAGCTCCATAATGTCAGCGGTTATCTTGACCCTGATATACCCAAGGCAGAAGGTCTTAGAGACATGATCAGATTTATATCCACTACCGGAGTTGCTCATGCAATTACAGTTAGACCAGTTATTTATGAGATATTCATAAGGTGTTTTTGGAGCACTGCTGAGGTGACAGAGGCAGATGGTGTAAGGACTCTGTCTAGAAGAATATCTGATGATCACACATTGGCCATCACTGAACAAACTGTGAGATAGTGTCTGTAGTTTGGTAATGATGCCAACACTCCCTTAGAGCTTGAAGATGATAGGATTACTACTTTCTTTGCCAACATTGGATATGAGTGAGGATATGAAGGCAAGCAGATAGTAAAAGAATTAGTTGACTTACAATGGAGGTTCCTCATTCATATTTACCAACATGGTCTGTTAAAGAGGAAGACTGGATGGAATGACATTCCAGAGACAACCTCATCTGCTATATGTGCTTTGTGCACCAACAGGCCATTTAACATGTTTGCTTATGTGTTTAATGGTATGGTATCAAACATTCAGCAAGGGAGAAGACATATGTTCCTGATGTATCCAAGATTCTTGCAATGTCTCATCAATGAAGCATTCCCTAATATTGTACCTGAAGGACCTGTGCTAGATATTCCTCATTATAATGCCAAGTCTTACAAGTACATAAAGAAGAGAGATCCTAGGAACTTTAACAGTGGAACCTTCTTTCCTTTCTTACCATGGATGCTTCAGCAGATTAATCCAGAAGAACATGTTGAAGAACAAGAGGCTCCTGTTGATGAGCCAAATCAAGAAGAAGAACCAACTACTCAAGATCAACAAGCTGTTGAAAGGGATGAAGAATAGAGGACAGTGTCACCCCAGGTTGATGTAGGGGGTGATATTCACACTGGGCCTTCTGTTCATGAAGCTGATATAGCATCACCTTTCATGGCCTCACATATACCATCACCACAAAGACTACCAATCCCATTACCATAATTACAACCCATCATCTCTCCACATATATCACCCATACACTCACCTCATGTTTCACCAATCTATCATTCACCTACATCTCTTGTTCAGTCATCCCCTGCTTCTACTGAGCCTGTTGAGTATGGTGATACTGCCAGCTCTTCAGAGGAATCCAAATCATCATCTGATGATGAGGATCATCATAGACAGATGCCTATTAGGCAAGCTACTTCTAAGGCTAT
>CM046045.1:3638103-3640001 GCA_025215565.1 Flaveria ramosissima
AGCTATTTGGGTGAATTTATTTCATGACCAACTTGCATATAAATTCGCCGTGTAGACCTTAAGTTGTCTTATTGATTTAGGACATGAGTAGGTCGTGTTACATTGACGGACTTTACTGCACATTATTATTGCTTGATTCACTACTACATATCAGGTGAGTCTCATGGCCCCTTTTAAATTTTATTTAAATATTTTAGGGGAGAATACACACCAAAGTACATTTGTTTGGGTACTAGTAGTAACATGACTGGTGTGGTCGGCACATAACCCATAGTTACATGAGTGAGTTTCATAGTCGGATCTCAGCCCCCGGTATCTTGTAACCATTAACAGTAGACGTGAAAATTATGAATAGATTGCAGGACTGTTTAAGGGATGGTCCATACACTTAGTCTCACAATGAGGAGAGTGTTAGAACACTTAACAGATTAAATAGGAAACCAGTCTTTATATTATGATACTAAGAACACAAGCAAACAAGAGACAAAGCTTTAAGAACAACAACAAAGTAATGGTTTTCAAGATTGCAGTATATTGCTTTTCAAGTTCTTTTAGCAAGTGTTACAAAGCATTAATGAAAGATACAAAGACTTGAGATACTTTATACTACATCCTACAGCCGGCCATACTTAGAAGGTCAGCTAAAAATATTAAGACAACAAAATCAATGTAGAGTCAAAAGGCAAATCTGCCTATTGACTAGTAACAATGACATGCCATAGCTCACATCCTAATATATTACAAAAAGAATAAAAGTACATAAAGTAGAAAGTTACATTCTCAAGACCTCAATGTACGGTTACAAAAAGCATGGACCATTCACCAACTTATATAAGTTAGTGAGTCATCAGAGTTGCAGCGGAAAGTTGGTCAGGTTTATGAAAAGTACATCAAAGAAAGCATGTTCTTCAAAGTCTTCGGAAGAAATCTGTCTTTACTTCTTAGGCTTCGGAAGACTTTGTCTTTGAAGCTTCCGAAGACTTCACTTTTTGGCTTTAGAAGATTTTGGTCTTGGCTTTGGGAGATTTTACACTTAGAATATTTCTGATGCATGGTGTAAAACTTCCAAAACAACTTCTACTTTGTATTAAGTGCATGCATGAAGGAAAGACTTGATCTATTTTGGTGCATAGCCTTTCAATAAGCCTTACAACTCCCCCTAGGCATATGCTACCAAAACAAAGAAGTGTTTATATATTGACAGTCCTCATCATGATCATGACCGTTCCCTTCTTCATTAATTGGTCAAGATCATTCAGACTCTTAAAGTATCTTCTCATGTCAAAGAGATCATACAGAGGTAAGTGAAGCATGTCTTGCTAGAAGTAGACATCTTGACCACCTTGATCTCTTATGACATACCATCTGTCTGGATTAGTAGTAAAGGTCCAAGATAAGATGGGTCTTATATGATACAAGAGGCTCTACTTTAATTTCAGTTGGTTGAACAGCCTCTTTATGCACTTCCACAGGATGATTTGACTTATCCTGAGGATTGTAGGTGGATGCCTTTGATTTCTTCTTCTTCTTCTTTGATGTAGATCTAACAGCCATCCTTTTCCTTCTTTTTGAAACTTTAACTGAGAAGACTGGCCTTCAGCACCAGGTTGTTTTGTCTTGTCTTTCTCAGTTGGGTCCTCTTCCCTCACAAGTTCAGAAGGAGAGGGAGTTGGACCCTCCTATGGATCAGAAAAGAAAGCTTGCAAAGGTTCAGCATGTTAGGACTTGGTATTTGAACGAAATACCGAATGATTAACGTGTATACCAAACCAAATAGTGCGGAATCCTATTTGATTGGCGATCCAATCAGTGAGAACGCACGTAGAATCAATAAAGTATTGAATCAAACGTTAAGAATCGATTAGGAATCGATCAACAGCGTTCTATGAACTTGGAGT